>JAAGEH010000304.1:37256429-37564064 GCA_011751065.1 Lasiurus cinereus
GGGGAAACTTCTGTGTTGAATTCAGCTTTATGATACCAGACTTGCAAAACCGAAGAAGCCTCTGTTGAGCTTGGGAGGGGTGGAGTCTCAGGGCTTAAGGGACCACCTTGCCTTCCAGTCAGCCCCGCCCTCCATGGCCCGAGTCTCACGTGACTGGGTAATCGCTGGAGTGGTCCTTGTGCCCGAGCGCCCACAGTGCCTCTAGACCGCTGCCCCTCTGCCTCCCCTGCGCACCAGGACCACACGAGACTAGGTCCCCAGGGTTTCGCCCGAAACAGGGGCTTAGTGAAGTTAGAAGTGGCACAGTTGTGAGGGTCTGTCTCCCGCCCACTCGCGAAAGCCAGTGGCACAATCAGCAATCTGTCCTGTGCGCAGTGCCATGAGCGCCACCAGGCCTTTGATCTTTTGCAACTCCCCTAAATTTCCGTGCACTTCTCCCTTTTCACAGTCCAAACTCCCCCCGTATGAGTTTCGGCTGGATCTGGGGTTTAGTGTTGTAAGATAAGGGGTTCAATGCCTTTGAGAGTCTCCGTTTCCCTCCCGCCAGAGAAAGCCAGCCAAGTACTCCAGCACCCGCTCTCTTCACACGTGTGTCTCTGTACCTCAGCTTTTTGCAGCTCCTCTGGGTCTCTGTGAGCCCCTCTCTTTCCCTCTAGTTGTAGAACTTCCACTCAGCCAGTTTTCCTGTGGTTCTGGATGATGTCCGTTCTGTTTTTTAGTTGTAGTTTTGAAATTGTTGTGTGAGGCAGCAGTGTAGGTGTTTACCTATGCCGCCATCTTGGATTCTCTTGAGTATAGTCTTTTACGTTATTAGTTAAGTTTATTTCTAGGTATCTTATTATTATTATTATTATTTTTTGGTGCAATGGTAAAAGGGATTTTTTTGTTTTGTTTTGTTTCTCTTTCTGTGAGTTCATTATATACTGTCACATTGCCAAATTCATTTATTAGGTCTAATAGTTTTTTGATGGAGTCTTTGGGATTTTCTATGTATAGTATCATGTCATCTGTGAATAAGGACAGTTTTAGTTCTTCTTTTCCAATTGGGGTGCCTTTTATTTTTTCTTCTTGTCAGATTGCTATGGCTAGAGGTTCATCAATATCATTTATCCTTTCAAAGAACCAGCTATTGGTTTCACTGATCTTTTGTATTGTTTTGTTTGTTTGTTTATTTCATTTATGTTTGCTCTGATCTTTATTATCTCCTTCCTTCTGCTCACTCTTGAATTCTTTTGTGTGTGTGCTCTCTTTTTAATTCTTTAAGTTGTAGAATTAGATAATTTATTACCAGTCTTTCTTATGTTTTGAGGTAGTTCTGTAATGCAATGAACTTCCCTCTCAGGACTACTTTCACTGTGTCCTTTAAGTTTTGGATTGTCATTCACTGTCATTAGTTTCCAGGATGTTTTTAATTTCTTATTTAATCTCTTTCCTAACCCAATCATTGTTTAATAGTATGCTTTTCAGCCTTCAAGTGATTGAATTTTTTTATTGTAGTTGATTTCTAATATTATGCTATTGTGGTCTGAGAAGATGCTTGATATGATTTCAATCTTCTTGCATTTGGAGAGACTTTGCCTGTGACCCAATATGACAATCTTTGAAAATGCCCAATGTTTTACTTGAGAAGAATGTATCCTCTGTAGCTTTGGATGAAATGTTCTGAAGATATAAATTAAGTCCATCTGATTTAGTGAATCATTTAGGATTACTTTTTCTTTGCTGATTTTTTTGTCTAGAGCATTCATCCAGTGATGTCAGTGGAGTATTAAAGTCTGCTACTATGAATGTATTGCTGTGGATCTCTCCCTTGATACCTTCCAGACTTTTTATTTTTAATGTATTTGGTGCTCCTGAATTGAGTGCATATATGTTTACCAGAGTTATATCCCATTATTGTATTGATCCCTTTAGTATTATGAAGTAGCCTTCCTTATTTCTCATTATGGCCTTCACTCTGGGGTCTGTTTTGTCATATATAAGTATTGCTACCCAGCTTTTTTGTTTGTTTGTTCTATTTGCCTGAAATATATTTTTCCATTCCTCCACTTGTAGTCTGTGTTTGTCTCTTGTTATGAAGTCGGTCTCTTGAAGACAGCATATATGGGTCATGTTTTCTTATCCATTCAGCTATTCAGTGTATTTTGATGGGAGCATTTAGACCAGTGGTTCTCAACCTGTGGGTCGTGAACAGCTAGCAGGGTCTCCTAAGACCATCAGAAAACACAGATATTTACATTAAGATTCATAACAGTAGCAAATTACAGTTATGAAGTAGCGACAAAAATAATTTTATGGTTGGGGATCACCACAACATAAAGAACTGTATTAAAGAGTTGCGGCATTAGGAAGGTTGAGAACAACTGATTTAGACCATTGACATTTGAAATCACTATTGATAGGTACTTGTTTGTTGCCATTTTTATTTTTTGTGCCTGTGTTCCTTCTTCCCTTACTATTTCTTATTTTTTACAGTATTCCCTTTAGCATTTCTTGCATTGCTGGCTTAGTCATAATAAACTCCCTTAGCCTTTTGTTGTCTGTGAAGCTCCTGGATAGGGTATTCTTAGATTCAGTCCATTGCTTTGCATTACTTTGTGTATTTCCTTCCATTCCTTTCTGGTCTGCTGTGTTTCTGTTGAAAAATCACTTAATAATCTATTGGGAGATCCCTTAACTTTTTGTCTCTCTCTTGCAGCTTTTAAAATTCTCTCTTTGTCATTAATATTTGCCATTGTAATTATGACATGTCATGGTGTGGGTCTTTTGGGTTTCATTTTGTTTGGGACTCTCTGTGCTTGTGTAACTTTTTCTTACTCAAATCACAGAAGTTTTCTGACATTTCTTCAAATAGGTTTCCATCTTTTTCTTCTCTTCTTGTCATTCTGGCACCCCCATTATACATATGTTGCTTCATTTCATGTTGTTCCAGAGCTTCCTCAGGCTCTTCTCCTGTCTTTTGATTTTTTTTTCCAATTGCAGTTCAGATTGGTTGTATTTTGCTTCCCTGTTTCTTAATTTGCTAATTAGGTCCTCTGCTTCTCCTAATCTACTGTTGAAAACTTACATATTGTTTTTTTATTATATCACTCTTTATTTCCTCCTAATTCTTACATAGGTTGTTTTTTTCATCCATTCCGTTTATGAAGTGTATGACCCTTATTCTGAATTTTCTGACATATTGTGTGCATCTATTTCATTTAGTTCCTTTCTTGACTTTTCTTTCTTTTGTGTATTCTTATTCTGTTTCCCCATTTTTGCTCTCACCAAAGGATCTAGGTGTCGAGTCACATGAGGCCTGTGGCTGCAGCAGTGGGCTTGGTTGTGAGTCAGTGGGCGGCAGTTGCTTCTTAGGTGGTCTTGGGCAATGTCTGCTCCTCTTGTGGTTACGACTAGCAGCTGTTCTCAAGGAGGCTGCTCCTCACATGGTTGCAGGACTCCTGCTCCTTGCGCAGGAGTAATCCTTGCATGGTAGTAAATGGCAGCTTCTCCCATGGGGAGTTGTGGAGTGGCTGCTCTTTGGCAGTCACAGGTGGCAGCCCCTTGTGCAGCTGCTGGAGTGGTTGTGGTGTCTGGGGCTGCTGTGTAAGACTCGGCTGTTCATATGTGCAGGGCCATTGTGCCTGGTGCTAAAGCCTCTGGCTTAGAGGTGAGGGGAGGTGCCCTCTGAAACTCACAGGAGCCCTCAGCTGGGAGCACTGAAGTCCCAGTGTCTGTGGCTCAGTATCTGAGGCAGCAGATGTCTGGTGGAGTGACTGTAGGACCCCAGGTAATATCTGAGAGCTCCCTGAGTGGAGGTTGGAGCTGGGCTCCCAGTCATAGCAGCTCTCCCTTTCAGGATGGCATGGCCTCTGTAGCAGAGCTGGGGCTCTGGGAGAGATTACAACAGTAACAGAGGCTGCCAGCTATGCAAGGGCAGTCTGCCAGCCAATGAAGTTCCGACAAGATTTAGCTGTCCCTCACTCAGACACACACACCACATGTTCACACACTCCCCCTTCACACCCTCACTCATGCACACTTTCTTCCTCACTGCCATCCTGCTGGTTGCCATCTTGGAATCTTCAGAATGCACTTATTAATTAGTATTCTATTGGCCAAAAACAGCCACAAGGCCTAGTACAACAATAATATTCAAGAAAACAGACTCTGTTTCTTGGAGAAGGAACTACAAATCATTCAATGAACATGATGAGGAATTGGAAACAATGATACAATATTCCATACTAACTGCATAAGCCCCCAAAACTTTTTCTAAATCTTGCTAAATTGCTTTCCCAGAAATGATTTAATTCTTGCATCTGTACACTTGATCATAGCCAAAAGGCCTAGAAGCGATCTCTCCTTGCATCTGTAGATATGTGAGTCTTCATTACACTCTCATACTCAACATTATTGAATATTTTACATTGTTGTTTATTTAATAAATAAAAAATGTACATATGGTTTAATAATCAGATTGTACTTATTTCATTTTTGTGAGTTTTAATATTTTTTTCATTAGTTTATTAGTCATTTCTCCCTAATGACTTGTCTACTCATGTCCTATATCCGTTTTTCTATGGCACATATTTTTCTTATTGATTTATAAGATCTAGTTTATATTAAAGATTTTAATCTTTACCTTTAGTGTTTCTTACACATTTGTTCCTACTTGTCATTTCCCAATTTATCAGTTATCTAATTCTGCATAAAAAATTACCTTAAAACTTAGTGTTCTAAACCAAAAAAAAACAACAAAAAAAAAAACACACACACACACACAAAAAAAAAAAAACATTTACTTTTGCTTACAAACCAGTAGGTCAATAAGGTGTATCTGATGCCTTGAACCAGGTATGGCTGGTACTGGCTTGCCTCATTAATGTGTCTGCTGTCAGCTGGTGGCATGGTGAGGGAACACATGGTCTAAGATGGTCTCACTTACATGTAAGCTGTTGGCCTGCTGTCAGCTGGTGCAATGGGGTCTAAAGGGTTATGTTACTAACCCTTCTGATTATTTTAATATTGCTTTGATATACATTAAAATGTTAATATATCCAGAGTTATCATTTCACCTATATTATTTCTTTATTGTTGTTATGCTTTTAAAGTTCTTCCTCAATCTCAAGGTCTGTTAATATTCACTTCAGTTTTCTTCTAAATTTGTATTGTTTCATTTATTACCCCTTAAGTCTTTAATCCATTGGAAATTAATGGATGTGAAGTGAGAGTTTAAATGGCTAGTTTCTTTCTTTTTTAAAAATAAATTTTAATGGTTGAAAGTATTACATATGTCCCCCTTTTTCTCCCATTGACCCCTCCAGCCCACCCCCACCCTCCACCCCAGGTCTTCAGCACCTATTGTCGGTGTCTTTGGGTTATGCATATACGCTTATAAGGTCTTTGGTTGATTACTCCCCCCGAAACACATTCCCCCACCTTCCTTCTGAGATTCTGCACTCTGTTCTATACTTTCATGTCTCTGGATCCACTTCGTTCATCAGTTTATTTTGTTACTTGGATTCCACATATGATTGAGATCATATGATACTTACCTTTTTCTGACTGACTTACTTCACTTAGCATAATACATGTAGTAACCAATTAAACACATGCTAAATATGGAATATTCTTTCCTTTTCCCATGGTTTAATGGGACCATTTTTTTTATCATAAAGTGCACTATGTATAATATTTCTTACACATTTGTTCTTGGGTCTATTTCTGGTCTCATTCCTTTGTTCCATTAGAGTGTCTGTCTACTGACTCTTGCACTGCTCAAATATAATCAAGGGGTGGAGGATACTCAGGGCAGGGGAGATAGTCTCATAACTATGTCTGCAATTGCCCTGCCAATGTAGCTCAATTGTTGAGCATTGACCCATGCACCAGGCGGTCACTGGTTTGATTGCTGGTCAGGGCATATGCCCTGGTTACAGCAGGGGATGTATAGGAGATAGCCTATGAATGTTGATGTTTCTCTTTCATCAATGTTTATATTTCTCTCCCTTTCTCTTTCTCTTTCTAAAGTCAATAAAAACATACTATGTCTGCAATATAAGTTCATACTATATAGCTTATCTGAAGGCCAGGGCTCAAGATGAGGAGGCCTGAGAAGGGCTGAGGAGGGAGACACGATGAGAGGGGATCAATCCAGACCACTCAGAAGACAGAAGTACTTGGGCAGAGGGAGGATGCTTAATAAGAAGAATAACCTCATCTAGTGCTTGTGGTGAGAGCAGAAGAGCTGTATTACAATTTTGATCAGAAGAGAAACCCTTGGCTTTTTGTACCATTATCTGAGGTATCCACAATGCTTCTGTGAGACTGAGGTCCCAGAGAGCCGCATGGCTCTGGTGTGTGCAGGAGCTCATTGCAATGGGAAACAGCGAGCTGCAATCTCTCACCTGTGACAGAATATATAATATTTATTGATTTTCCTGTGAGTAACAGGTTTCCTGAAGACTGTCAATTCTCTGGGGGGGGGGAGGCGGGGAATAAATACAAAATGGATTCCCCCACCCCCAAATCTATCATCATGCTCTGTGGAGCCTCCTTGTCCCCTGGGTAGCAGGCTCCATTAGCTATCTATATATCCCAGCCTGTTTCTATAACTTTTTATCATTTTACTTATCAAAACAGTTTCTCTCTGGTTATTAAAATTTAGCTTTACTCAATTTAAAAATTTCAACTTATATATGATTCAAAGATTTCCTCCTCGCCTCAGATGTAGACTAGACTCCTGGCTTGAGAAGATTTTGGAGATGGAAGGGACACAGTGTCTGTTCTTTCTCATGCCTCCTTTCCTATGTCTTTAGAGAAGAGGGAAAAAGGGAAAGGTTTATATTCCCTTTTGTGATTGTCTGTAGCAGGATTATTGGTCCTCATGGCTGACCAAGTGGTTCTCAATGTCCATCGCCAAGTGACTTCTGCTAGTTCCTTGAGAAATGAACCCCCAGCTTACCCCCAGCTAGTGGCCTTGTGTAGCATTTCTCCAAAGCATACTTGTTTTTGCCCAGTGTGTGGCTCTCCTCTGGCCAATCTACTGCCCCAAACTCTAGGGACTACAAGCAGGAAAAGGATCCATCCATATTAAACTGGGAGCTTTAGGGGATAGTCCTACTCAAAACCTCACACCATCTTGTTTCACTTCCAATGTATAAAAACTTCCTGACCTCCAAGCACCACCTTCCTGCAGATCTCTTTCTGTTGATAGCTCTGTACATTAATCTGAGTTCTTGATGCTCCAAATGTCTCTAACATAGAAGTTATATTACATTTATTTTGACTAATTTTATGACCTGTAAGTATTTGCCTCATTATATGATCTTAAGATTCAACAGAGAGGTGGAGTCACTTTCCCGGGACCATTCATCAAACAGCACATGCTCAGATTTGAATGTGAAATGTCAGGGGCTAGGACCCAGGTTTTCTCCATCAGGAGAGGATGGCTCAGGCTTTCAGAAAGACAAAAACCTGGATTTTAGTGTCACAGATCTCAGTCTGAGTCCTGGGTGAACCACTACTTACTTGGGTAATCTTGGACATCTTAACCCCTTTTTGTTTCTTCTAATTAATTTCCTTTCAATGAGCACAAATCTGTGGACTGGCCACTAGTTTAAAAATAAATGTTGACTTGTGCATACATGATACATATAAAGCTCTCACTGGTGCCAATCTAGACAGAATAGGAATATTCCCACCTGAACCTGTTTTTGGACATGGTTAGTTATATGTTGCTTTCTCTTGAGTTCAAAGAGTGTGTGATGTTAAAGTTATAGTTGTAAATACTTCATCACAAGGGAAATTAGTCAAGCACTCTGAAAGTGTTTTTACTGCTAATGTGGTATACAGGAAGATATTAGAATAAGTTTAATCAATTTATCAGTTATTGTTTTTATCAATGTTGTTTTTAATTTTATTTTTAAAAATATATTCTATTGATTTTTTTTACAGAGAGGAAGGGAGAGGGATAGAGAGTTAGAAACATCGGTCAGCTGCCTTCTGAACGCCTCCTACTGGGAATATTTCCGCAACCAAGGTACATGCACTTGAGTCGGCAGGCCGATGCTCTATCTACTAAGACAAACTGATTAGGGCTTAATATTGTTTTTATATCAAGTCTTTATTGTTATAACATGTTGTTATTGTTTATTTATTAATCAATTTAGATATTATTTTAATATACATTTTACTAATTTTATTTCATCTCTGACACTTCTATTATAGAGAAAGGGCAAATAGCAATAGTAAAATGTTTATTCTAGTTATTATTTTTTTCAATGTGCATGAATCCATGCACTGGGCCACTAGTGTGTGTGTGGGGGATGTGTGCGTGTGTGTGTGTGTGTGTGTGTGTGTGTATATATACTTCCAGTTGCAGGAACTATATACTAGAAAACTCTTAAAATATAATTTTTTTCTCAATATTTAGACCCACTACTTTATGCCAAATTGCCAAGTTGTGGTCATGAGTCAATTCACATTAAAGAACAAAGGTTGTGAGAAAATTGATCTGTTAAAAAATCATTCAGAGGATGGTCATTATTTTCACTCCATTCGATCTCAACCCATCCTTTGGGTTTCTTATTTTACACTTATTTCCAGATTAATAGGCCAATTAGAAACCTATTGACTAAGGCTGTGCTAAAGGCAATTAAAATCACCCTTAAAACCAAAGGAAAGTAGCATTGGCTTTCCCATTCCTGGACCAGCTCTGCCCCCTAGTGCTCATCCATGCACCTGCGTGCCAGCAACTGAGGGTCTCCTTTGTTATTTTTTCCTCCTGGGACTTGCACAGAAAAGGCCTGTCATGGCCACACCTGGTCTTTTCCAGCCCCAAATTCCCATCAGCCTGTTCTGTGCAGATAATTCACCGAAAGGCTCAGATGGGTTTCTGTCCCATATTTTTGAAATGAATTTAGCACATTAGTCTTATTCTGTATTTAAAAGTGTTTCTCAGCAGATGGGTAAGATATGTCTGATCTCTCTGGATTCCCAAAGGAGTGGTGGTTGTGCCTGTAGTCAGGAGGGAGAGCGCTGGACTGGGCAGGCCACTTGTCCATTCTGGACCTGGTTTTCTGAAGTATAAGGGGGAGGGAGCGGGCTCCACAAGCTTCACGAGGGGGTGGGGGAGGAGGGCTATGGGAAGCAGGTGATAACTGCGCTGCAGTAAGAAGAACTGGGGGTAGGAGAGAAGAGAAGGCTTTCAGTTCGGCTCTAGCTGTGGCACCTTGGACTCACCCTTCCCAGCCTTGAACTTCTCAGCTCATAAAATGGAAACACTGACCTTGCCTTGCCAAGCGCATCATTTTCTTGAGAAGACAAAGTGAGAGAGGGCAGGAAGGGCAATTCAGTGTTTCCCTAGGCGAACTCAAGTCCCTGCTGCGCAGTCAGAGAGGACTGCCTGGGTGCAGACTTTGGGCTCTACCCTGAAGATTGAATCAGACCCTGGGGGGCAGAATAAGGAACCCCAAAGATGTCCATGTCCTAATCCCAGGTTCTGAGTGTGTTACCTAACATGGCAAAAGGGACTTTGCAGATGTGACTAAATGTAAGATCTTGAGACGGGGAGATTGTCCAGGATTGTGCAGAGGGGCCCATGTACTCAGCAGGGTCCCTAGAAGGGAAGGGGGCGGCGGCCCAGGCCCACCTGTGATGACAGAAGCTGAGATAGGCGTGGGGCCCTGAGCCCAGCACGGGTCGCCCAAGAGATGTCAGGAGCACCTTGCTCTTAGTCCTGGAAGCCCACCTTAGGACTTGTGACCTCCAGAGCTGTCAATAATCAACTGGTGCTGTTTTAAGCCACTAAGCTTTTGGTAGTTTGTTCCAGCAGCATTAGACACCAATACAGGGCATTTTTTAAATGAACTCCTGGTGAGTCTTGTGAAACGCTAAACTGAGAAGGCTGGAGATGTCAGGGAAGACACTGAGGACCAGAAGTTCTGGGTTCAGTCTGGCTGCGGCATTGTTAGCAGAGTGGCTTAGGCCAAGTCACTCTATCTCCCTGGGCCTCAGTTTCCCCAGGTGAAAGGAGGCAGTTTTGAGTGGGCTGTTCGCCCTGGCTGCAGCACTCTGCTGAGAGAAAAGAACAAAGCCTGAGAGTGGAGGACTTGCCACTCTAGTCCCCTACAAGAAAGAGTGCTGGTTGTTTGAAAGGCTCATCTTTACTTCCTTTGTGCTAGGAAAGGAATATATTCCTTTCATATAAGATCACTTGTATGAACAGTGATCTGTGGGGTAATCTTGGTACAGCAACTATTAATAAGCAATTAATAATATATGCTTCGGAGGATGATTTCTAATCAGCAGTCTGATCAATAAGCCAGTAAAGGGGGTGGGGTGGGCCTCATCTTCAGCTAATTAAGGGGGCTACTCTCTGTCTCTACTCTGAAAAGAAAAATGTCACCAAACATTACAAGCAGCCTGAGGGGTATGGATAGAAGGGGGAAGGGGCTGCTGTTGCCAGGCAACTAGCTCCTCATTACTAATCATGTGCATAAAGCCGGAGTCTTCTTTTTCAGCACAGCTAGTGGGTATCCCTCCTTCTTCTACCCCCTGCTCCTAAAGCTGGCCTTGGGGCTCGGTTCCAAACATTTGGATCCTGAACCAGGCCCAGGACCCCTTCAGTATTCCAGGGTCAGTCCTGCTGCTAGGAGGCCAAATGAGAGAGAAAAGACTGTGTCCACCTCAGATGAGGCAAAGCCTGGCACGGATATGCCAGAACACCCTTTCCTACACTGCAGCCTTTTGAATGAGCCATCACCCCAGAGGCTTGCTTAGATTTGAGGAAAATCCCTTTCTGCCCCCCACATTCAAGGGAGGCTCTTGCTGTTTGCCAAGTGGATGCTGAGCGAACATGTGGGTCCTGGGGCTGGCTCTCAATGTGTTCTGCAAACACTTCTCTCTGGATGCAGCCAACTGTCCAATTATGCAAGATGCAACCCTCTTCCCAGGGGATTTGTTCTCTTAAAGAGCAAGGACCCAGTGTGACCAAAGAGTTTACATAGCACGTGTCATACAGAGAAAACACACTCGGGTGGGCAGGGAGTGGAAACCGCGGTCCCATGGGGGCCCAGCCACAGTTGGGAAGAGAAGCACAGAGGCTGCTTTGTCTGTGACCATTTCTGGAACGCACGGGCTCAGGAATGACAATAGGGTAGGGGCTTGCCTGTGTTTCCTTCCAAGGCACAGTCTCTCCAGAGGAAGGCAGGACTGTTTTTGTGCTGCGGGGGCAGATACCATGTTTAGAATGTGGTAGGGGAGTTATCAAAGGGTCCTGGAGGGTTAATTCAGATAGAAGTCATTACAAGTCTTGGCTAAAATGAGAGACATCACCCCAGAATGTGGAATGTAGCAACCCACTGGCCTCCCGTTCCAAAACTGAGCTGTCCTATTTTGGTCAGACGCCTGGCACTCAGGAGGATCGGTCTTCCTTAGGAATCTTTGAGAGGTTGGCGTCACCCCTGCAAGCCCAGCTGCTGCCTTGCTCCTGGGGAATGGTTGTGAAGTGTGGGGACACATTTCAGCCAGCTGTCACGGTCACTTTCCCCCTCTCTGCTTGAGGCACAATGACTTCCTTAATACCTACTCAGAACTACCCACTTGAGGCCTTGGCACATGGCCCCCAGATGCTCCTACCTTGCCTGACACAAGATCTTCTCTGACCACAGCATGCCCCAAATAATAGATGTCACCCCATTTACTCTTCCTACATTTATCAGTTTTTATTTTCTCCAAAGTACCTGACACCCCTCTCTCTTTCTCTTATTCCCCACGCTTTCTCCCTCTCCTCCTGCCTCTCCCCATTTTTCTGTCCATCACCTGTCTATCCATATATTTTATTGATTTACTAGAGGCCCAGTGCACGAAATTCATCCACGGGGGTGTGTGTCCCTCAGTCCAGCCTGTACTCTCTCCAATATGAGACCCCTCAAGGGATGTCCGATGGGTATGTTTAGGCCCTTCAGACATCGCTCTCACAATCCAGGACTGCTGGCTCCCAACTGCTCGCCTGCCTGCCTTCCTGATTGCCCCTAACTGCTTCTTCCTGCCAGCCTGATCACCCCCTAACCATTTCCCTGCCAGCCTGATGCCTAACTGCTCCTCTACCAACCTGTTTGCCCCTAACTGCCCTCCCTTGTAGGCCTGGTCACCCCTAAATGCTCTCCCTTGCAAGCCTGGCCCCACCCCCACTGCCCTTCCCTGCAGGCCCAGTTACCCCCAACTTCCCTCCTCTGCTGGCCTGGTCACCTTTGACTGCCCTCCCTTGCAAGCCTGTTCCCTGCCAACTGCCCTCCCCTTCTGGCCATCTTGTGATGGCCATCTTGTGTCCACATGGGGGCAGGATCTTTAACCACATGGGGGCAGCCATCTTGTGTGTTGGAGTGATGGTCAATCTGCATATTACTCTTTTATTAGATAGGACAGAGGCCTGGTACATGGTGGGGGGCCAGCTGGTTTGCCCTGAAGGGTGTCCCGGATCAGAGTGGGGTTCCCTTGAGGCATGGGGTAGCCTTGGCAAGGGGCCTGTGGTGGTTTGCAGGTCGGCCACACTCCCCAGTGACCCAAGCAAAGGCCCTAGTATCTGGAATTTATTTATTTCCTATAATTGAAACTTTGTAGCCTTGAGTGGAGGCCTGGGCCCACCAGGGTGTGTGAAAAGCTTGGCTTCTCCCATCACTAGGGAAACCCAAGCCTCCCTCCTGCTAGATCTGTGGCCGCAGCCATCTTGGTTGGGGTTAATTTGCATACTAGTTCCTGATTGGCTTGTGGGCATAGCTTGTGAGTGTATTGAAGTGATTTGCATATTACTCTTTTATTAGATAGTTGATTTGCATATTACTCTTTTATTAGATAGGATTGCCTGCTTCATTCCCTGGTACATAAACTCCACGAGGGCAGGAGTTTTACTGACTGCTGGTCCCTGGTGCAGTGCCTGCCAGAAGGCCAGCCTCAGGGAATATATGCTGAGCCACAATCAGTACCGCTCTTGTCCAGGAAGGCATAGGCTCTTTTCTTACATCAGCTCCTAGCACCAGCTTCTCTCTGGAGGCAGGTGATGTCTGAGTTTCTGGTGTCTCCCTACAGACAGTTCATGTTTATCTTAACAAGACACTTACCTTACTTTGTAAAATCGGAATAGGAGGGAACTGTGTATCCTCTTCTACTCCTTGATTTGTTTTACTTTATTTATGTTGAAGGTTATCTATTGTGAGTTCAAATAAAGCTTCTTCATGTTTTTCTATAGCTGAGTAATATTCTAATGTGTGTATGTATGGTAATTTATTTGGTCCCTCAATGGACATGTAGGCCATCTCTCGCCTTTTATTATTGTAAAGAGTGCTGCAAATGCTCTTATACATGTCATGTCCTCATGTGTGACCACTTATACAGTATAAATTCTTAGAAGTCAAAGTGCCCAAGCACTTATGATATGGATAGATATTGCAAAACTGCTCTCCACAGAAATTGTATCTGTACTCCTACCAGCAATTTATGAGAGTTCGTTTCTTGCCCCGTTACCAAATTTGCTTTTATCTTTGCCAATATGATAGTCACATAGTGATATTGCAGTATAATCTGATTTTGCACTTTCTGACTCTGAATAGGTTTAATATTTCTCCATATGACTAAGAGGAATTTGTATTTCCCTTCTCATGAACTGCCTATTTTTTTATTAGACTGTTGATCTCTTAAAGAAATCTATTTATAGGAACTCTGATATATTAGGAAAATTAATCTTTGGCTGTGATACAAGTTATGAATTCTTTTTCTTATTTGTCACTTGTCTTTGGATAAAAACCATTATATAATTTCTGCCTTATATTATTTTTCATTATTTTTCATCTAATTTACTCATCTGTGTATATGTATGACTGCTACCTTTTAATTTGCTTTTTAAATACTTTATCCTATGCCATTATGTGTCTAGCAGTGTTCTTGGAGATGGTATCTTTTATTAGTTCCACTTAAATTACTTCCCTGATGGGATTTTTAGGATACACTCTCAACTCTTGATGAATTGAGAGACTATCCTATTCCTGGAGGGATTTTGAGAGATTAGGGAAGCACTCAAACTTGATAACTCTCATCTGTTTGATGTTGGTTCTTATAAATCTCCCTGTTTCAGATAATGGCATTTTTTTGGACTATTTTTCGGGATTCCAGAATGTACCACCTGTTTTAGTCTTTAATCATCTCTCCACTCATTACAGGTGCAGAAGGTGGACACAGCTGGAAAGCATCTGTTCCCAGAGAAAAGGAAGCCCTCTCTCATGTCACTCTCCTTGATGGGAACCCATCCACTGGCACCCTCACTGGAGCTTCCTTGCCCCATGTGCCTTTCCATGTCCACCATCATCAGCACCTCCACCTCTCTCCTCTCTACCTGCTTCGGAGAGTCTCAGGTCTCAGCCCCCATTCTAGGCAGGCTGGCCATTCTTGCCTCTTTATTGTAGCTTGTGCATGGGGCTGATTCAGGTTTACTGGAGCCTGAATGATGATCACTCTTTAAAGAAAATGAATGCAAAGTGGCAAGTACAAAATTAAATAAAAAATGAATAGAAGGAGAAAATAAACTAACAAATTATAAAGTTTTAAAAGCTGGAAAATACCACAAAGCACAAGAGATACAAAATTTACATAGGTTGTTGTCTGACATACTTCTACAATACTACTTTTCTTCCTGTTTGGCTGCATACTCCTTTACTGTGTCTTCATATAACAGTTTGAAGTACCATTATCCATGGAGGGAATAATGTAATCGATCATTTAGAAAAGTATATTTTAGCTTCACAACCTGTTACTGGTAAAGTCTTGCTAAGATATAGTCTGATATATTAGGATGCATGAATCATGCAACTTCATACACCAGCATACTATTACTTTGATCCTACAGGATTAGATCCCCCAGGAATCCTGACACATTCCATTTTGTACAATTTCCATAAAAATGTATATGTTCATGTAGCTTTATCTAGTATATTCTTAGAAAAGGAGAATTTTAATTTTCACCAGAGGTCAAGAATCCAATCCCCCATTTTACAATTTTACACACGTCTGATGATCATAAGATTTTTTTGACACACCAACCTTTGGCTCTGTACATTTCTCAACTTGTTTCTTTTCCACTCCCCACATATTTCTGGTGATGAGCACAGTGGACACAGTCATATAGTTGTACCACTGCCAGTGTGGCACCTTCTTGTCGCCAGGCTGGGTGAATCAGGGCAATGGGAGAATTCTAAAAACCCTTCCTCCACATAGCAACCAATAGGCTTAATGAAATTCCTGGAAGCCATATAAAAATAGTCCATTCAACACACAATAAATGTATCCTCCACTCAATTTTCCCCTTTGATCATGTCAAAGCTGGGGAGAGGGAGGATGTAATAGAGGGGAAATGGAAATAGAAAGAGACTGATGTGGTCTTAATAACTGCAGTTAATGCATCTCCTAAATGTTTTGCAAAAACGTATGAACATGACTCACATCAGGACCATGGATGGACTCATAAGTGAGTGCCTTTGAAGCTTAAGCTTCATTAGCTCAAGATAGACTCGCTTCTGCTCCTGTTGACCCCCTTCCCCTCCCCGCTCCACTTAGCCTTCAGTATTGTCAAGATTGTTTTGATTTCCAGGGACAGAAACCCAACTGTAACAAACTAAGTAGAGCATCTATTGATTCCCAAACTGCTGGCTCAGTAACAACTGTGGTGGAAATTCTGCCAGGATTCTCCATCTGTCCTTCTCTCTCCACACCTTGGTTTCCATCTCTACAAGTGCTGACTACAGTTTTGACCTTATAGGAGTTTTGATCTCTGCCAACTCCAGGCTCAAATTGCATTGCTTTTCCACTCAAGGGGAAATCCCTCAAAAGACTTGGATTGGACCAGTTTGAGTCACATGACCACACTAGTCGGGGACAATGATGGATAACTCCCCACTAGATACTTATGGAAGAAGGGAGGGGACGAGGGGTACTGGAGTAGAACAATGGTTTCTTAAAGATGTTCACTACCTAATTCCTGGCATTATTTTATCTTATTATCTTGCATGGCAAAAGGACTTTGCAAATGTGATTATGGATCTTGGAATGGGGAGATTATCCTAGATTGTCTGGGTGGACCCAACATAATCACAAGGTCCTTCTATGAAGGAGGCAGGAGAGGCAGAGACAGAGAAGGAGATGTGGTGAGGAAAGCAGAAAGATGAGAATAGGGGCTACGAGCCAAGGAATGCCTCTGGCAGCTCCACACACTGGAAAAGGCCTAGGAAAGGACTGTCGCCCTCCAACACTTGATTTTGGAGTTCCAGAACTGAAAGGAAACGAATGTGTGTTGTTTAAGCTAATATGTGTGTGGTAATTTATTACAGCAGCCGTAGAAAACTAGCACAGGTGCTGAGAAGAAAAAATGGATGCCCACTGCAACATCTCCCTTCTTCCTCATCCTGCCTGTCTGTAATGGCTGTGTGTCCTCCCCCAGTTCATGTGTTGAAGTCTTAAGCCCCGGCCTTTCAGAACATGGCTGTATTTGGAGACAGGTCTTTAAAGAGGTAAGTTAAAATGAGGTCATATGGGTGGGTCCTCATGCATTATGACTGGTGTCCATGTCAGAAAGGAGATTAGAACCCGGACGTGCAGAGAGGGAAGATGATGTGAAGACACAGGCAGAAGAAGTCCATCTACAAGCCAAGGAGAGAGGCTTCAGAAGTAACCAACCCAGGAGACATCTTGATCTCTAACTTCCAGCCACCAGTATTGTGAGAAACTTGACTCCTGTTGTTTATGCCACCCAGCCTGTGGTATTTGTAATGGCAGCCCTGGCCAAATAACACGCCACTCTTCAAAGCAGAGGATGACATTCCACCTGTTTCTCAACTGCCTTTGATTAGCCCAGCTCACAGTGCAACCACTGTCTCTGAAAACCTGGTGGCTGGGAGTCACCCCACTTTAACACAAGCATCGCAAACCCACATGCCTACCGGGGCCAGGAGGAGAACTTATAGGAGCAGAGTGGCTGAGTGTAAGAAACGAGGTGCTTGCAAATGACACCTCAGTGACAAATTCTATCACACAAATAGGCTCACTCCCAGCCTTCCTATCTACCTTGACCTTCCTCAGCTTTAGGGAGGGAGGATACTAGAAGCATTCTTCTCTCTTCCTGGCAGTGCTAGGGGAGACAGACACAGCCCTCATGTTCCGTGTCCAGAGGCCACGGGGAGAGGGGAGGAGGGGCGCTGGTGTGCGCAGGCCCTGTCCTGTGCACTGGGCCAGCTGCTGCTCAGCTCTAGCCAGCTGTTACCAGGGGTCAGTACAGGCCCAGTGCTGCCAGAACTTTACAGTTTTTCAAAAGAAGTTAGAAAACTAGACTTTAAAACACCCCACAAGAAATTTGATTTTTAAATATTGGCAACTAATTAAAAACAATTTAAAAGCTATGCTGGCTAACTCATACCTATTAGGATGGCTATTATCAAAAATAAAAGGTAAGTACTGGCAAAGATGTGGAGAAATTGGGACCCTTGTACACTGTTGATGGGAATGTAAAAGTGGTACAACCACTGTGGAAAACAGTATGAAGATTCCCCAAAAAATTAAAAATACTAGTATAATTACCACATGATCCAGCAGTTCCATTTCTGGATATGCACTCAGAAAAATTGAGAGCAGGGTCTCAAAGAGATATTTATACACTCATATTTATAGCCAAAATGTGAAAGCAACCCAAGTGTCTATTGAGACATAATTGGATAAGCAAAATATGGTATATACATACAGTAGAGAATTATTCAATCTTAAAAAGAAAGGGAATTCTGACACATGCTCTAATATGGATTAATCTTGAGGACATTATGCTAAGTGAAGTAAGCCAGAAAAAAAGACAAATATTTATATAATTCAATTTACTGTATATGAGGTACCAAGAGCACTCAAAATCATAGAGACAGAAAGCAGGATGGTGCCAAGGACAAGGTGGAGGGAGAAAGGGGGAGTTAATGTTTCAGGGGGCCAGGGCTTCAATTTTGTAAAATGAAAAGAGTTCTGTAATAATTGCACAACATATGAATGTAACTAACACCATTAAAATGGTTAAGATAGTAAATTTTATGTTTTGTATATTTGACCAGAATAAAACAAAATAAAAAAACAACAACTGTGTTGGTTAAAATTGTTACTGCCAAACAAGACACATGTAAGGGCTAGATTCTGACCACAGACACCAGTTTGGAAGCTCTGGTTTAACACTTATTTCTAGTTGTTTCAGGTGTTCAAATCTTATTTACCCACCTAGAAGATAAAATTCTATGCAAGTGGGAACTGTATCTTAACGTCTTTGGTAGCCTGCAGAGCAGCAGCTCAGGACTCCGCAGTGAGCAAGTCACAAGTGCCCCGCCAAATATTTGACCACATGAACTCTTAAAACTATTAGAATTCATTAGAATGTGGTGCAATACATGGAGCCCTGACCCGAGTGGCCCGCCTGTCCTTGCAGAAGCTCAGAATGATAAAAAGCTCAGCATTTGAAACCCTAAAGGATTTTTCCCCCATGACAGTGTGGAGAGGATGTGCCAGGCAGGATGAGACTGGGAGGGTAGGTGAGTCAGCATGTGGGAGCTTCACCTTTGTCTCCTTGGGCTGGGGAAACTGTGAGGGCTGAAGGCTCTGAAACTGGAATAAGGAGATTGGATCTGATTTTGAGATAAATCATAAAAACTGGATCCGGGACACCTTGGCTGACAGATTCAGGAAACACTAAGTGCCTCTCAGCAGCAGCTCTCCAGGCCTCACATGCATGTGGAAATGAGGAGGCTGGGGTGTAGGGAAGAACTGCTGGAGTTGGAGGCCGTAACAAGAGGGACGATGACTTGAAACTACACTCATTCAGAGCAGTCTGTTGTGTATGTGTGTGAGCGCGCCCGCACTTACAGTTGGAGTAATTCTCAGGTGGCTCTGGGCAAGCTGACTGTGTGCAGGTTCAAGTTGTTTCCTTCCCCTATACCTTCACTACCAGTTCCAGGCTGGTCATCTGATGGAGGGAGCTGAGGTCCAGCCACCAGCTCATCTTTGCCTCCTTGGGGACACCTGGAGGAAACATGGAGAGCTCCAGCTTTACACTGATCCTAGATGCTGTCCCAAACAATCAGTAACCCATGGCAACCCCTAGAGGCTGCTACAACCTCAGCTATGAGGAGCACTCTGCCCGGAACCTGCTGGTTCGGTGATACAGAAATGGCTGCGCCTTGGTGGTCATGGGATGGGACCACAGTCTATGTATGCATGGAGTTCTCCTACAGACAAGGTCTGAAGGGGAAATGTCCCCTCCCTCAGCCCACTCCCCTCTGAGGACAAAAGAAATGAGAAGAAATTTTATGAGAAGATGACACTTTTCCAGTGGCCAGTGCTTGAACGTTTATTAAGTGTATTTCTCTGCTCAAGGGCAGTCCTTCAACACTGGGACTTGAATATCTGGGAAATAACTACCCAGCCACAATTCGTGATTCTCTTGAAGCCTGGAAAATACTGTGGTCAGAAGAGCAATGTTGAAGGGGCAGTTTGGGGAGGGGTGGACTGTGTGGACAGAGACCATTGTCTTTGGAGGTCTAGTTACTGAGAACTGGGTGACTGCTGGACGCTGGTCCCAGGGAATTTGTGTTTGGTGATGGAGGCTTAATTCATTCCCAATCTGGACCATTGGTAAAGAGGCCACATGCCCACAATCACTGATCATTATCATTAGCTCCTACTCAAACCAACCGGCACTTCTGAAGATGAATGGGGATGCTTCCCAATGGGAAGAGTTCTTTGTTGATCCCATTAGTCCCTGGGTCCTGGCTCTCGATCTCACCTTTACACTTCCTTTGCTAGTAGGATCAGAGACTCTACTTGTTGCTGCCCCTAACAATCAATAAGAGCCCCTAGAAGCATCTGTAGCCTCCAGATAAGCCCTTTGCTGGGCTTCCAACCAGATACCACTCCTACAGCTCAGGAGGGGCTAAGACCCCATGAAGGGATGGCCATGCCCTCGGGACATGGGGCGGCTGTGTTGCAGGTTGCACATAGGCACAGGCAGGCCTGAGAGGCCACCTAGAGATGCATTGAGAGCAAAGAGGCTGGAGGAGATGGAGGCTAAGAAGGCTTCAGTTGAGTCTTCCCCCATCTGGGAAAGAAGGGCTCCCACTTTTCCCAAGCCCTGCATCCTTTTTTGTTGTTGTTGTTGCTTTAATAAATCATTATTGTTCAGATTATTACATTTTTCCTTTTTTCCCCACATAGCTCCCCTCTATTCAGCTTTCACCCCTCCCTCTGTTTTTACCTCCCCCAGCATTGTCCTCATCCATAGGTGTATGATTTTTGTCCAGTCTCTCTCTGCATCCCCCTCACTCCTTTCCCCGTGAGAATTGTCAATCCACTCCCTTTCTATGCCCCTGATTCTATTATATTTACCAGTTTATTCTGTTCATCAGATTTTTTATTCACTTGATTTTTAGATTCACTTGTTGATAGATATGTATTTGTTCTGCATAATTTTTATCTTTACCTTTCTTTTCTTCTTCCTCTTCTTAAAGAGTACCTTTCAGCATTTCATATAATACTGGTTTGGTGTTGATGAACTCCTTTAGCTTTTTCTTAACTGTGAAGCTTTTCAATTCTGAATGATAGCTTTGCTAGGCAGGGTAATCTTGGTGTAGGTTCTTGCTATTCATCACGTTGAATATTTCCTGCCACTCCCTTCTGGCCTGCATAGTTTATGTTGAGAAATCAGCTGAAAATCATATGGGTGCTCCCTTGTAGGTCATTAACTGTTTTTCTCTTGCTGATTTTAATATTCTCTCTTGGTCTTTTGCTCTTGGTGTTTTAATTATGATGTCTTGGTGTGGTCCTCTTTGGATTCCTTTTGTTTGGGGTTCTGTGGGCTTCCTGGACTTGTAAGTCTATTTCTTTCACCAGGTGGGGGAAGTTTTCAGTTATCGTTTCTTCAAATAGGTTTTCAGGATCTTGCTCTCTCTCTCTTCTTCTGGCACTCCCATAATTCTGATGTTGGTACGCTTGAAGTTGTCCCAGAGGCTTCTTACACTATCTTCACATTTTTGGATCCATTTTTCTATTTGCTTTTTCAGTGGAGTATTTTTTGCTTCTTTGTATTTCAAATCTTGGACTTGGTTCTTGCATTTCTCTAGTCTGCTGTTAGGTCTGTGTATAATATTTTTTATTTCAGTCAGTGTATGTTTAATTTCTAGTTGGTCCTTTTCCATCTCCTCTTGGGTCTTGCTAAATTTATCTCTCTTTTCTAGGAAATTCTTAAAAAAAAACTTATAATCATGGTTTTGAATTCTATATCCAGTTGTTTGTTTTCCTCCATTTCTTTCGTTTGTGATCTGTTACTTTGTCTCCCCTTTTTTCTATGCTGGGGGGAATTTCTATGCTGGAGTCAGCCTTATGATACAAGACTTGCAAAATTGCAAAAGCCTCTCTGTTGAGCTTGGATGGGGTGGAGTATCAGGGTTGAGCAGACAGCCTTGGCTTCCAGTCAGCCCTGCCCTACATGGCCCCTGAGTCTCAAGTGTCTCTCGGTAATTGCTATAACTCTCTGTGAATATGCGCCTGCCTGTGCCTCTAGACCTGTGCCTTTCCGGTTCCTGTGTGCTCCGGTTGATTCTGGGTTTATAGAGTCTTGCCCGAAACTGGGGTTCAGTGCAGTCAGAAGTGGAGTTCAGTGCAGTTGGGAAGCTCTGTCTCCTGCCCACAGTGGCACAATCAGCAGTCCATCCTCTCTGTGCACAGTGGTGTGTGTGCCCCCAGACCTCTGCCCTTTCACAGCTCCCCTAAATTTCCATGCACTCCTCCCTTTTCATGACAGTCCAGACTCATCCATATGAGTCTCATCCAAAACTGGGTTTCAGTGCAATCAAAACTGGGACTTTGTTGGGAGTCTCTGTCTCCCTCCTGCCAGAGGAAGCCAGCCAGGCACTCTCCCGCCCGCTCTCTTCACATGCGTGTCTCCATACCTCAGCTTTTTGCAGCTCCTCTGAGTCTCTGTGAGCCCCTCTCTTTCTTTCTAGTTGTAGAATTTCCACTCAGCCAGCTTTACTGTGGGTTTGGATGGTATCTGTTCTATCTTTTAGTTGTAGTTTTGAAATTGTTGTTCAAGGCAGCGGTTTAGGTGTTCATCTATGCCGCCATCTTGGTTTCTCTCCCTGCATCCCTTGTATTTGCTCCTACCTACTCTCGAATCACGCAGTCTCTTGAGTTCCACTGGTCCCCACCCATTCTCCAGGCACTCACTGCATACTCAGCAAAAATGGGCTCCTCTTCAGCCTTAACCTACCCTTAGATTTCTGCCTCCACATGTCTTCACCCAAACTGTACATTTGATAGAGGCCTGTTAGGAAATAGAAGCATTTTAAAACATTCTTCACAAAATTGTTCAAAATTGCTCACACTGCTTTATCTTGAAAATCGGAAGCAGTTTTAAGTGAAAGGAAATAAATGAGCTATGAGGTGAGAGTTCAAATAGAACTACTAGAGGCCCAGTGCATGAAATTCATGCACGGGGGGGTGGTGCTGTGTGTCCCTCAGCCCAGCCTGCACCCTCTCCAATCTGGGACCTCTTGAGGGATGTTCAACTGCCCGTTTAGGCCTGATCCCACCAGGATCCTAAATAGGCAGTCAGACATCTCTCTCACAATTCAGGACTGCTGGCTCCCAGCCACTCACCTGCCTGTCTGCCTGACCACCCCTAACCACTCCCCTGCCAGCTGGATTGATGCCTAACTGCTCCCCTGCTAGCCTGGTCACCCCCAACTGCCTTCCCCTGCAGGCCTGGTCACCCCTAACTGTCCTCCCCTGCAGGTCTGGTCACCCCCAACTGCCTTTTCCTGCTGGCTTGGTAACCCCTAACTGCCCTCACTTGCTAGCCTGGTCATCCCCAATATTCCTCCCTGTCAGCCTGGTTGCTCCTAACTGTCCTTCCTTGCAGGCCTGATCCCTCCAACTTCCCTCCTCTGCTAGCCTGGTTATCGGTTATTCTTAACTGCCCTCCCCTACTGGCCTGGTCATCACCAACTGCTTTTCCCTGCCAGCCTGGTCATCACCAACTGCCCTCTTCTGCAGGCCTGGTCACTCCCAACTTCCCTTCCCTGCTGACCTTGTCTTCACTCCCCAGCCCCCCATTACTGCCTCCCCTGCAGGCCTGGTCCCCCTCAACTACCCTCCCCTGCAAGCTTGCCTCCACCAATTGACCTCCCCTGCAGGCCTGATCCCCCCAACTGTCTTCCCCTGCAAGCCTGGTCCCCCTCCGCAACTTCCCTCCTCTGCCAGCAATCTTGTAGTGGCCATTTTGTATCCACATGGGGGCAGTCATCTTTGACCACATGAGGGTGGCCAACTTGTGTGTTGGAGTGATGGTCAATTTGCATATTACATTTTTATTAGATAGGATGTGTGTTATATCTGTTATTTAGTAACAACAACAGTAAAAACTAAATGTTTAATAATTTGTTTTACTCCCAGCTACCTAAACACATCCTTTCCACTAAAATAGTTGGTTCAAGATTGCCATGTCAGCATGTCACCTGTGCTCACACTGTTCCCCCATCTCCCCACTCCCTCTCAGTCAGGAATGCTCCATGATGTAATTATTGGCCACTAACAGGAGCTTATGCAAGACAGACATTATGAGCTCACACCACAAGAAATCTGAGCAGATGAGGGATGGCTTTGATTCAGCCTCTTTTCATTTGCTACTTCCATCTGCAGCATGTTGGCTGTTAGTTCTCACTCATGCCACCTCATGGTTACATGTTGGCTGCCACTGTTCCGGGCATCCTATCCTCACACAAGGCAGCAAAAGGGAGGAAAGCAGTGCTTAGAAGGCTGTCGTGGGAAAAACAACCAGAACCAATGTGGTGGCAGTTGGGATGGAAATTACAAATTTGAGGTATATTTAGAAGGCAGAATTGAGGTGACTCAGTAGCAACAACAAGGAAGAGAGCTCTGAGGTTTCCAGCTTGGGTGACTAGGCAGGTGATGATGTGACACTAATGAAGTAATGGGTCCAGAAAGAATAACTCTAGTGTAAGGGCAAAACAATGACCCTTATGTTTTAGTTTGAGGTTCTCTAGGGATATCCATATATAGATATTTTATAGGAAAGTTGAAAGTGGACTCAGCTCAGAAAAGAGGAAGATACTAACTATGTAATTGTGGTAGTATTTGTCACACAGTATATAGCAGAAACTTTGGAGAATATGTATAAAGGAGGTGTAATGGCAATAAGGAAGCCACAGAATGCTGAAGAGTGATGGAGAAGTAAAAGGAGACCCAGAGGCATAGAGTTAAGGGAACCCCCTAAGGCAGTGGTTCTCAACCTTCCTAATGCCACGTCTCTTTAATGCAGTTTCTCATGTTGTGGTGACCCGTCATGAGGAACTGCATTAAAGGGACGTGGCATTAGGAAGGTTGAGAACCACTGCCCTAAGGGAAGACAGAGCTTAAAGGGTGGGGAGAGTTCTGCAATATCTATTAGTCTAGAAATCAAGTAAAACCAGAGCTGTGAAATATATACAAAATATACTGGCTTTGGCAATTAAGTTATTGATGACCTCTTTGAAAGCAGTCATGGGAGGGAGGCACTGATTCTACTTTAGTGTGGTTTGGGGAGTCTTAGGAAGTAAAGAAGAGAAATGTATTATGAGGTATAGTCAGTCATATGAGCCATTCTGGCCCAGGAGTTATAAAGCTGGTCTTGTTGAGGGCCTTGTACAAAAGATTTCCCTCTTTCTAAAGAGCAAGAAGTGAGTGCGGGGAGTCTACAACCCCTGTTGTGTTCTGTGTAAGATGTGATGGCGGGGTCTGGGCAGCCATCCTGTGGCTAAGAGGGGAGAATCATGAATGCACTAAGGCTGCAGAGCAGATAGGATGAGCTTGGTCCTTGGCCTTCACTGAGCTGATGAACTAATCCTGTAGCTACCCACATCAAACTGCTTTTTAAATTCCTGTTGCTTAAGCCACTTTTGTTCTGCTTGCAATGGGTATGCTGAGCACACTGCTCATGACATATGATAAAAAATAAACTCTAATGTTGTTTCCCACTATCCCTGGAAACTCCTCACTGGGGCTAATATCTCCCTACCCCTGAGTGAAGGCTCTGGCAAGCCCACAGGTAATGGACAGTCTGAAATCACTTCCAAACACGGTTGCAGCTCTGGAATTAAGATGGGCCAGGGTGAGTACAAACCCTGAAACCGACTGTGCCGCGGGTCTTCCCTCCACCACCAGGCCTGTGCCAGGCTCAAAGCCTGAGGTGGAAGGAGGTACATGGTTGGCTTTCTCTCTTTTCTACCTCATGCATCCACCCCTTCCATCCAACTCTTGCCTCTACCAGCCTGCTAGAGTGTGTTTCATCCCTTAGGTTCAGGTGTGGGGTGAATGCTAGAACCATGGGGAGCATAGGTTCTTTCTTGAACAGGTGCTGCTATCAGCTGGCTGTACTCTGGTCCCGGCAGATGTGAAAGCTGACTCTCTTGTGGGTGCTTCCCATCTATGGGGATTTTCCCTGCAGTTCCTTTGACCTGAGGGATACATCTGTCCTGGGGTCTCCATCCTCAGTCTCTTGGGGATGCTGCACCCACCTCTAGCTTCCTTCTGCTGTGATTTCCTCCCATTCCCTTCAATTGGCCCCTCCAATTGGCTCAATGCCATTCATACTATGCACATGTCTCCTATGTGGGCTGTGTCCTGCTGAGGGGAAATACTGGGCATCCTGGTGCCTGACCCCAACACGGCCCTTCTCTCGCTGGAGAGATAGCCCTCTTTAGTTTCCCACTTGTCAGTAACAGGTCTCTTTAAAACCTGCTCTCAGTGAAGGGTGGCAGAACACCACCCAGCCATCTCAGAAAAAAGCTGAAGAAAACACCCATTTGGAACCCTCTCTCTCCCCTCTCTCAACTCTTTTATGTTCTCAAATTGGTGAGGGGTTCATGAGCTTATGGAGAGTTTCTCAGTCACTTCCTTTGGGAATTCCACATATAATGACTGGCTTTGAAATCTTTTGTATTTTGGGGAACATAAGCATTTTGTCCATAACATGTACCGGTATATGTATGTACACATCTCATATTAGATATTATACACATATACATATATCCACACACAGCACTACATGTATTCCCTACCTCTGTCCACTGAGAGGGTATGGGAGTGCCAATGCCCCAATAGCAAAGAGCAAAGCCAGCACCCATATCTTGGCATTTATTTATTTATTTATTTCTTATTGTTTAAAATATTACATATATTAGTACATATATCTCCCTTTTTCCCCCATTGACTTCCCCCAGTCTCCCTACCCCTTGTCGCATGCCTTCATCCCTCCTCCCCACCAGTGTCTTGTGTCTATTGGCGTGCTTATATGCATATAAGCATGCATACAAGTCCTTTGGTTGATCTATTTCCCTCACCCCCCAACAGTCCCCATCCTTTCCGCTATAATTTGACAGTTTGTTCGGTGCTTTACTGTATCTGTATCTATCTTTTTATTCATCAAGTTATAATGTTCTTTATTTTCCATAAATGAGTGAGATCATGTGGTATTTTTCTTTCATTGCCTGGCTTATTTCACTTAACATAATGCTTTCCAGGTCCATCCATGCTGCTGCCAATGGTAAGAATTCCTTCTTTTTATAGCTGCGTAGTATTCCATTGTGTAGATGTACCATAGTTTTCTAATCCACTCATCTGCTGATGGGCATTTAAACTGTTTCCAAATCTTAGCTATGGTGAATTGTGCTGCTATGAACATAGGGGTGCATATATCCTTTCTGATGGGTGTTTCTAGTTTCTTGGGATATAATCTTAGAAGTGAGATGACTGGGTCAAATGGGAGTTCCATTTTTAGTTTTTTTGAGGAAACTCCATACTGTTCTCCACAGTGGCTGCACCAGTCTGCATTCACACCAACAGGGCACGAGGGTTCCTTTTTCTCCGCATTCTCACCAACACCTGTAGTTTGTTGATTTGTTGATGGTTGCCATTCTGACAGGTATGAGATGGTACTGCATTGTTGTTTTGATTTGCATCTCTCGGATAATTAGTGACTTTGAGCAAGTTTTCATATGTCTCTTGTCCTTCCTTCTGTCTTCTTTAGAAAAGAAGATTCTATTTAGGTCCGTTGTCCATTTTTTATTGGGTCATTTATCTTCCTTTTATTAAGTTGTATAAGTTCCCTGTAGATGTTGGAGATTAAACCTTTATCAATGATAACACTGGCAAATATGTTCTCCCATATAGTGGGCTTTCTTGTTGTTTTGTTGATGGCTTCTTTTGCTGTGCAAAAGCTTTTTATTTTGATGTAGTCCCATTTGTTTATTTTTTCTTTAGCTTCCATTGCCTTTGGAGCAGTATCAGTGAAGAAGTTCTTTCGGCATATGTCTGAGATTTTACTACCTGTGGATTCCTCTAGTATTTTTATGGTTTCCCGTCTTGTGTTTAAGTCCTGTATCCATTTTGAGTTTATTTTTGTATTTGGTGTAAGTTGGTGGTCCAGTTTCATTTTTTTTCATGTATCTGTCCAATTTTCCCAACACCATTTACTGAATAGATTGTCTTGACTCCTTTGTTATGTTCATGCCTCCTTTGTCAAATATTAATTGAGCATAGTCATTTGGGTCATATTTGGATTCTCTATTCTATTCCATTGATCTATATGTCTGTTCTTGTGCCATACCAGGCTGCTTTGAGAACAGTGGCTTTGTAGTACAGCTTGAAATCTAGTATTGAGATCCCACCTACTTTGTTCTTCTTTCTCCCATATCTTGGCTTTTAAATACTATTTTCCATGGAAAGGAACCCAGACTCCTTGCAAAAGTGGTAGTTATCGGGTCTAGGGTGGAGAAAGTCCAAGATGAGCCTAGAACATTTTATGCTAGAAAGCAAGGGTACTCAAAGAATGATGAAAATATGTCAAAAGGACAAGAAGACATCTTGAATGAGTCCCACTGTCCAAACAGGTGGCAACATGTCATTAAAATACATACTAAAACAATCATGGATTAGCGGCCTTTGAATCATAGAAATCTATGATTCCATACTGATGAAAACAAATTGAAAGTTTAATGAGTAAAAGGAGGCCCAAGGTACCTCCCTAAAAATATTTACTAATTATCAAGGGGGAAATATCTTTACAGAGAAGGAGCCTGGCAAACTCCACCTTAACTGAGTGATCAAAGTGAAAGCATTGGTATTGGGATACACAGGAACTGAGGCCCATTGGAGAGGATGCGATGAGAACACAGAGTTGCTTCTGCAGTATTCCTGTGAGAGATAGTTAACCTGAACCCAGTCATAAGGACACACCAGACTGAGCGACACTTAAAATGACTGGCCTGCAATCTTCAAAGCGTCACGATGATAAGTCAAGGGAAGACTGAGGAGCTGTTCCAGATAGGAGGAAATAAATGAGGAAACTACATGCAACTTGTACTTCTGAATGGGATCCTTTGGCTGCAAAGAACATGATTGGGACAAATGGTGAAACGTGAATGGGGTCTGAGGATTAGATGTCAGCAACAGATTTATTTAATTTTCTGATTGATGGTTATATTGGGGTTTTGTGGGAGAATGCCCTTATTTTTAGGAATCACTCTCTAAAGTATTTGTAGGTGATGGGACTTCAGATTGACAACTTCCTCTCACGTGGTTCAGGAAAAATATAATTTTTTGTACTGAAATTCCACTTTACTCTAATTTGTAATCATTTCAAAATTAAATACAATAAAAACCAATAAATCCTATTGACATATATGACCCGAATCTTTAGTCTATGTGGTTATATACTACACTAGAGGCCCAATAAACAAAATTCATGCCTGGATAGGGTCCCTACTGGCTGCTGGCTGCCGGCCAGGTCCTCCCTTCCCAGCTGGGCCTCCCTTCGCACCTGCCTTGGCCTGGCATTGCCCGCTCACCTGCTCCACCATCCTACCACAGTCCTGCTCTCCTTAGGGCCTATCCTGGCTGGCAGCACTTCCACTGTTCCCCACTGCCAGTGCCCGCCATGTTCCACAGCACCCCCTGGTGGTCAGTGCATGACTGACTCCTTGTTGGTTGAACTTCCACCCTAAGGACAATTTGCATATTAGCCTTTTTATTTTATTTAGGGTATTTACTTCATTTGTGCTCCATAGTGGATAAGTATATGTAATCATGCAGTTCTGGACCTGGAGACAGCCTTGGGCCTTGTGCCCAATGGGAGCTGCAGTGCCTTGGAGTGCACAGAGGATCCTGAGAGATAGGCCACCTCTGAAGGTAGAGGCCCTCCCTATAACATCTCACCACCCTCTTCTGAGATGATGGCTTCCAAACATCCTAGGAAATTAAGAAATCAGAAATTCAAAATTTCCAACATTCTTGTCCCATTGACCTCAGAAATCTTTGAAATCCCAGAAATCCAAGAATTTTCCTATTTCAGCCCCCCAGCATGTCACTGACACCCTTGTGCCCCTGATGGTGGCGCTTTGCTGGTTCCAAGTCCAAGGGAGGAGGAGTTGGAGTTGCAACTCTACCAGGGCCATGGTGGTGAAATAAACCACACCCTGGGCCTGGAAAACCCCAGGTTCCATGAATAGGAACTGTTCTTCTTTATCAGTTAAGTGTTCATGTTTCCCTGTTTTGGTCCCATAAATGTGGTCATCATTTTGATAAAAGTGAAAAGTGCGGAAAGCCAGCCTGGGCTGGGCTCCGAGCTGTGCTCTATTTTTAGCCAGGATGAACTTTGAGTTTTGATATGTTTATATCAGTATGGAATCACAGATTCCTATTTTATTCAAAGGTTTATAGTCCACGGTTATAGTCAAGGATTTATGAGACCTGTTTTATGGCCCCAACTTGCTTTCTGGTGCAGAGTGAGGGGACAATGGCAGGTGGATAAAGGTTGGTATCAGGGAAAAGGAAGTTAAGGGAAGCCTTTCAGAAGTGGCCTGTTTCAGTAAAGAGTCTTTACCCCTTTGCATTAGGAGGAGTGTCTAGTAGAAAGTTGAGTAAACCTAATCCATACTCAATAATATTTATTAAACACCAACTGTCTAGGAATGGTAGAAAAAGAAGACACGTTCCAGCCCACAAGTGGTCACTATCTAGTGGAGGTAGCTCCCTTGGAGGTTTCATCCTTACACACTCTGGCTTCTTTGTTCACTGCATCTATTGGACATTACCCATATGCCCAGCACTTGGGGAGGGCCCAAGGGCAACCAGATGAGTAGAATGTGGCTTTGGCCACAAGAAACTATCTCCTAGAGGACCTTGCTGTTTTCATCCAGAAATGCCGATTTGACCCTGTGGATGGTGGGAACCATTAAGGGTGAACAGTGGAACAGGGTGATCTGATCTGCAATTTAGAGAGATCGCAGTGGCAGTCACATGGGGGATGGATCAGGTAGAGGCAAAACTAGAGACTAGGGCCACTTGGAGGTATCACAAGTGAATTGGAAGAAATAATGGTGCCCGAATCGACTGGTGAGATAGAGTGAGGTGGACAATTTGATGTTCATTTTCAAGGTAGAATGACATGATGTGTTGATGCTGGTGAGGAAGAGAAGGATGGTACTGAGGTTTCTGGATTGGGTGGATGAGTGAATAGTGGTGGAGCCTTTGAGTGAAATTAGGTAGCACAGAAAGAACAGATTTGATGCAAAAGCCAACAATCAGCTTGGTTTTCTATTTTGAGGTGCCCTAACAGTATGTATGTAGAGATGAGATATGCATCTGTGGATAAGAAAAGAGGCAGATAATCACTACATAGAGATGGTGATGATTAGTCATACAGCTGATGATGGAAACATGAGAAGTCTACAGAAAGGGAATGCAATGAAGAGAGTGCGTCACAGAGGACTAACGGTGGCAGGAGACCAGAAGAGTAATGGCCAGGAACACCCAAAGGTAGCAAAATGCTTCAGACTGCAGGGAACATAGCAACAGCCTTTCATATGGGAGTTAAATAAAGACACAGACTACGAACTATACCCCCCAAAAGCAAACATGTCATTGGTGACCCCAATGAGAGAAGTTTCAGTGAGTCCTGGGGGCTGATATTAGGCTGTAGTGGATTTAGGAGTCCCTGGAGAAAGGAGTGGAAACTTTCCTGAAGAAATGCAATGGTAAAGAGGAAGAGGAGTGGAGAGTTGAGGAAAGGTAGGATCCAAATAAGTGGGTTTAGAATAGCAGCAGTGTGAACAGTCATGTAGGCTGAAATGAATCCACAGAAAAACAGGCATGATAGCACAGGACTTGAGGATGGGGAAGCAAGCCCTAAAAGAGGTGGTGCAGGGAGAAAGTAGGCATAAGTGGGAGGGTCCATCTTGGACAAGAGGATAGTGAGAAGTGGAAGAGGAGGGAGCAAGTGAGAGTTCAGGCCTGATGAGTACGGAAGGGAGCTCCAGGAGAAGGGAGTGTTCCTTGGCCCTTATAGCCAGAAGTTGTGCCAGAGCCCCAGGCTTTCGAGGAATGCTGTCTCATCAGCTAGGCTCAGGAGCCTGGGCGCCAGTGCACGGAACAGCTGACCTGTCTTAAGGCTGTGGCAGGGCAGGGTGGCACAGGCAAGGGCCAGAGGGGAGAGTGCAGAGGCTGCCTGTGAGATCTTCAGGGACTGGGAGGAGCAGGCAGGGAGGCCAGTGCTCAGGGCTTGGCATCTGGAAGCGTTTAATCACTGCTGACTCAGAATCAGGTGCTCATTTGCATGTTATTCCTGTGAATACCAGGAGCATCTCTTCCCCTCTCCAAGGAACTCCCAGATCTTCTGAGAGTTGCTGCTATTGTACAGAGTCTCTCTGACCTGGAAATATATCCACTTTAAAGATGGCTCTACTCAGTCATGCCCACGTGGCTGGCTGTGAAATTGAGCTGAGAAAACAATACTCAGGAAGCTCATCTCCTCTCTAAGAATATTGAGGGGAGTTTTAATTTAAGCTTAAATGCTCAGAGCATGCCCCTTACTGCTGCAAATATTGTATTTTTTTTGTTATCATCTGTTTCCTCCTACTAGAATGTAACCCCCACAAGGATAGGCACTTCGTTTTGCCTGTGCCTAGAAGAGTGCCTGCCAAGAGCAAGTGGTCAATAAACACGTGTAGGCCCTGTTCCAGGCACTTCACCTAAACCTTACGACCCTAGGCATTTAACAGTTTAGAAAAGAGGTTCTGAGAGGACAGACATTTCCCCAGGTTAATCAGATTGCAGGTGAGGGAAAAGCCCCCTAGGTTCAAGCTGGACTTCCCACACAGCACACAGTAATTCAGAGTCGATTCAGTTTATTAGGTGACCACTCCTGTGAAACTGATTCCTGCTAACCCAACTCTGACAAGAGCATTCTTGACAAGAAACACCAAAGGTACTGATTATCATTCAAGTATAACTAGCTGCTAAGGAGCTGGACTGCTCTGACCAGCTAGAAAGCTAGTCTGTTCCCAGCAGGACAAGTCCATTGAAGAGCCAAACATCCTTGAGGTGGCTAGGAGCTGGAGCAGAGTCAAGTGCTCTCAGGGGGATCACAAAACAGCCCTGTGAACTGGGTGCCTGGGAGTCATGCTTCTGGCCTGTCAGGACCCCTGCTTCTGGGAGGACCAATGACACACTGCCACCCGCTCTGCAGCAGGCCCTGAGAGCCAGCCACAGCCATCAGCTCCTGTGTCCTCTCTGGGGGAAAATTACTCGAGAGTGACTGGATGGGTCTGTTCCAATTCAACTCCATAAGGAATTTTCATTGACTCACTTAGGTGATTGTTGCTTGCTGATAAGGGAAACCCCATATGAAGCAGGAAGTCACCCTGCCCCAGTCTGACCTGGAGTCTGGGGAAGACCGCCTCTCTGTCTGGGTCCTTGTTGGCTTCAGCCACTGTATGAGGGGGTGTGTATGGTCTGGCCATGGCTTACATTTGGGGTTCTGTCTTACAGATCTCTGTTCTCTGCAAATAGAGAGTGAGGGCTTCAAACCCCAGGGAAGTATGATGATCTAAGAGTCATTGAACCCACTTTCGGGAGGAAACTCCCAGGGGAAGGCTTGGTCAGCATTGCTGCTCATGATGTGAACAGTCCAAGAGTCAGAGAAGAATCCAGGCCCCTGAGAGATTCCTTGGCAAATGGAGTTTCTTAGCTATTAGCACAGACCAAGGCATGACTTCATTTTCTTTCTGCAAAAGGCACACCTCGTTTTATTGCTCTTTACCTCATTGTGTGTTTCACAGATGTGGTTTTTTCTTTCTTTCTTTCTTACTTTCTTTCTTTTTCTTTCTTTCTTTCTTTTTTTTTTTTACAAATTGAAAGCCAGACCCTCCACCAGCAAAAGGATTATGACTCGCTTTATTGCTGTGGTCTGGAATTGAACCCACAGTGTCTCCGAGGTATGCCTATACTCAGTAGTTTGTTTTTAAACAGAACAGAAAAAAAAAGTCCAATTCCCAATGCCTGGAGTAACCATCAGCAAAACATCTGTTAAACATGGCTGACTCTCATTTCTGTTAACTGCTTTACTCAAGTGAAGGGCCTGGTGAGGGAGAAATTCTGGCTGGTTTAGCAAAGAGAGAAATTTCAGAGGTAGCTACCACAGACGGCAGCAGATGTTATGCAGCCCAGAACAGAAGCCACCAGGGACTTCGCTATCTCAGAGCTAAGCAAAAAGAACTGATACTCATCCACGCCTGTTGTGGAGTGAATGTGAGTGAACTACCACTGGAGTCCAGATCAAATTAAAATTTAGAGAGGCTGAAACCGGTTTGGCTCAGTGGATAGAGCGTCGGCCTGCAGACAGAAAGGTCCCAGGTTCGATTCCGGTCAAGTGCATGTACATTGGTTGCGGGCACATCCCCAGTAGGGTATGTGCAGGAGGCAGCTGATTGATGTTTCTCTCTCATTGATGTTTCTAACTCTCTATCCTTTTCCTTTCCTCTCTGTAAAAAAAATCAGTAAAATATATTACAAAAAAATAAATAAAATTTAGAGAGCCTTTATTAGTCGGCTGGCGACTGCTCTGCCTTTCTCCATGCAAAGAATCCAGAGAGCAGCCCCTACTCTTTGTGTAGGACCACTTGTAAGCACATTTACCACATCTTTTTGCAGAGCAAGCAATTTAAGATAAAAGTTTTTCTTAAGTAATGTCAGGGTCATGTTATTGATGACCATGTTATTTACAAGGTCATCCTGTTCTTCAGAAAGCTGACACTGTTCTATCTTGCAAGGCTATTTTGTGAGGTGCAGCTGGTATTCAAGGCTAAGTCGACTAGGAGAAAGCATGCTCAAAAATTTCTACTCTCTAACAACACCAACTGCCAATTATACACCCAGAGGATCAGGAAGCCAGGGAGAATGTGAAAGTTGATTTAACTAACAGCTTTCCACTCTCCTCATCCACAACTCTGTCAGCATGTCTCTTCAAAGACCTCGGATGCTGGCTTCAGGTAACCATCCTTACCACAGTATGCCAGTGGGGTGTAGGTACTAGTATAAATGCACAGTTTGCAATAATGATATTGACTGCTCCAGTCCTAGGGTTAAAAGTGGCCTTTCTAGGGCTCCAACCTTGAAGGAGCTGAGAGATGGGAGTGACTAGAAGCCAGTTGCTCAGTCCCTCCTATTACAGAGCGGGGTCGTGCTTCCCAGTGTAGGTTCCTCACACCACCTCGGGGCTGAATAAACAGCTCCAGCAATACCTGCTGCACCATGCTGCTAGTTCTTTAAGCTCAGCATCTCATCTGTTAAGCAGGGATAAGAGTGCCTATCTTACTGAGTGTTGGAATAATTACATTTGACATCGCAGGCAAAGTATCTGGCACAGAGCACTATGTATAGTAAATGCTCAAAGAATGTTAGCTGTGATCCCATATCTACCAATGCCCATGGTGTTTGGTTATCAACATGGTCCTCTGTGTCCTATAAACTTCTGCATCTCCGGGTCATACCTGTTAGAATGTAACTCCCTACTAGGGCTTGAGGAATAGGCTGTATATCACACACCAATAATGTTGTATGAAATAAACTTGGAATTAGTTTACAAACTGATTAAGGGAAGTAGGGGAAGGAGGGATAACTGGCAGAACACAGAGGGTTTTTAGCTGTGAAACTATTCTGTATGAAACTATAATGGTGGACACATGTCATTGTACATTTGTCCAAAGTCATAGAAGGCACAAGAGTGAACTGTAATGTAAACTGTGGACTTTGGGAGATAATGAAGTGTGAATGCAGGTTCATTAATTGTAACAAGTGTATCCTCTGGTGGGAAATGTTGACAGTAGCAGAAGCTGTGCATGTGGAGACAGGTATATGGGGATATCTCTATCTACCTTCTGATCAAGTTTGCTTGAAATAAAGTCTATTCAAAGAAATAAGAAATAAAGGCTATTAAAAATTGGTGATACACACACAAATGTCCTACTGATATTGGCTCTGACAAATGTGAAAATTTAAGAAATCTAGCTCTTTATTTAACTTCAAAGCTAATATTAAGTATTTATTTAAAAAAATAATGGCACCTGCTTTGAATGGGGTGAAGATCTACAGAGGGTTTAACAATTTTAGGCTGACATGAAACTGTGTAGTATTCCACAAAGTGTTAATTATGCAGTGGATCTCACAGTAAGCATTTCCAGTTTGTACTTTCAGAGCCAGTGACTAGCGCCCAAATATGTCTTAAACTCAGAGCACGTTTTGTTGAAACGTTTCTCTTAGGACAAACACAGCAGGAGACATGCTTTAAATAACACATAAATTAAAACTGCAACGCATAAATCATTCCTAGAACAATTCAGGTACATGACTTCCCAGCTTCTTATAAACAGAGAAATTGTACTTCCTTTAGAAAGTTATAGATTAATTCTGCTTTATATCTTATGGGTTATCGAACTCTTATGAACTATCTTTTTCTTTTATCTTCTTAACTACTTCTGATGTAAACAGGCCAATCTTATTGTTTTCAGTGGCTTATTTTTTTAGTAACTCTTTCCTTAGTATATGTGCTAGACTTCTTGAAATACTTCTCTCCAGATAAAGCCCTGAATTTTAAATAATGCTACTTTATCCCACCACCAGTTCCTCAGAATTATAGAAATATGCAATAGGTTAATCACACATGTCCACATTAATAAGTATAATTAAATGTTTTTTTTTAAAAAAAACCAATACAACTATATTTGGATTCAATACCAAAAAAAAGTTCCCATTCAATGCAAAATAATTTGGTATTTAAAATACAAATGAAGAGGACAAAAGTAATTAGTTGCCCGAGGGAAGCTAGTTTCCATCCCCACTACTGAATCCATAATTAAATCTGGGCAATGAACACACACAGTGGAGCAATATTTCAATGAAAACAAGAATGACAAAGCAGGAGAGGGGATAAAATCACACAGATGCTAAGTGACAGAGAGGGATAACAGCACAATGGGCTGAAATGAAAAGGGGGTGGGAGGAGTTCAGAAGATTCCATCTACCAAGAGAGATAGCGAGCATGAGTAAAACCACTAACGGGACATGCTACACTTTCACTACCCCAAATCTGCAATGGGGTACTTTTATTTACTGCTTCACTGTAGGATTGAACTTATTTACTTTTGGGGGGAGGGTCTTTTGTTATGGCTTAATCCTATTCAAAATATAAGCTGGAATAGACAATTCAAAACCTTCCAGGGAGTATTTTTAGGTTTTTGTTTTGTCCTCAGTTAATTATCATCTTGGTGATCATGAAAATAATCTCATGAAAAATGTCAGCACCCAAAACCACTCAAATCAGTTCATGGAATGAACAGGTGCTCATCCACTCAGCTGGCTTTCCTCCTCAGTAGGCATGTACAAGATGTTTACTACCAATGCAAGGTGTTAAAGAGAGATTAGTTGACTTAAATGTCAGTTAAATATCCAATTCCAGCATATGTCATAGCTTGATTACTACTTTTCATTGTATACTTATAAAATTTTATTTAATTTCCTCATGCAGTGGGAGGGTTTATTTTGTAAGAAGAGAAAAAGAAGAGTCTCCTTGGGGTACGTCATCTTATTAGAAAGCTTCATGAACTTTCAGCAAGACTCTAAAATAAATATGCCATGTAAGTTAAGCATATAGCCAAGTAAAATCAAGTTTATCCGATGTTTGAGAGTCACCGAAAATGTGAATTCTGGAAAAAGAATTCATGATGAAGAACAATGAATTAGATGCCACACTATTTCAAACAGAGCATTTCTAGCAGCTTGTTAACTGCTCCAGACTGGAGGGGCCGGAGTGTGCTGCCTCCCCTTTCTTTCACTTTTCACTGTGGGGGACGCAAGGATCGCAGGCCTGGGAAGTCCCTGAAAACTTGCTGGGCTGAGCCACGAGTGGAATGTGGTGGCAGGAGGAGGCTGATGTCTTCCTAGGCCCTCCCAGAGCCTTACATGATGCTGGCCATGAAAACATAAAAGCAAAAGGAAGCACACCATTACTTCTCCCTCCCTCCCCTAGACTTGGAACCTGTTTCTGTCCCCTGGATATGATGGATCACAGTATGTTAGCATCCAACTTGGGAGACCCAGGGTGAGTCTGATAGTGAAAAAGAGACGGCTGTGAGATGGGGTGGGCCCAGTAACTCCATCTTCCCTGAATCCAAAATACTTTCCAGCCAACAATTTCATGAAATCATGTTTATTGTTTTAAAAAGCTTGAGTCTGGAATTAGATAATGGTGACAATTGTATGAGTTTGTGAACTGATTAGAACCACTGAATTGTAAACTTAAAACAAAAGCTTGAGTTGTATGAGTCTCACGCACACTGGACTTGTGCCACATGCTCCACTATTCCATTCTCTCAAACCGTGGCACTGTCACATTTCTTTCACAAGGATTCCTTAAAAGCAGCTCTTTGCAAAATATTGCACTTAATTTATACCCAGGCAATTTGAAGCTTTCTGGAAGAAAATGTACACTAACATGCATCTTATGTCTTCAGATAACAGAGTGGGTGGTGGGAAGAGGGGCTAGACAGCAGTTTCCATAAAATTCTCCCATCTCTTCCTTTCATGTACAGAGAGCCACCCATTTAAAGAAAAGTATCACTGGGCTGAAGATAGTGAGTGGCATCCCCCAACAGGCCCGGGATGCTAACTTTTGGGTGCTGCTACCTCAGAGGCATGTGGCCTCTCGGTTATCCTAGGACTTATTTTCAGTGAGATGTCAGGAGACAGATGGCATCCTTGGCTCAGACACTGCATATAATTTATCTTATTCCTGCTGGTCTTTCAGGATCCTCTCACTCTGCATCCAGTCGAACTGCGCCCACCATCTAGCTGCCGTGTCATATTTCCTCCTGCTTCCAGTGTTCCTACCTGAGTACATTTCAGCTTTATAAATTATGGTTCAATTTTCCTTCTTAAAGAAACCCTCCTGCATCGTGCATTTTCATTTACTGAGTAAGCTACAAACCCCTCACAGACCTGCGAATAAAGTGGATCACACCCTCACAGGGTGTTTATCACAATTAAGGTTTGTTGAATCAAAAGCCTCTGCAGTAGTGCTGACTGGACCCCAAATTGATGTTAAAGCTGCAGCCAGATGAGAGGTTTGGAAATATTTCTGTATGCTTTGGAGGCTGGGCATTCGATAGCCAGTTCAGATGGAATCAGGTGGACGGCTCCGTGGGTATGAAAAGACACAATCCCATTCACACTTCCTCCTGTCTCACAATGTAAAGTGCAACAGAACAACTAGTTAGACTTCGGATGGATAAACAGGTGTGTAAAAAAATTTCCATGTTACAGAGAGCCACACACAATTGAGCACTGTGGACACAGGGCACACATGGACCTATGGTCAACTGTGGGATGGATTACATGGGTTTACTGGACTTCCACAGGCCGTGAGTGTTGCACACGGCCAACGCCTGTCCTTCTTCCCTTCCCCGAGTTGTGCCACATTTTTGCTGCTATGTGACTCAGGGAAAACGTGACCACTAACAATGGTGATTTCATTTATGATAGAGATCTGAGAGAACTAAAATTCCCTTTTCTTCTGAGTCACCAATTATGCCATGTGCTCAATAACCAGAGGTCTACCGTACTGGGCGAATCAGCTGGGCAGGAAATCTGGTCTGATTAAGGCAGTGAGTAACATGGGATTTCTGAACAGATTCACATGATCAGGGACAGGGACCGAGCTGGCAATTGCTGCTGAGATAAGAGAGTTGTAGTTATTTACAACACAGTCCCAGTCCTTCTGGTAATCTTCATTGGCACAACTGCTCATGTTAAAATTTGGTAGTATGCACAGAGTTCTCTTTAAACTAAAAACCAGGAGACACCTGAAGATGGGAACCAGCGGCTTCATCTGGGTATTATTATCCTTTCTATGGCACACAGAATATGGTCCCAGTTTTTACAAAATATTGCAAGAAGAGTCACAGCAAAGAAGGTGCCAATGATGTGGAAGCGGCTCTTCATCATGGGTGAGATGAACTTGGCGATGGTGGATACACACACCAGGATGACAGTCATGAAGGCCAGCACCACATTGATGCACTTCCCCAGGAGAACCCTGGCGTTCGCTGTGTCTGTCTGCTGAGCCTGCTGCTCCTGCTGGTGGAGCTCCAGCTTAGAAATACGAGTCTGGCAGGATTCCAAGGCTTCCTGTGGGCAAAAGGCAGAGCAAGGATCAAATGCTGTGAGATCACAGGCAACCTGCGAGTGCCTGCCTGGAAGTGCATGAGAGCCCCCAGCTCAGAATGCTGATGCCAAGACAGCCTCACAGCCAAACTGACGACGATGATAACGATGAAGACGGCAAAGAAAGAAAACAAGGCTCATTTTACCATTATTTATGGGCAGAATAAGCATGTATACACAACCATAAAACACCATAAAGGAGAAATTAGGGTTAGGTATTCTAACTTCATCTACATATGAAATGAAGTGCATATTGGCAAACGGGGGAGTGAGGGGTGAGGAGAGGGGGAGTTAGGGCTCCATTTTGTGACAGTTGCCTACTTCTAGCCATGGAGGAGGAAGTATCTCTAATTCTAGTCCTTATTTCACTGCTCAGTTTGTGTGGACCCATTAGACTGGCAGAGGATGGAGAGAGAAAGGCAGGGACAGGACCGACTGTGGGACAGCTCTGTTTCGCCTATGTCTCAAGACACTATCTAAGGCCAGGCATTCTCACTAGATCTCGTTCTTTCCAAGATTTCAATGACTCAGACAAGATGATGCCAGGTATACCTCTGGTCCAGCTGTCTCTTCTGAGGTCAACTCATATATCTACACACCTTTTTTGAGCTTCCTAAAAGCATCTCAAAAGCAATATGTTCAAATGTGAATTCATGTATTGCAACTTCTCCTGTACGTACCATCAGTCCTGTTTCCCTCCCAGTTCCTTTTCCCAGTTCCTCAGGCCAGAGCCTGAGAGGCATTCATCAATACCATCATCACCCAGCCCCATTGATACAACATCCAGGATCTATCTCAACTGGTCTATTTCTCTCTCCTTCCAGTCACCACCCCAATCTAAGTTACTAGGATCTCTTGCCTACAACAAATATACAGAAATTTTTCCACACACCCTCTTGATTCTCAACCCCATGAATCAATCCACTTTCCACACAGCAGCCCAAGTGATCTTTGAAAGATGCATTTCTGCTGTCACTCCTTGTAAACTTCTTGCATCTTTAACATGGCTCAGAACCAGCCACGCTCTCCTGCTTAGTGTTCTGGCCATACTGGCTTTCCGGGTTCTGAGAAGGAGCACACTCAGGGCTCTGCATATGCAGTGCATGTGTCTGGCATGTCTGTTTCCCTACTCCCTCCCCCCTTCATCTGTGGATCTCCCATTCTCTTTCAGGCCACAAGTTAACTGTTGCATCCTGAAGGAAGTCTTCCTGACCCATCAGACTACGCCAAGCCTCCCTTTAGCCCTTCTCCCCGACCAAGAGGCCATAGCTGCATGAAGATAAGGACTAGGCCCACTGAGCTGCAATCCTCAGCAGGAGACTACTAGCAGGCATGCAGTAGGTGCGCTACATACTAGCTGAATACTTAGAAGACTGCGTTATGAGATCTGAGGTTTGCAAGAGGAAAACCTTTCATCTCTTGAGAGAAAAGCATCTAACTAGAAAGGGGTATAGTGAGCCCCTTTTAGCTCACTAGCCTACTGTCTAATTCAGGTTTTTAAACAGTACAATGATTTAACATGATTTGCTTTTCTTCTGCTGAATATACTCTATGGGCCAAAGAACAGGGTTTGCTGTTACTATAGTAACTTTCATTACACAGATCTTCATATTCTAAAAAATACTGCTCTCTACAATGATACACAAGTACTATACATCATATATATATATTTTTCAAACATTTTGGCTCAAGATTCCCTTCATTTAGGACATGGCATGAGAAAGTGATAGAACAAGACAAAAGACCAACTTTGTAGGCAAATTCATCTATCTTTGATTGGGTAGATGAATTACATATATAAATAGAATGATCCTAGAATTGTCTTAGAACTGCTATCAATTGTTTTTAACCAAAAGAAAAATCCCAAAACATTAAGCACTGTATTGTAAGGAACTTCAGTCACAGCACACACTAGGAAATAGCCCCACAACTGTCAGGTTTCCTTGGGTCCAATATTTAATTTATTGAAAATAAAGACAAAGGACATGATTATCTTCTAAACTTTTTTCATTGGGATGCAAGTTTAAAAACCCCAATACTCAATTGTTTAAAATAACAACAAATTCTTGCAACCCCACAGGCAACAGCCACCGTCATCTACACTGGCACATCCTCTGGAATAACCCCGTGAACAAAAGGAACAATAAATAGAACAAAGCTGAGCAGGCCCAATTGCTAAAAGCCCTGAGCAATATGACTACCCACCTACATATTAAAAAGAATGGTCAACATTTATTTTTTGACTGCTTGTGTGTCCGGAAAAGATTTAAGTACTTTATGTTACTCTTCCATTTCATCCTCTCGACAACCTTAGGAGATAGAGCTCATTCATATTCCCATTTTATAGATGAGTCAACTGAAGCACAGAACGCTGACCTGTCCAGGGCCACACAGTAAGTAGTAGAGCCAGGACCTGGATATGTTCTAAAACAGAACGATCTAATAAACCTGCATTGCTCACCTGGCAGCACTGCACACTTAAATAGGTTCACATATTTTGAAGCCAATCAGTGGTGAAGCTGTCTCCTAGCCCAGAGCAGGGGCAGACATCCTCAGCGTCTTCGGCCCCATATTCCCAGGCAAGCATTTTCTACCAGCTCTGTCTGATGCCAGAACTGTCCAGATATATATGTAGGATTAATTAACCCATGCTCCACCCTCCACACAGAGTGGAAGAAAACATGGGTGCTGACACTCCAGCTCACACACTGTGAGAGAAATCTCTATGCTTTAGTTTTCTCCCTTATAAAATGGGTCTGGAAAAAATGATCACTGGCTACACAGAAGATTTGCAAACATGAAGCTGTATAATTTTTGTTTTTTAAAAAAAGGCAATCTAAGGGTATATAAACTGGTACAGCCACTGTGGAAAACAGTATGGCAGTTCCTAAAAAAATTAAAGATAAAACTATCAGAGGACCCGATAATCCCACATCTGGGTGTATAACAAAAGGAAATGAAATCAATATTTAAAAGAGACATCTGCACCCCATGTTCCCTGCAGCATTATTTATAACCACAGGCCTGGTGCACAAAATTTGTGCATGGGGAAGTGTGTTCCTCAGCCCAGCCTGCACCCTTTCCAATATGGGACCTCTTGAGGGATGTCCGACTGCCCATTTAGACATTTAAACAGGCAGTCAGACATCCCTCTCACAATCCAGGACTGCTGGCTCCCAATTGCTTGCCTGTCTGCCTTCCTAATTGCCCCAAACTGCTTCTGCCTGCCAGCCTGATCATCTCCTAACCACTCCTTGCCACCCTGATTGATGCCTAACCACTCACCTGCCAGCCTGTTTGCCCCTAACTGCCCTCCCCTGTAGCCTGGTCACCTCTAACTGCCCTCCCCTGCAGGCCTGGTCACCCCTAACTGCCCTCTCCTGCAGGCTTGATCACCCCCAACTGCCCTCCTTTGTAGGCCTGACCCCTTCCAACTGCCCTCCCCTGCTGGCCATCTTGGTCTACAAGGGGACAGCCATCTTGTGTGTTGGAGTGATGGTAAATTTGCATATGATTTTTAAATAGGATAGCCAAGACATGGAAACAACCCAAGTGTTTACTGATGAATGAATAAAGAAAACATGGCATTATATCTACAATGGAATACTATGCAGTCAGAGACAGAAGGAAATAACTGCCACCTGCAATGACATTTGACATGGATGGACCTTGAGGGCATTATGCTAAGTGAAATAAACCAGGCAGAAAAAGACAAATACTGTATGTTTTCAATTATATGTTGAATCTAAAAAAAAAAAATGAACTCACAGAAATGGGATAGAATGGTGGCTGCCAAAGGTACAGGGACAAAATGGGTGAAGGTGCTCAAAAACTATAAAATTCCAATTATAAAAGCAAGATTTGTTTAATGTTTTAAAATCTGTAAAAATTTTGGTTGTGGTGGGGAGAGTAGGCTATAGGTAATGAGCTTGGGAGGGGAGCCTAGATAATTTATGCAGAAAGTAAACCCAGTAATGTCTATAACAGTAACTTTAAACTGATGTGCTGCAAGAATTTTTACCTATTTAGTCAGGGGCACTGACCTCTTTTCCCTTAGATTGTCAAATAAAAAAATGACAACAGCCAAGACAACAATAGCCCTCTGGTGTGAATGAATCAAAATTACACCTTTTTTTGGTCAGACTGGCAAAAATAAAGAGCATTATATATTTTGGTGTGCCACAGAATTTTAGTAAGTAAATTATGAGTGCCACAAGATGAAAAATGTTGAAAATCGCTAGACTATAACATGAGCTGATAAGGTTAATAAGGTATAGAAGAAATGCTTGCTGAGGGGTATGCACTTTGTTAACTGAATTAATGGCTAGGAGAAGCCCGGTGACTGCCCAAGGTGGGGAGGGAAGTCACCTGGATGTCCCGTGAGCGCTCATAGGCCTGGTAGGCCACCTTCTCCTCGATGCTGGCCAGCTCCTGCTTCAGGTCGGCCGTCTCGTGCTGATGCAGGTCCGTCAGGTCATGGAGCTGGTCTTCCAGTCGCTCATACCTTTTGGAGAGAGGAACCAATTCTGAGCATGACATTTCAAAGGTGTTCTAACAGTACATTCTGGAATGACGTCCTTTACATCTCACTGTTGCCAGTGCCCTTTGGCTTGTTGTTATCTCCTGGCAGACTGTTTCCAGAAGAAAAGTCTAGCTGTGGGAAATGCACTGACTTCCAACTCCGGTTTGTGTAGTCCTAACTGTCCTCACCATTGGGTTTCATGCAAAGCAAATCTGGCTTTTCCACCCAGGTCCGACCTGCACGTTGTTTGGCTGTGATGACAACAGGATGGACCTCAACAATGGCATGTTTACTATGGCTGGTCAGAAGGCAGGGCTGTGGGGGATCCTGCTCAAGGCCAGAACCCACTGGCATCCCAGTGCTACCCCCCACCTCCACCTGTACAGTGCCCAGCAGTTCATGACTAAGTGTTAAGAGTGCCTAGAAGAAAAGAACCAACTACTACACACTGGAGCCAACTCCATGATTTTCCAGTATACACAGTGATTGTGAATACATGTCCCAGTTCTTGGAACTTCAGTGCCAATAACAAATTAAGCTCACTATAAATTATAGATGGCTTATCAGGTCAGGTGGCAAATCTAAGACATCAGGGGCACAAAGATTCCCATTCTCAGCCTTCATCCTCCTCAGAAAGAAGAGACTTGCCTCATGTATATTTATATAAACTTATGTTTATTTTGAAGCAGGATACACTATTTGGAGAAGATGCATTAGTCTGAAATGACTTTGATCAATGCCAGTTTTAAGATCCTTATACATTTTTTAAAATTGAGACCAAAAATACATATTTAATGCTTAGTCTCAGGTAGGACTTCATAGGTGTCCAATGCTGGTGTTATAGATAAGCCCTTTAAAGATCTCTTAAAGTAAGTGATATAGTCAGTTGCTAAATCATGGAGATCACAAACATTAACTATACTAGTGTCCTGGTGCTTGGATTTGTGCACATTGAAAGGAAAGTAATTAGAAGAAATATTTTAATATCACTATTTGCCTTTTCTCTATAACAGAAGTATCAGAGATGAAAGAAAATTAGTAAAATGTATATGAAAATAATACCTAAACTGAGTAATAAACAATAAGATATAACAACGAAGACATGATATAAAAACAAAAACATGATATAAAAACATTGATAAGAACAATGACTGATAAGCTGATTAAACTTATTCCGACATCTCCCTGTATACCACATTAAGAGTGAAAATACTTTCAGAGTGCTTGATTAATTTCCCTTGTGATGAAGAATTTACAACTTTAACGTCACATGCTCTTCGAACTCGAGATAAAGCAACATATAACTGACCATTTCCGAAAACGGGTTCAGGTAGGAATATTCCTACCCTGTTTAGAGTTTGTCCTTGTGATTTATTAATAGTCATTGCAAATGCTGGCATCATGGGAAACTGTCTCCAAATTAATTTAAAAGGGAGGACAATGTCATATTGGACAAATCAATTCTTGGAATCAGAGCAACCTGTCCTTCTGCAGATCCTGTTAATAATTTAGCTTCAATTATGTTAGGTCGCAATGTTTTGATAATAAATCTAGTTCCATTACAAAGACACAATTTACTATTAAGATTTCTCAGTAGCATGATCATTGCACCTGCTTTCAATTTTAATTTATGACATGGTATTCTCGAAGGAGTAATACTATTAAGAAATTTGATGAGAACTTTATATGTATCGTGCATGTGTGAATTAACGTTTATATTTAAACTAGAAGCTCAGTGCACAAATTCATGCATGGGTGGGGTTCCTCTGGGTGGTCTGCAGGGATTGGGCCAAAACCCACATTCAACACCGCCTGCAGCTCCTACCTGCCACTCCCGCTTATCCTGGCCATACTGTACCTGCCATGGGCTTGCGCCCAATCAGTCCCGATAGGGAGCGACTCGCACTGCCATAGCAGTGCTCGTCAGCTGCAAGCCCTGCATCTGGCGCCCTCCCGAAGAGAGTGGACTACAGGATTGGGCTGAAACTGGCTCTCTGACATCCCCCGAGGGGTTCTGGGTTGTGAGAGAGCTCAGGTCAGGTTCAATCAGGGAGGAATCATGGGAGGGCTAAGGACGTGTTTGGCCTTATCTCGCCCAGTCCTGGTCCACTAACCTACCAGTCGGATCATCTGCCCCCTGGTGGTCAGTGCATATCATAGTGAGCAGTTGAGTAGCCTTAGCATATCATTAGCATGTTACACATTGATTGATTGAACAGTCAGCCAGTGATTGGACAACCAAACACTTAGCATATGAGGCTTTTATTATATGGGACTACCATTGTGTGTCATATATAATGGCTTGTCAGTTAGTCAGACCTACAGTTGGTCACTTAGCCTTTTATATATACAGATAACAAATGAGAACAAAAACTTTCCTAAATTTATGTAAGTGGGTATTTGTGACTTGGGATAAAATTTGGACCCAGAGGAATCCAAGATGGCTGCAGAGGTAAACACCTACACTGCGGCCTCGCACAACAGTTTCAAAACTACAACTAAAAGACAGAATGGACATCATCCAGAACCACAGGAAAGCTGGCTGAGTGGAAATTCTACAACTAGAAGGAAAGAGAGGGGATCACAGAGACCCAGAGGAGCTGCAAAAAGCTGAGGTATGGAAACGAGCGCATGGAAAGAGCGGGTGCCGGAATACCTGGCTGGCTTTCTCTGGTGGGAGGGAGATGGAGACTCCCAACTGCATTGAACCCCTTATCCTACGACACTAAACCCCAGGTCCAGCCAAAACTCACATAGGGGGAGTCTGGATTGTGAAAAGAGAGAAGTGCACGGAAATTTAGGAGAGTTGCGAAAGGGCAGAAGTCTGGTGGTGCGCACAGCACTGTGCACAGAAGACTGACTGCTGATTGTGCCACTGGCTTTCAAGAGTAGGCGGGAGACAGATCCTCCCAACTGTGCCACTTCTAACTCCACTAAACCCCAGTTTCGGGTAAAACCCTGGGGACCCAGACTCATATGGTCCCAGAGTGCAGGGGAGCTGGAAAGGCAGCAGTCTAGAGGCACTGTGCGAGCACGCCTGCACAGGGACCACTCCAGTGATTACGTAGTCACATGAGGCTCGGGGGCCATGGAGAGCGGGGCTGACGGGAAGGCAAGGCGGTCCCTTAAGCCCTGTGACTCCACCCATCCCAAGCTCAACAGAGAGACTTTTGCAGTTTTGCAAGTCTGGTATCATAAGGCTGAATCCAACAAAGAAGTTCTCCTGGCCTAGTAAAAATTCGGAGACAAAGGAAGAGATCACAAACAAAAGAAATGGAGGAAAACAAATGACTGGATATAGAGTTCAAAACCACGGTTATAAGGTTTTTCAAGAATATCCTAGAAAAGATGGACAAAGTTAGCGAGACCCAAGAGGAAATGAAAAAGGACCAACTAGAGATGAAAAAGGACCAACTAGAAATTAAACACACACTGATGGAAATAAAAAATATTATACAGAGACCTAACAGCAGACTAGAGGAAGACAAGAATCAAGTCAAAAATTTGAAATATAAAGAATCAGAAAACACTCAACTGGAAAAGCAAGAAGAGAAAAGAATACAAAAATGTGAAGATAATGTAAGGAGCCTCTGGGACAGCTTCAAGTGTACCAACATCAGAATTGTGGGTGTGCCAGAGGAAGAGAGAGAGCAAGATCCTGAAAACCTATTTGAAAAAATAATGACTGAAAACTTCTCACATCTGGTAAAAGAAACAGACTTACAAGTCCAGGAAGCACACAGAACCCCATATAAAAGGAATCCAAAGAGGACTACACCAAGACACATCATAATTAAAATACCAAGAGCAAAAGACAAAGAGAGAATATTAAAAGCAGCAAGAGAAAAACAGTTCATTACCTACAAGGGAGCACCCATACGACTGTCAGTTGATTTCTCAACAGAAACTATGCAGGCCAGACTGGAGTGGCAAGAAATATTCAACATGATGAACAGCAAGAACCTACAACCAAGAATACTCTATCCAGCAAAGCTATCATTCAAAATCGAAGAGCAGATAAAGAGATTCACAGATAAGAAAAAGCTAAAGGAGTTCATCAACTCCAAACCAGTATTATATGAAATGCTGAAAGGTACTCTTTTAGAAGAGGAAGAAGAAAAAGGTAAAAGATATAAAATTATGAACAACAAATACGTATCTATCAACAAGTGAATCTAAAAATTAAGTGAATTAAAAATTTGATCAACAGAATAAACTGGTGAATATAATAGAATCAGGAGCACAGAAAGGGAGTGGACTGACAATTCTCAGGGGGAAAGGGGTGAAGGGTGTACAGGGAGAGACTGGATAAAAATCATATACCTATAGATGAGGTCAACAGGAGGGAGGTAAGGGTAGAGGGAAGGGTGGGAGCCGGGTGGAGGGGAGCCATGGAGGGGAAACAAGAGAAACAAATGTAATAATCTGAATAATAAAGATTTAATTAAAAAAATTTTGGACCCAAAGAGTACTGCATCCCAAACTATTCAAATGGAAGTAAGGTTAATATTCTCTGGAAAATTTGTGAGTCAAAAATAGTTCTGTGACAAAGAAACCAAAGTCAAAGACATATGAGGAAAGTTTAAAAAATTGTTTCATAAAATACAGCTGAAGAAAGTCACATTCTTAAATTAATTCTATCTAATAAAAGAATAATATACAAATTGACCATACCTCTGCTACACCACCAGTCACACCCACCAACCATGCCCAATAGCCAATCAGGAGTGAGTATGCAAATTAACCCCAACCAAGATGGTAGTGGCCACTGAGAGAGCAGAAGGGAGGCTAGGGATGCCCCGGGCGATGAAGGAAGCTAAGCTTTCACAGCCCTGGCCTGCCTTGGCCTCCGCTTAAGGCTACAAAGTTTCCATTACAGAAGATAAATAAATCCCAACAGAAATGGCTGTGGCCACAGAACAAGCATGAGGCTTGACTCCGCTCCAGGCTACAAAGTTTCATTGTAGAAGATAAATGAATCCCAGATACCAGGGCCTCTGCTTGGGTCGCTGGGGGTGTGACCAGCCTGCAAACCACCATAGGTCCCTCACACAGGCTGCCCCAAGCCCCAAGGAAACCCTCACCCTGATCTGGAACACCCTTCAGGGCAAACCAGCTGGCCCCCACTCATACACCAGGCCTCTATCCTATCTAATAGAAGAGTAATATGCAGATCGACCATCACTCCAACACACAAGATGGCTGCCCCTATGTGGTCAAAGATCCTGCCCCTATGTGAACGCAAGATGGACACCATAAGATGGCCTGCAAGGAAGGTCTGTTGTGGGTGATCAGGCCAGCAGGAGAGGACAGTTGGGGGCAATCAAGCCAGCAGGGGAGGGAATTTAGGGATGGCCAGGCCGGCAGAGGAGGAAAGTTGGGGGTGACTGGCGTTGCAGGGAAGGGGAGCTGGGGGGGATCCAGACCTGCAGGGGAGAGCAGTGGCGGGGGACCAGGCCTGCAGGGGAGGGCAGTTAGGGGCAAACAGGGTGGCCGGGGAGCAGTTAAGCATCAACCATGCTGGCAGGGGAATGGTTAGGGGGTGATCAGGCTGGCAGGCAGAAACAATTAGAGGCAATCAGGAAGGTAGCAGGTGAGCAGTTGGGAGTCAGCAGTCTTGGATTGTGAGAGGGATGTCCAACTGCCTGTTTAAATGTCTAAAGGGGCAGTCGGACATCCCTCGAGGGGTCCCATATTGGAGAGGGTGCAGGCTGGACTGAGGGACACCCCTGTGCCCCCTTCACCCACCCCCTGTGCATGAATTTCGTGCACCAGGCCTCTAGTACATATATAAAACCATGTATCAGATATAAAACATGTAAGCTAAAACTTAAATCTTATAATATGTATAGGTATTTACTTTTTTAATCTACATTTTTGTAAGTTAACATATTCATTTTGACCAAAACAATCTTTGAAAGATCTTTTTATTGGTAAAATGGTGGGCATATACACTTGTTTTTTATCCTCAGCCAAGGATGTACTTGCATAGATTTTAGAGAGTAAGGAAGGAAGGGAGGGATAGAGGGAGGGAGGAAGGATGGAGGGAGAGAGAGTGACAGAGAGAGGGAGGGAAGGAGGCAGGAAGAGAGAGAGAAAAACATTTATGTGAGAGAGAAGCATGCACCCTTTTGGTTCACAGGATGATGCTCAACCGAGCCACACTAGACTGGGCCCAAATGCCTTTTGACCCATATTCCTCTTTATGAAAAGTACAACCATTAGTGTATCACTGTCAAGCAATTTCACTGCAATTAGTATCTCATGCTTCAAAATAAATTCTAAGAGAATTGTCTGACATAATACCTGTATCTCTCCTCTTGCAGGGTCTGAGAAATAAAACCATATTCTCTCTTAAACTGCACTTTCAGGGCCTCGATGTCCTCAGCCAGCTGTGCCTGGGTATCCTTGATCTCCCTCAGTTCCTCCAAGATCATGGTGAGCTTCCTCTGGTTGTCCAGTGTGCCTGCTCCGCTGGCCCCGAATGACTGGTTCCCATTACTGTCGGCGGAGCCCGATGTGCCGCTTGAACAGTCGTCATCGCTGCCATACTTGGGTTTATTTACGATGGTGGAGCTGCCCCCATAGGCTCTGGTACTCGCCTCGGGCCTAAACTCCTCTAAGGAATTTTTTAAGTGAGCAATGTTGTCTGCACTGCCAAACTTATTACGGATCAAGTTGGCAAACTCTTTGGACTTATTGAAGACAAATACAGGTGGAGTGAGGGAGACGCCTGGCATGCCCGACTTACTGCTCTCCATGCTGTGTGGAGCAGTTCGAGACTTGGCCTGGGCATCTTTCAGGGAGTGCTGGATATCCTTCAGGTTATCCTTGGAGCTTCTGGAGGCTCCATTCTGTTCGATCTCCCTGAGCTTTCTGTGATACTGTTCTAATTTCTTCTGCAGCTGCGCAATGGAGTGAGCTGATTTCTGATTCTTCTTCTCAAAGACTTGTTTGATGCGACCAGCCTGCTGCTTGTCAGCGCTGTTGACTAGTTTCAGATATTCTGCAACATTTCCATCCCGGGACGTCTGCTCGATTTTGATCTGCTCTGTTACCTTTAGAATTTTTTGTTTTAGGCTGTCCGCATTGAGCTTGACCTTGTGGAAGTCTAGGATGCCATCTGGTACATCAAAGTTGAGGTTGGTGTCTGACCCCCCTCGGCGTATGTTCAGGGGCAGGCTTAGGGTATTCATGTCATGGCGCTCTACCTGAAAAAGAGCAGAAGAAACTGTAAGGTTTGGAGTCTAAGAGACAGGTACTGTGATAGAATCTGTGCTCACAACAGACATACTTCAGTCCCTGAGTTTTAAAAGACTCCCTACTATCCTCTTAAGTTGAGCACAGGATAACAGTCCAACTCCTTCCTATATCCATGTAAACTACCTGTGAGATTCAGAGTCCCCAGAGCATCCAATTTTCTGTCTGATCTGATGGCAACTTTAGGTTGGCAGGGGAGAAATGCATAGAATGAGGTTACCAGTCAGTCCAGGTTTCCCCAAGTGCCCAGCTAATGGGGATGCTTGCCATGCCCCATTCACCATTGTGGGAAGTGCATCCAAGTTAGAACTCCACCATTTAATAAAAGAAGAATGAAAGAAAAAAAAAGAAAAGAAAAATAAAAAAGTGAAGTTCTAGCAGGTACACTCATCTATACAATTCTTTTCTTTTATTTTTTAAAATAATGTTTTTTATTGATTTCAGAAAGAAAGGTAGAGGGAGCTAGAAACATCAATATGAGAGAATCATTGATCAGCTGCCTCCTGCTGCTCCCCTCCCCCCACAACCTGGGCATGTGCCCCAACTGGTAATCGAACATGATCTCCTGGTTCATGGGTCAATGCTCAACCAGTCAGGCAAGAACTTATTTTCTTAATGAAATAATTAACAGATGTGATGAAATAATATGGTGCAAGATTAATTTTAATAATTTAGTAATACAACAATATTTAGATGTGGAAACAACCACAAACTATAACCAAAGTGATTAAAAAAACAGTATTAATATTAAGACCATGTGAAATAGCTTTCTTACTCAAGGGCCGCCCTGGGGAAAGAACTGCAAAGTGAGCATCTTGGTAGGGAAGGTGGATGGGTAGGTGGGGCCCTAGTCTGTGCTCTAAAAGGGAAGGCAAATGCAGTCTGTGTGCCAGGTACAATGAATGCTCACAGGGCTGTCCTACTTGATCCTCTTCCACACCAGGCAAATAATGTGTTAAATCTGTGTAGTAAGTAGAAACTGAGACTTAAAGGAGTCAGGATTTGAATCAAATCACCCTAACTCAGGTCCTCTTGCCATGTCAGGACACTCTCACACTTGTGTCCCCAGAGGACCAAAACCAGGTCTTGGTAGACTCAGAATACATCCTCTAAACAAAGATTTTTAAGATCTAAACTGAAGCATCTTATTTGTCAAGCTAACAACCCTTTGATTAAAACAATGCCTTGATATAGATTCTTACATGGGAGACAATACAATATTCAGCTCAAGTTACTTTTTTTTTTTTTAAAAAGGGACAGTACATTGACATAGCAAAAAATTATTAAGATAATAACTTAACAGATCGTACACTGTCTAAGATTTCAGTGTGGACTGTTTCCAACAATGAATATTAACAGTTTGCCATATGAAAAATGCTACCTGGTACTTTTTCCCAGAGAAGGGATCCAGCAGTACAGGGGGACATATCCAGACTAGTGAGGCAGGCCTCCTTCATAACTTACAAAATCTGTTACCATTATTCCTTGGCCCCTGTCTTCTCACATATCATTTTGCCATGGGTAAGTGACACTAGTTATTTTATCTGGCAGAAGAGCATCAGGCTGGATACTTTTCTGCCAGATAAAAACTTAATGCCAAATCACTATCAGACTAGAAAACAGGATGTATGAAAAAAGGATAAAGGAATAGTAACCAGCTGGTTAAAAGGGAAGGATGGATTCAGGGACTAAAGAAAGTATATAATAATCATCAAGTCCTAGAGAAATGAGTACAGGAAACTCAAGGAAGCTATGTATTGTTGATACACTAGTGGACCCAAAAAGGAAAGGGCTTAAATTACAGCATGCATTAAATCTAGCAAATGTTTATTTTGGGTAGACAGGGTAACTATAAAGCCACTAGGCTGGGAAAATGATGTCACTGAAGATATCTAATTTAATCGTGCTTCTCTACTTCTCAGAAACTTGCTTTGGCTCTCTAATGCCTCCCAATTAGATAATACAACCTGGCCACTGTAAGGCCTTAGCTGACCTTTTAGACCTCACCTTGCATCTGATGGATGCTGGTTACGTTACGTGATCCAAGCAACTCAAAGTTCCCAGAATGTATGTGAATTTTCTATGGATTTCCTCTTGTGTCTAGTATTTGCAATGTCTGCTAACCATTTATAACTCTGCTAATATAAATCCTATATGTGCTACAATATGCATTTCAAATGCCATTTCTTCCATGAAGTTTACCCTTATCAAATATTTCTGAGATTTGCAGACAAGCGTTAAGAGTATTTCCATTCCCACTGGAAAGCTGCCTTTCCTTTCTCACTCATGCATGGGGAGATGGGTCATACCTGTGCCCAGCCTGTGCTGGCATGGCCCCTATTCACAGGAGGCTGTCAATGAATGTTTGCATGATGATATCATTCATCATCATTCAGGAGAGTCTACACTGGAGTCATTTAAGATACATTTTAATAGAATAAAAAAATAACCTTGGAAGTTTGGCCCACATAGATTTGACAATTCCAGGTAGAGATGTTTTTCTAATACCCATGTAATAAACTCTACATCATTTCACAATGACCCAACTAAATGGAGATCAGGTGCAACAGCATACACAAGCATAAATCAGGACTTCTAAGTATAGCTTATAGTCAGAAAAGAGCAATTTAATAAGTTTAAAAATTAATGAATTTCCACAAACTGAACATATTATGTAACCAGGACCCAGTTGAAAAAACAGAAGGGAAACTTCCTCGTGCCCCCTTCAGTCACAAGTGCATCATCCTCACCTCCAGAGGTAACCACGCACATGACCTCAGCATTCTCGCCTTTTTGCTCTACACTGTGAGATTCGCAAGAACCTGCTCCTGCTCTCCTTGTGCTCAGTAAGATAAAGTTGTTTTTTTTAAACACACACATACACACACACACACACACACACACACACACACAAAAAAAAAAAATCCCAAACAACTTGCTTGTATTCTCCATTAGAAGTCTGAAGATACAGAGGTTTCTATATCTTACCAACTGCAATGGTTAAGTTTTCACCTGTTCTTCCTTCTTTAATTCTCAACCACACCGCAGCTGGCCACCCAACAACTCTGGCATCTCAACACAATGGCCTCGCTCTCTTACAGGCTGCTGGACCAGGACAGCCTCGTAGACACAGGAGTGTTTATGCCCAGAGGGCTGGCTGACTCTATAATAATGCTTGGCATGTTCATGAGAATGCAGGGAAAGCTACTACATTTAAAGCTCAAATCAATCACTCTTAATGCTTGTCCGCAAATTTCAGTTAGAAATATTAGATAAGGATAAAAAGTTGGACCTATTGCTGGACCACTCCTTGCAGCTTTATAGTGTCAACCTCTGCAGAATAATTCAGAGTCAGCTAACACATCACCTCTAGATGCTCAGACACTCCCTGAACAGAAACTGAAACTTCATGCACATGCTAGGAAGAAAGCATGAGGAGCCTCCATCCTCCCTTTAATCTGGACTCAGCATTCAAGGCAGCTGTACAGGGCAGCTCTTTGAGGGCTGAGACTTGGGGAAGAGGATGAAGGTTCACCAATCCCTGGAGCCGCATGAATGTGAACTGTGTGGGCCAGGAGACATGTGTTCCAGTTCTGGCACTGACATGTATCATCTATGTTGTTCTTTGGTAAATCAAATCACATCTGTGGTTTTAGATTTCCTAATTATGGACAAAGGAGATAGAAACAGAAAACTGAGAGCTAACACTGTAAAATTCCATGAAATGTAATCCCATTCCATGAAATGTATCTTTACTGTTGAAAGCAGGGTAGAAATAAAATGTTGGGGAACCAGCTAGTATTGTAAGAAATATTCATTATGCTCTGTACACCGTGATTATTTTATTCTGATTAAAGAAGGCACATTCTACTCTGGCTGGAGCTGACCTGAGAAGCCGCCCTTCCTCCCCATTTGGAGCTGCCTATTATCATGGAAAGATTAACAAAGATTTGTTATAGAAACCAGAATTACCAGCCCTTTGAAGATCCTCAGTCCTTTTGCACATCTGTAAACTGCCCTTTTGCCTACATTCCTTTGTAGTTCTACCTATATAAGTGCTGGCTTATGGTGGGCTGCAGAGCATATTGCTGCTCTCCCATATTGCTGGCAATATTGGAATAAAGGTTCCTATATGACTCAACCCTGTCTCTGCTTAATTGGCTCGAGTAGTGACAGGCAGCACGGACCCATGTCTATCTGGTTTACACTGTGAGATAGTATCAGGAATAGTCAAAGGCTAGGCTCTGGAGGCAGAATGCTCTCGTTTCCATCTTGGCACCACTCTTATGAGCTGTGTGATCTTGGAGAAGTGACTTCACTTCTCTGTGCCTAGGTTTCCTCTTCTGTAAAATGGAGATAATGATTCTTCAAAGAGTAATTGTGAGGAAAAATAAGATAATGCATAGAAAGTGCTTAAAGACTTCCTGGCACAGAGAATGGCTTCAATAAATGTTTGCTATTGTTATTGTTATTTAAACATGTACCCTGTAAGTAAAAACTGAAAGGAACACTGGTTATTTTTTGTACTGGGGGGTTAAAAAGAGTCATTCTTCTAATGCTTTCGTATGTTCCAATTTCTAAAAAATAATAAACATGAATTACTGTTTTGGCAGAAAAGCTGCTGTTTTTAAAATGACTGCTAGCCTCTGTCAGTTCTCAGAATTACTTGGCTATTGTTACCTTACATGAAAGGCAGAACACCAGCTCCGCAGTGAAGCCATTTCTAATAATGTTTTCCTTCCGGCAGTAGAAACATTTCTACTGTCACCTTGATGTTCTGGAACAAAGGCTACGGTAAAGCTAAAGCCCTGGACAGATGTCAAAAACTGACACAGTCATCTCTGCAACAATTCAAGACTTCAGCAGAGGGCTGAGGAAGCTGGGCTCCTCAGCCAGGTGCCAGTCACCATGCAATCGTTACCACCAGTGTTGCTCTAACACATTGGCAGGGATCCAAAGAGAGCTGTCCCCTGCCACATCCCTATTTATCCCCTAAAGCTCCAGGAGGAAATGAACAAAAAGGGAAGGAGCGCTAGCGCAGAGGCACATCACCCAAATCCCCACCCTTCCTGGGGACCTCTACAGGTTGTGGACTGAGGCAGGAGGCCCCTGAGGTTCTGGGGGGTCAATGAGTGGTCAGAATGTACAGGGCATAGAGAGGTAAGAATGAGGGGACAGAAGCAACCACCTGCTTAGTCCCCAGGCCGGCCACATTGAACCTGAACTTAAAGAAAAGCTGCTTGTGCTCAGTCTCCTGAGGAAAGGGTCAGGAATTTCAAATGGCCATCATCCCCAGGCAGCAGGTGTGTCACGATCCACGTGAGGTGGAGTTATAGACAGGCCCACGATGGAGCTGCAGGCCAGTCTTCCACAGGTGAGGCCGAGGTGTCTGAGTCAACACAGCTGACATTCTAGACTCATTTTAGCTGAAATCTACCTTCAGGCCTAGAGTTAAGGCCGGCCAGAGGGTGTGCCTGTCAGAATGTGCTAGGCTTTGCTCTGGTTACAAACAATGCCAAAATATCAACGGCTTAAAAAATAAGGTTTATTTCTTGCTTAGGCTGACACACCTGCCTCGTCAGGTGAGGGACCCATGCTGATGGAGCCTCTGCCTTCTAGACTGTGCCGGTGGTCAAGGCAGGGGCAGGGAGCCTGGCGAACCATTCACTGTCTCCTAAAGGCTCTGCCAGAAGAGATGCCTGTGACCTCCATTCACTGCACTGGCCTCCAACTCCAGGGAAGTATAGGACAGGGAGGTACAATCCTGCCACATACCCAGGAGGAAAATGTCATGTCAGTGACATGGGCAGTACCTTATATAATTGTTAAAATCTCAGAGACAGGTTTTACTTTTATTACTATTTTACAAATGAGAAACCTTTGCACAGAGGTCAATACATTGTCCAGGGGCACACAGCTAGCCAACGGCAGAAGCTAGGACTGGAATCTACTCACTCTGTCTCCCTAGCAAAAGTGACTGAGAACCTTTACTCTGAGTTAGACATCATGCTAAAACATTTTTTTCATATATTCTTTTAAAAAATTCATAATTGTTTAAAGTATTACATATTTCTCCTTTTCCCCCATTGACCTCTCCCCGGCTGCTCCCACCCTGCAACACATGCCCTTACACCCCTACTGTCTGTGCCCATTGGCTACACTTACATATATGCATTCATACAAGTCATTTGGTTGATCTTTTACGGGCCCTCCCCACCCTCAGCCACACCTGCCACCTGCATTCCCCCTGAGGTTTGACAGTCTTTGTTCGATGCTTCTATATCTCTGGATCTATTCTCTTACCATTTGCAATAGCATGGATGGACCTGGAGAGCATTATGCTAAACAAAATAAGGCAGTCAGAGGAAGATAATTATCATATGATCTCACTCATTTGTGAAATATAATGGACAATATAAACTGATGAACAAAAATAGATCATATATTCTTTACACCAATCCTATCTTATGAGAAAAGCAGGCTTATATAGAATACATATTTCTCAAAGTCCATGAATAAATACTAAGTAGCTTAGCTGGGGCTCAACTCAGATATATAAACAAGGCAAGACTTTGAAAGACCTGTACAAGCTCAGCCACTGGTCATGAGGATCCATTCTGCAGTGCCCCGACGTGGTTTTCCAGACTTGTGTGGAAGCTTCAGGCTTGGTTTAGACTACTCTGTCAGAAATTCCCCCTGCTAGCCTCAAAACCATCATCCATGTAACTTCCTACCTCTGACCCCGAGCTGAGGCCTGGAGCTGCACCAATTTCATGTTGGATAGAACTTATAAAATTCACTTTCCTTCATCCATGTTCCAAAATATAAATAGTGAACTAGGCAAAATAATTTTATGAGAGTAAAATAGCTTATTGTTTTTTATCAAAATTGAAAGGGTTAATCACAAAACAGGGCTTTAACTTAGCTGGGGCTAATAAAAGAAAGTTCCTTCTGCAAACCTAAGCCTTGTACAAACAGTCCCTGAGTGGTTATTTTACAGAAATTAAAAGACCATAACCCTTGCATAGCCCTCAGGAAGAAGGACTCTGGCGCCAGCAGAAGGACAAAGGGCAAGGCCGTAAAACTGGGGGTGGAGGGGGTGGGAGGGGACTCACATATGTGTCAAGCTCAAGCTTGACACATATCATCTGCAGCAGTCCCTGAGCACATAAAAAAACTGCTCCTTCCCCACTCCCCACTGATTTCTTTTTCAGACTCAGTCCACCTATACCTAGGTGACTTGAATAAATATCTTTTGACTACACTGAGCCTTGAGTCAGTTCTGTGTGACCTCAGCCCAACCTTGAACCTTTCAAAAATCACAGTCAGACATTTACAATCACTAAGAGTAGAAAGAAAATAAGAGAAACATAAGGTAAGATTAAGAAATGTAAGGCTTCTGGAGAAAAAGCAAGGGCCTCACAAGGGAGGGGGTGATACCTGGACACAGTGGGAAAAGGCACTCAGCAGACAGCCCACGGCCCTGCCTGGAGAGAAGGGAATGACCCTTCCCTATGCTGGGCCAGGCGACACAGCTGAGACGATGAGGTGGGGGCCCTGCAGGGGTGCCTTTGTATCTTCTCCCTGAAAAACATGAGCTTTATCACCTTCCTACCTGTAAAATATATATATATATATATATATATAAAATGTATGTACACACACACACACACACACACACACACACACACACATATATATATATATATATGATACTACTAAGCCATCTTCCCTCCTGCTCATTGAGGTCACTTGCCATGCACTTGGGAAATGTCTAACCAGCCAGTGAACATGGAACTCAGGGAGGCTAGCCAGTCATAGGTCCCAGAATCAAACATTTGGTTTTCTTGCTAACTGAGCTAACTCAGTGGTCAGCAAACTCATTAGTCAACGGAGCCAAATATCAACAATACAACAATTGAAATTTCTTTTGAGAGTCAAATTTTTTAAACTTAAACTTCTTCTAACGTCACTTTTTCAAATACACTTGCCCAGGCTGTGGTATTTTGTGGAAGAGCCACATTCAAGGGGCCAAAGAGCCGCATGTGGTTCGCGAGCTGCAGTTTGCTGACCACGGAGCTAACCTGTCCTGGAAAAATCACTCTGAAGGCTTGATAAGCACCATCCTTATTGTGACATAATTTAACACATCCACGTGGATACCTATACACAATACCTCTATTTCAGAAGAAAGCCACTTCCCCCATTACATGCTAAAAATAAAAAAATCTTAATGAATTTTTCATAATATCCAAAAGGATATTAGTCAAGTGTCTTAGTGACATGTTGGTTCTAATTTGTTTACACAAAGAAAGACATTTCCTTTTGTAGTTCAAGTCTGACAATAGTACACTTCGAATGTAAAATAAGTTCACGGTGTACAGAACTGGAATTGAGTCACCAGTTTGGCCATAAAGGTTCAATTTCCACTTCCTCTTCCTCTCCCAGCATTGCTGACAAGAATGTATAGTGCCATCCTTCTATGTCTTGCCTGCAGGTGAAGTAGACCTCATGACTCAATCAAGGATCATTACAAAGAAAGGCTGGGATATGGTCCCTGTGATAGCCAATCCTTCACCCACTGACACTGCTAATTAACAGTGTAAAGTGTTCAAGGCTTACAACAACAAATTCTTCAAACATCTTCAAGCACTTACAAACACTTGACACTGTAATTACAATTAATTACCTTCTCATTAAGTCTCTACCAGGCAACAGTGATAACCTACTTTGAGTTACATGCACTAGAGAATACATATTTCTTCAAAATAATTTATAACACATACTTTCAATTAATATAAAGTAACCCCTTACAAAATTAGTCTGACCTGGTAGATTTACTGTATACTGTGTAATTTACAAAAAAAGTTAAATTAAAAGGGGGGAAAGGCCAGATTTTAAAAGACTGCCTTGAAGGGCAAAAGGGGAAGACTATGGTAATGAAAATCAAGCAACTTATAATGAGTAGCAACTGCAGGTAAAAAATAGCCAAGGGTCCTCTGTGGAGGAAATTGTAGAGGGGTTCAAGGCATCATCCAAACACCCATAGAGAGCTATTTCTAAGAAGAGGAAGCAGTCTCTGGGGACCCCACATTCCTGGAAGATAGGCAAGTTTGGGAAAGGGAAGTAAGCACCTACCACCTGACCCTCACCTTGGCAGGCCTGGACCCTAAGAACTCCACCTTCTCCTGGTAACATGGTGAATTCTCATGAAAGGGAAGCAGGAAGCCCCGATATTAGGACAACTGCAGAATGAACATCATTGAGGCTTTTAGTTCCTATGTTCAGAAGAAACTGAGGGAAGGGGTGAATGGAAACCCCTGAGCACTAAACTAACTTTGGGAATCTTTCCCACCCATACTCTTTATTCCCCATTGGCTCCGGGAAGTGTCTGTCAGTAAAAACTTCCCAGGAATAGGACCTGAGCATGTGGCTTGAGGGCTAAGGGAGAGCTAGGCATACCACATTCCACTTCAAAACAAACAGCAGGAACTCAGGAACTGAGGATTTGGCAGCAGCTCTAAAGAAAAGTAACTGTCACTATCCTCAGCCAGTGAGCAAGAGTGCCAGCCTGGGCCTGGGAGGCAGCAAAGAATGCCAGCTCAGCAGATCTGCCTCTATCCCAGGACTGCGACCCCAGCCTTCTGCGAGCATGTCAAACTCGCAGCCAGTAGGCTGCATGCTTCGCTTAAATAAATGAGGCGTGCAGTCTGCCGGGCATGAGTTTGACATGCTTGTACCTACAGCATTTATTCATGGCCTCCCTTAAACCCCCCCCCCCCCCAAATATGGAGGGTGAGCATTCTTGGGAGGGATGTATGCATAACTAAGTTTCTCCGCCCTCCCAACATATTTTATTGATTTTTCACAGAGAGGAAGGGAAAGGGATAGAGTTAGAAACATCGATCATGTGCCTCTTGCATACCCCCCACAGGGGATATGCCTGCAACCAAGGTACATGCCCTTGACCGGAATTGAACCTGGGAACCTTCAGTTTGCAGGCCGACGCTCTATCCACTGAGCCAAACCAGTTAGGGCTTACCCAAGTTTCTGAATGATAGTTACAAATCCAACACTATCCTACCCAGTCCTCAGCCCCTCCAATTGGAATGCCTTTGAGGCATTCGTAGGGCCTCTTAGGCACACACAACAACTAACTCCATGTGAGGGGCACCGTCCTGCAACAGGAATTAGACTTTCAGAGCTGTAAAAATCTTTAGAGGTCTCATTTGGCCTTCTGCCTGCTTTTAAAGGCCGCTTGAATATGAACCCAGGTAACAGTTCCTTTTGGTCCACGCTCTATACATTATAGCTGCCTTGCACAAAAGGGAAAGGAGCTTGTCTGCTGAAGTATAGCTTCTTGGATAAATGCAGAATGAATTCAGTGGTGAATATGAGAATGTGTCTATCAGATAACAAGCACGTTCCCTCTTTGCCTTGGATGCTAGAAGTGTAAAATCAAACTTAGAGTAACTGTTGGACCTGGTGCTTAGCCCTTTTGCTTCCCCCTCCTTTTTTCTTTTATGATTTCTGGACATTATTGCTACTCTATTTTCCATGTGCCTTATCATAACCTGATTCTCAGTAGAAAGAGGTGGGTAAACTTTGTAGATGCTAAGCATTTCATGCTGTCTGGAGATGAACGCTGTAGTAATTCCCAAATGTAATGGGGTAACATGATAAAACATCCCCAGCTCACAAACTGGCATACCTATTTCTATCCCTTTACTCCAGGGCACCCAGAGGAAACCGCACCAAGGGTTAAAACTGGGCTCGTGTTTTTTGAGAAGTTGACATAAAACTGAGCCAGGAAATAGCAGTTGGTACTCAAGGTCCCAAAGCACATTCTCAAAGCAAACCTAAGCCTCAAAATAAGTCCCTCTCTGCATGCAAGGGTTGAGTTTGTTTCTGGTGCCATAACAAATACTGGGATGGGCGTGAGGGAAACGTATATACCATATGATTTGTAGTATAGAATTTTGTTGTAAATGGATCAGTATACTACTAGCCATCAGACAAAGCTTAGAGATAACACACTTACATTTGAGGGAGTGGATTGAAAACTGATCTATATTAATTTATTTTCCTTTTGCCATAATGAGGTTGTTTCGAGCAATTTTATTTTTTCTAAGGTAAGTCAGCAGTATTGTTGCCAAATAGCAACTAGAAATATAAAGCTGTTTTTAGTTCTACCAAAATAATAAATAGCTTTATATTTAGAGAAAATAATGTTAATGTCCATGAAAAGTGCATTCAACTAACACTTTATTTATTTCTAGTAAGGAAAAGCAACCTTACTTTGAAGTTGTGTTAGATTTTCAAATAAGGATAATCAATATAAAAAACTCTGACCTCTGTTCATAAAATAAAGTGATCTTTTAAAAAGGTAAATCAGGTCATGTCCTCTTTTTTTGAAAATCTTTAAAGTTCCTAGATTAAAGTGTCAACTCCTTAGCAAAGAAATTAAAATTCTGGATCAGGTTCCTATCTTAGCTCTATTCCTATAGACACATCCATAATGATATTTTGAGCACAAGGCATGAGAAGAAGGTAGGAGCTTTATATACATTCTCAATCCCACAGCTTCATGAAGCAGGCGTCATTAGCTATACTCTGTACACTTGAGAGCAGGGAATTATCAAATAAGTTGTGGTTATAGCTAGTAAGACACATAACCAGGATTTGTAGCAAGATCTAAGCTTTCAACCTACATCTTATTCCATTAGTCCAAACAGCCAGCTTCCCCCGAATGCTTTGCGTGTGTTCCTATTTCAGCATGTTAAATGCCTGCTAGTTCCTCATCCTAGAGAGGGAACTCCCTGTCTCCATCCCAATTTACCTTTTAACTACTGATTCAAACAGCCACCTCCAATCTCAGCTGAAACTAATTGCTTTCTTTGTGCTCACCACCACATTTGCCTTTACCCCTTCTACAGTAAGCACTGAGTATAGTAATAAGTACTTGTGTAATATTTGTCCCTCTACCACCATGAAACCTCGAGGGGTGGGAATGTCTAATAAGCTACCTCTGTTCTGCCCCACATTCCTTCCTCAATAGGATCTCAGTATTTGTTGCATGATTCAATAACTGACAAACAGCCAACTGGGGCAGGCTCATGTTTACATTCTCCCAGCTGTTTGCACTGACTGAATTTGCAGCTGAGGTTGTGCTGGATTACTTTCCAGACAGACTGGGCTGTTAATGTTGATTCATGGCAGATCAAACATTCAGGAAATTGTTATGTCTTATATGGCTCTGAGCAGAATATAGATGATCACCCGGACAGTGTGGTTCAGTGGTTAGGTGTTGACCCATGAACCAAGAGGTCACTGGTTTGATTCCTAGTCTAGGTACATGCCTGGGTTTCAGGTTCAATCCTCAGCAGGGGGGTGCAGGAAGCAGCCAATTGATTGTTTTATCTCTCTCCCTTCCTCTCTCTAAAAATTAATTTAAAAACATAATATGCAGTTGTACTCCCTAAGTAACATTTTCCCTGGGGTTACCATCATAATTATGGCAAGGAACCCAGGAGGCTCCTCGTTCTAACACACATATTCAATCCATTAATTGTGATGACAAAAAAGCAGTATTGCATTGCATTAAGTTAAAAAACTTAAAAAATTATTTATTTAATGCACTAGCAAGATTATCAAGTAAATATAGTTCCTTGTTCCTCAGGAAACCACAATTCAATAGAACGTGGAGACAAAACAAAGGAGTCCTTTTATCCTCCAGGGCCTTGAGTAAAGGGGAAAAGAAAGCTTCAAGAAGAATGGTCAGATATAAGTATTTATACAGGATATTTAAAATTTATTTTAAATAAATTGGCAGAGTATTTAAATTTATTTTAAAAAGAGAAGTTATCAGTTGCTAAGGACTTGTTAAGCATCATGTAATTTTCTAAATGCTTCACATATTTTATTTTTGCTTTCAATAATCTAACGTTAGGAGAACAAATATGGCAGCATAAGGTATACACCTATATATGCTGTTTCTCACAACCACACCAAAACTACAACTAAAAGACAAAATGACTATTCCCCAGAACCACAGGAAAGCTGGCGGAGTGAAAGTTCTGCAACTAGAAGGGAAAAAAAAGTGCACTGAGACCTGGTAGGATGTGCAGAGGCTCAGAAAGGCAGAGGCAAGAGACGTGCCTGAATCCGGCTGGCATCTGCTGTTGTTTTTCAATTAGGAGGGAGTTACAAGTTCCAGTTTCCGGTGAGATTCTGGGACCCAGACTCATACAGGGAGAAACTGGACTGTCTCCCATCGGGTCAGAAAGGGAGGGTGGCTCTTTCGCAGAGTTGTGCACTGGAATCATTATTTATTGCGCTGGGGGGTGGGACACCAGACACTGAACAGAATGCGGCAGAGAGGTCTGACTGGCAGCTACTGCTGTTTGCCACACCCTAGCCTAGTGACTCCCTGAGACCCTGCCCCATGCAATTTACAAACCCACCCAGCTGTGCGTCGACTTTTGCATATGAATGGCCTGCCCTCTGGCAGCTTAACCTAACAAATTGCAACTAGGTCAGACAACTCCAAAACTTCCAAACTCCAAGCAAAGAGGAGAAATCTGCAAATCTCCCTATAGCTCCTGCTGGGAGGCCTCAGATACTAGCTGACTTGCATCTCCTTGGAGATCCAGGAACCAGTGTTCCTAGAGGTCAGTGTGAGATGACACCAGATTTCAACTCCTCACATACATAAGTGACACACTCAAGAGGCAGACTTCGTGAGCACCAAAGCCCCACTGAAGCAAGTTCTGCCCCATACCAGTGTCTCCAGCACAGCAGTTCTTCCATTAATAGACACAGCTAATCCTCATAGTCAATTGACCTGGAGGTCAATTCCTCCCAGTGTACCAATAGCAATCAAGGCTTAACTACAATAAGACTGTGAACCCAGCCCACAAAGGAGTGCACCAAGAGTGTCCACCTCAGGTGATTGGGGAGGCGGAGCTACTGGGCCCTAAAGGACAACTAGCAAACAAAGCCACTCCATCAACACAAAGAAGCAGCCAAAATACGGAGACCAAGAAACATGTCACGAATGAAAGAAATGGAGAAAAGCAAATGACTGGACATAGAGTTCAAAACCACATTTATAAGGTTACTCAAGAATCTCCTACAAATTGCCGAGAAACTTAGTGAGATCTCTGAGAAACTTAGTGAGACCTTCAAGGATCTTAATGAGAATGCCAAAAAAATGGAAAAGGACCAAGTCAGACATTAAGCATACACTATCTGAAATAAAGAATAATATACAGAAATCCAACAGCAGACTACAGAACCCCAAGAATCAAATCAAAGATCTGAAATATGAGAAAGCAAAAAACACCCAACCAGAAAAACCAAAAGAAAAATGAGTCCAAAAAATGTGAAGATAGTGTAAGGAGCCTCTGGGACAACTTGAAGCATACCAACATCAGAATTATGGGGGTGCCAGAAGAAGAGAGAGAGCAAGATCCTGAAAACCTATTTGAAGAAATAATGACTAAAAACTTTCCCTACCTGGTGAAAGAAATGGACTTACAAGTCCAGGAAGCATACAGAACACCAAACAAAAAGAATCCAAAGAGGACCACACCAAGACACATCATAATTAAAATGCCAAGGGCAAAAGACAGAGAGAGAATCTTGAAAGCAGCAAGAGAAAAACTGTTAGTTACCTACAAGGGAGTACCAACACGACTGTCAGCTGATTTCTCAATAGAAACTATGCAGGCCAGATGGGAGTGGCAGGAAATATTCAACGTTATGAATAGCAAGAACCTACAACCAAGAATGCTCTACCCAGCAAAGCTATCATTCAGAATTGAAGGTCAGGTAAAGAGCTTCACAGATAAGTAAAAGCTAAAGGAGTTAATTAGCACCAAACCAATATTATATGAAATGCTGAAAGGTATTCTTTAAGAAGAAGAGGAGGAAGAAGAAAAAGGTAAGGATAAAAATGATGAACAACAAAGTGAAAACAAATACATATTTATCAACAAGTGAATCTAGAAATCAAGTGAATAAAAAATTCGATGAACAGAATAAGCTGGTGAATAGAATTAGGGGCATAGAAAGGGAATGAACTAACAATTCTCAGAAGAAAAGGGGTGTGAGGGGTGCAGGAAGAGATTGGACAAAAATCTTACATCTATGGATGAGGACAGTGGCGGGGGGTAAGGGGATGGGGTGGGGGTGGGGAATCAGGTGGAGGGGAGCTCATGGGGGGAAAGAGGAACATCTGTAATAAACTGAATAATAAAGATTTATTTAAAATAATCTAAGATTAGCATAATTACTTGTATTTTATATATGGAAAAAGTAAGTTACTTATCTGAAGCCATAAGGCAAGCAAATGGCAAAGCTGTGGTTCTAGCTGGCTTCAAGGTCTGCCCACTGCATGTACCTGAACCATAACCCCTACAATTCCTGAAATGTAGTTCACTTAAATCATTGTGTTTCCATTAAATATTACAAAGTGAAAAATATGTATAATGGAGAAACCAGACCAGCAAACACTAAGCAGACAGCATTGGACAGTTCTTTAGAGATGTTTCCCATTTGACATTAATAAGAGAAGAGACTAGCTTAAACCCCAAGATATCTGGGATGTAGGTAGCTTCTGTTTTAACCACAAACAATGAATCTCTTCTCCAATGAAGCATGCCAGCTTGTACATCCACTCCCTCGTCTGGCTCAAGCCCTAGTGATACTGTAATCATTAGATGCTCTGAAACCAACACACAGGCAAGAGAAGGCTTCCTTTTTTTCCTTCTCCTACAGCCACAACAATTGAAAAGCACCAAAGATTTAGATCTCAGAGAATAGTCCTCTAGGAACATAGTGTTCTGTAATCTGGGAGAAAGGAAACTACAAAGAAATAAATTGAACGTGGGTTATGATTTTAAGGTAAACATTATACCATGACCCTTCTTAGAACCGGAGTCTATATTTGGGTTGACTGTCTTTTCGAACAGAGGGAACTGCCTGCCAGGGTCCACTCACACCTGCAGCAACCAGCTAGCTCAGATTCATAGGAAAGCCCTGATCCAGAGCCATGTGTCCTACAACAGAAGTTAACTACACACAATGGTAGCATAAGATTGAAGTTAAAAGCACAGATGCTGAGCCAGACTGTATAAGTTCAAAGTCCAGCTCTGCCACATCAATTGTATCACCTTGGGTAATTTATTCTCCGTATGCCTGGGTTTCCTTATATGCAAAATAAGTGAGGACACAGTATCTACTTTACAGGGTGATTGTGAGGATTAAATGAATTAATGATTGTGAAGTGCTTGGAATAGCAACTCATACAGAGTAAGTGCTTCAGTGTAGGTTATTATTTTTATTAAAAGCGACAAACCCCCCAGTAAGTGGGAAATTCAGGAATTCCAGAGCCAAGAACAATGATGCTACTGTCACCATGATTAAGCTCTTCTGGTGGAAAGTGATAACTACTCTGCCCACTCATGAATCCTCCTGTGCACACATTTCATCTGAGGGTGGAGAAAGGACATACAGGGCCTCAAACGCATACCCTCATAGAGGGTTCTTAAGGATCAAGCTTCAAAGTATCTGAAATAAACAGTAAAGATATCCAAAAGAGGAATACTTAGTATTTGAGTGATTAAAAAGGCATAAAATGACTATAACTTAAAACCTTTTAATTAGTGTCATTAGTCTTCTCTGTTGCTATTTACAGTAAAGCCAGAACTCTATATTAAGACCCTGAAGACAGATATCTAACATTTCCCATCTCCAAGTCTTTAAGCAAAACAAGGGGAAACTGCATTAAAAAATTTATCTAATGATTATAACTTGCCATGTCCTCTAAAAAGTCCCTCAACCTAATTCTTGAGAATATTATGTCATGGAATATCGTTTCTCTAGGTCAGTGATCGGCAAATTCACTAGTCAACAGAGCCAAATAACAATAGTATGATTGAATTTTCTTTTGAGAGCCAAATTTTCTTAAACTTACACTTCTTCTAATTCCACTTCTTCAAAATAGACTCACCCAAGCTGTGGTATTTTGTGGAAAAACCACACTCAAGGGGCCAAAGACCACTGCTCTAGGTAATGTGCGGGATTATTATGGGCCGGGCTATAGTTAATTCCATGACCTTATTCATGAATGGCATCATTCTCTAATTTTATCCAGGTTCTCTCTCCTTCATCCTTATTCAAACAGTCACCAAATTCTATTATTTCTTTGTCCAATCATTTCTCTCTAGACTGCCTTTTCCTTGCCATCTTTGGATCCATCTACCTGCATCCACACCCTCACTTCCTCTTACTTACAAAGGCAAGAGTTTAATCAGGTTTTCAATTCTTTCAATGTTTTACTTCTTCAATCCAGTCTTAGAGAGTCATTACACGAATATTCTAAACTTCCATCATGGTACATCACTGCTCAGGATGTACAATGGTTCTTCCTTTAATAAAGGAACTGAGTTCTTTCTGCTGCTAGGACTTAATTTCTGAATAATTGTTTCCATTCCAACTCTCCAATGTCTTCTTCCTTCCACCACCCACTGGACAGATCTCAGCACTATAGTCTACTGAACGCATTGCTGTACTTTTACTTATTTTTTAACCCCAATAATTACATTATGCCCTTCTGGAGGCATCATTTCCCAGGCCTCTGTCTTATCCAAATCTGACCATCCCTTCAAGACCTCCTCTATGAGTCGTTTCCATAGGACTCCTGCCGGTGTTATTTTCTCTCTGTCCATCCATTTTGGCTCTTATTTATACTGTTGAGTGGGACCCTACTTGTGTTGCCTTCCTTGTTGAATTTTTGGATTACTGAAAATATTCACTTTTATGATACCAAACAAAACTCAGCACACAGAGAACTAGCAGTATCACTAAGTGGCAAGTACCTGTTTTTGTAATTGGCGTCTTTGCTATAAAGCAGTATATTACAAATTCTGGAAGAGGCCTACAGTAACAAATACCTATTTTACCAACACATAAATATACGTATACAGTATGTGTGCATGTATACACATAAGTAATTGAAACACATTTTATGAAATAATGCTTATTTTTACTACATGCAATGCAAGTGTCTTTTTAAGAAACAGCCTATATTTTGGACAAGTGCAAACTTGGAAATTATAATGAATATTGTTAGGTATATTAATTTTATTATGTAAAAAGTACTTTTTTTAGGTACAATCAGAAACTAAGTTCCCTGATATCTGTATGTAACTTACTTTGAAACAGATTACATACACACCCACAACAAAACAAATATAAAAAATTTAATTGTTGAATCTGGATAAGTATGTGGATATCTGCTGTAATCCTTCTTTTGCTTTTCCTTATAAAAATATAAAATGATACCTCTTACTCATTAAATTTATTTCATGGCCAACAACGACCTTATACTGTTTGAAAAATAGTGCTTTATAAATAGGAAAAAGTTGAGCCACTCCTTCCTGTTTGCTAATTATATTTAAGGAGGGGCTAACATACTGAAGAATGTTCTAAGGTTACTTCCTGGAGTGGGTCAATAAAGGATTTAATTTTCCATTGCTCTGAGTCCACTAATCTCTCCTTGAAAACTCTTTCTATGTAACTTTCTATGAATTATTAGTACCTTAGCAGGAGGGTATAAGATTAAGGACTAATTTTTTACTTGCAGAGATCACATAATCATAATTTACCCTAAGGGACCTTTCATCCTATGAAGAATCTTTGCAGTATAAGGACTATATCTGGGAATGGCAAAAGTTCAACTGAACTTGTCATAATAAACATGTGCCCTGGTTAAAAAAAAATGTTCCATGAGCACAGCCATAGCACCTCATTGAACTGACAATAAGAAGTGTTATAAATTAAAGAAATTTCCAGAGAAATAAAATTTTTTCCATTTAAAGGCCAACATTTTTAAGTCTTGCTGATTATGTATTTCTGAATTTCTAAATTCCTAGGACTGTTTTCCTGATGACTGGGTGACTCATGATGAAATTTGCATTGTGATGTAGCACTGTGACTACAGAAAGAAACCAGGTCTAGATCTGCAGGGACCAGGGCTCCAGGTGTAGGGCCCTCATTTAAGAAAACAAGGTAGTCGGACTTTTAACTTCCAAGGCCTCCACAGCTCTGGTACCCAACAATTCTGTAAAGCTGGTAGCCCTATGCACATACCAAAGAACACAAATTGAATACGAGGTGGGGCAAAAAAAGGTTTGTAGCTGTTTGTATAGAAAATAATATAATAATTAATAAATACTAATGTAAGAATAAACTCTTTTCCATACTCAAAACTGTTTTCCTACTGATGCCCCACCCTGTATTTACCCTTCTTTATAATGAATCTACCTTACTAAAATGAAAATTAAGCAAACAGTAGTTAAAAACCATATGCAGCAAGTGAAAGAAATGAATAATTCTTAACACAGCAACATAGATAAAGCTCATGTGTGTCATACTTAATGAAGGAGACCACACACAAAGTATACCTGCTGTTTGATTCCAGGGATCAGAAGGTCAGAACAGCAGTCACCCTTGTGGGGAGGAGTAGGGAGAATGATCTGTGGGAAGGTGGCACAAAGGGGTGCTGGGTGCTGACAATGCTGATACCGGGGGTAGTCACTCAGGGCACGCAGAGGCAAAAATCATGCAACTGTGTTAATTGTGCATTTAAGGTATATGTACTTTACTACAAGTTATTCCTCAAAAAAGTAAAGAATAAAACACATCAAATAATCAATGAGAATACAGGAGCTGTTAAAATTACAACTTTATCTTTATAGTACCTATAACATTGTAGGTACTCAATAAATGTTGGTTAACATACACAGAAAAAAGAACTTTAATTTCATAAGTGTGTCAATACATATTGCATTCTGTCAGCTCTTTAATATTTTTTAATATTTCCAAACCTTTCACAACACACCTAATAAATATTTGGTTTTAGTATTCTATATATATAAAAGGTTAAGATACTAAATGTCTGTCTGGGTAATGAGGTCACATAGCAATGCCTGGTTTTCTCTCCCTAATTAGAACACAATTTATAGTCAGGTGGAAACATTATACACTGTAACCAAATGTCTGTGAAGCATTTTCCTGTGCCTCATCTCATTTGATCCTCACAGAAGTCCTGGAGTAGGTATATAGGAGACTTGGTGGAATCCTATTTTCTTTTCATTAGCAGGAAAATGAAGATTTAGAAAGCTTAGAAACTTGACCCGACTGAAAAGAAGAAGTTGAAAACAACTGCTGTGCAGAATATAGTCAAACACTGCTGTAGTTAAATATTTTACCCTTTGTTCTCCATGCGTGTGATCTACAATAATAATCTGCTTCTTGTTGATATCTACTGCTGTGTTGCTGACAATTACTTGAAAGAGAAGTTGGGGTACTTCATTGGGCTGGAAAAAGTTTAGCTAAATCAGAAAGCAAGTCTAATTAAGCAAGTTTATTCTATATCTTTAAAAGGCTAAGTTGACTCACGAATGCATGATGCATATAAAGCTCTCGCTGGTGCCCATTGCACACGTGTGTTTCCATCTGTCAATATCGATCGTAAATTTGGTTGACACTTCTATTATAGAGAAAGGTCGAATAGCAATATTAAAATATTTCTTTTAACCCTAACTGGTTTGGCTCAGTGGATAGAGCCTTGGTCTGCGGACTCAAGGGTCCTGGGTTTGATTCCAGCATGTACCTTGGTTGCGGGCACATACCCACTAGGGAGTGTGCAGGAGGCAGCTGATAGATGTTTCTAGCTCTCTATCCCCCTCTCTTCCTCTGTAAAAAATCAATAAAATATATTTTAAAAAATATTTCTTCTAATTAATTTCCTTTCAATGTGCACAAATTCATGCACCTGGCCACTAGTCAGAATATAAAAAAGCAAATGTACAACACACAGCAAGTAGCCATCTGTATGGCATACTAGTAGCAAGGCATTAATATCTGTGGTATAATTAAGTACCTCAGATCTACACACAAATATATTTAATTTTAGATTCTGCACAATACAGCAACATCCTAAATTCCATGTTGATGCAGGTTGCAAATGGTTCACTCATAATAGTTCTTAAGAAAGCCAATGTTTCTCTAAGAGGCTGAATTAACTAAAGCACACAAAGTACAAGTAGTGCTTACTCACTCAGACCAAGATGTTTTATGACTGTTAATGGAATTGATTCATTTAGGTTCCAAGCCAGGCCCCCCACAACACAAAATTTCCACTTCAAAAATGTTTTTCTGGGCATGTTTTGTGAGCCAGGCAGTATGCTAAAAGCACTCATGGAAAGATGAGTATGGTAAACTCTGCCCTAGGAGCTCCCACTAGGGCTGAGAGACACTTAGGCAGGAAGATGTACAGGACACAGGGCTGGGGAAAAACAATGTACTAAGGACCTTGAGTGCACAAGGGCTGGAAGTGAGCAACCAGAAACTTCAGTGATACAGCTTCCAAGGTGGTATTTGGCTCAGACGTAGGAGAGGAAGCTAAAAAATCAACCAAGAGAGCTAGCAAGCACAGACAAAATGTAAAATATTTAGGAAACTAAATGTTTTCTAGGGCATCTAGAATTTAGGACTAAATGGGTTATTCTAAATCAGAGTATGATTGGAGGCCGGGGTGAAAAAGAGAGAAGACTTGAGTACCTCAAGAAGTTTGACAGCCTGGGGCAGGCTCTGTAAACCATGCTAGGCTTGATACCTTCATCGTGTAGGTAAGGCAAAGCCAGGGTTTTAAAAGTAGGTGGAATTTTTTAAATTATAAAAATAAAATATTGAGGAATAGAGAAGCTAAAATATCCAAAAAAAGTGTAAGGAAAAAAATCACGCTTAAAACCTCCCTTAATTACAGACACTGTTTAGAATCTTATAAATTCTTTAAAACATGTAACTATGCCTCTATTGCACACAGGAATTTCAGATCTGGTTCATGTGCTGCTCTCAGTTACACAGGATTCACTGAATCTGTAGGATTTGGTCTATCTGCGGCTGTACATACATGCTGCGCTGCACAGCAACACCAAGAAGCCCCTGCCTGGGATGCAGGGATCATATAAGCAGACACTTACTTTAAAAAAACACATGTTTGAAGCTAAGGACAGCTGTGTTCTCACTCAAACTAGTATTACCCATCACATGATGGAAGTCATGCATTTTGCCTCATAAAAACATGATTGATAATTTATTCTATCTCCACCTATCTCTCTTCTGAGGACCCGAAATGCTAAAACCAACTCTAATTATCACAACTCTGGTGCTTTTTATCAGAAAGTTCTATACATAAAAAGGAACAAAATTTTCACCTAGGTCCTAGGATGAAAGAAAAGCTAATAACTAAAGATGACTTCCTTTTTCTTTTTTATTTATGGACTAGAGGTCCAATGCACAAAACTCGTGCAAAGGGCTCGGCTCTCAAAGCCCTGGCTTCATCTGAAAGGTTGTGTAGAAGGTTGTTTGGCTGTCCAGTCTAATTAGCATATTATGCTTTTATTGTTATAGATTACAAAGATAAATCCTTCCCTGCACGCTGTAACTAAGCCATAATTACAGAAAATATTCCAGATTCTTCTGACTGTATACCAGTTCACCTATCCACTTGTATCACTCAGATTCTGTCTGAAACACACATACTAAAAGGGGGGAAAGTGTATGAAGAACAGGAAGTAGTCTGGGAAAATTTCAAAACCAGATTTTTTAAAAAAAACTTTACTGGGAATTGTAATGAAACAAATCATAGGTATATACCTGGCTTAGAGCCCTAACTTCCCAATGAACTCAGATAAGACACCTGCTCTGAGCTTATTACAGAACGGCCTGTGCACAGAACTGCCATGGGAAAACATTAATTTTATGTCCAATCAGAAGAATGTCTTTCTTCTTAAGAAACTTTTACTCATGCATAGTTCTCTAAAATATTCGAACAATGGGATTTATTATCTTTTATGGGGAAAGCTGATGAGCTTAATAAGACCCCAAAGGCTGCTGTGTAATAGTATTACAATGAAGTGTACTTTATTTTTATTAAATTGACTCAGTCCACCTACATTATTCAGTATTTCAAAATGTTAGAGGACCATCTGTTCAAGATTCACCACTGAGAACATTATGAAACCTCATTCAGCCCAAGATGTTATCCTGAATGTGATGAATGAAAATGCCTTTGATTTCTATATAGGATGATGCCTCTGATGTCATTCATTACTTCAGATGTTGTTATGACTGACGTTTTATTAATAAGGCCATTTTAAATATCTGTAAATGCCACAATCCCTGTGGTAGAGATAGTTTGTTTAATTTCTTTTCATCTTGGATAAACATGTAGATCATAGCCAGTGAATATATACTTCATATTACAGGACTGACTCAAAGTCTTCAATTCTATCTAATCAAAGACAAGGGTATGTTTATTTTATTAGGGGCACATTCTTAAGGAACCAAACTTCTTATGCAAACAGTGAAAAAGTGACAAATAATTAGGCAAGAATTAAATGGCAAGCAGAGCTGTGCACATCATTTATTTTCTACTTATACAGCATCTTCCATCAAAAATGTCCATAAATCTTGCCAAATGTTCTTGTCCCAATCCAGGATATGATTATCTGAAAGTGTTACAAATGTGTTCTGAATTTCACAATAAACAACTGACAAACATTAAGTCTTTAGGACTCATTGCTAAGTAGTCCTTCCCCTTTGCCTCACATCAAGTTCTCTTTCTTTCTTGATATCCGTCCTGCCCCTGCAGTCTTACTCCACCTTCCACTTCCACCTTATACTACTTGGGACCTGCTATGCCCCCGTAAGCATGATAGATGTTTGACATATTTTTACTTTAATCCTCATCCCAATTCTATAAGTTATGTTTAGTCAATCACGATAAGCATCACAGAAATTAGGACTTTGACAAGGTCACAAACTAACAAGTGATGAGCCAGAGTCTAAACTCATGTCTGATTCCATAGTCTGTGTTTTTTAAAATCTCATACACACTTCCTGAAATGCCATCCCCAATCTTCTACTTACCAACACCTTGGGGTTCCTTAGGAGTTTGGCTCAGTTTAACCTTTTCCACACAGTCATTTCTTATCTCCTCCCATCTAGTAATCAGTGCTTACTCAGAACTCCTGCTGCTCTTAGAGTCCTTCCTGTTGCACTAAATCCTCCACTGCCTTGTATTATTAGTTACCTTATTGTGTCTTCCCCCTTTTTTACAGTCCCAGAGCCTCACATTGTCTTTTGAACACAGTAGGCACTTGACTGTCATAACTAAGCCCTCTGTGCTTTGATATTATTGTCTTTTGGTAATATTCCTGATTGGGTAGGATAATTTCAGTAACTGAATAAAGTAAGTCCAACTATAGGGGCCTTTTTGAGCTCACAAACTAAAAAGATCAGAAAACAGGGCTAATTTGATGGCTTAAGAAAAACGTTATCAAAGACCCAAACTCCTTCCGTTTATCCATTCTAATATCCTCAAGACATTTCTCATTCCTTCATGGAGGCAAGAGAACTACTGCAGTTCTACTGCAGACATGTAGACAACGTCTGGCTATCGACAAGTATTGCTGTCTTTTCATATTTTATTAGAGAGGAAAATATTTTCCAGAAGCTCCCCTTAGGCTCCTTTGGCCAAGACTGAATCCTATGTCTATGCATTAGTTGCAAGGGAGGGTGTGGAAGCAGTAACATTTCAGCCTCTACTGCAGGAGCTGGCTCTGCCAGCTATCTAGAAAGAGAAGGAAAATGGTGCTTGGATAGGCAACTGACAGTGTTTGCAAACACTGGTAGAGAAATATTAATGTAGTAATAAACTCTGTATAATAAAACTCCTCCATGTCTAAATAGATGGATCATCAAAAAAAGAAAGCTATAACAAATAATCCATTATAATAGAGTAAGAAAAAGAGAAATGGAATCTCCCAGTTCTTTAGTTGATAAATTGTAAATACAGTCCTTATCCTCATGTCATCAGTTAAATATCACGATTTCTTCAACCACCATGACCATCACAAAGAAGGAAAGGCAAGTGGGGGTGAAAAACTAGCCCTCTTGATATTCCCATATAATTCTCCAAGCACATTAAAACAGACAAAAGTACCAAAGAGATTTAAAGACCAAAAATGGACAACAAGTATTTACAAGCCTTTGCCTTTTCTCCTCCTTTTTGCTGCTTTTAACAGGATAGTCCGCCTTGATTCACCACCATCTGTTTTCAGTTCGAAAATCAGCACAGACATCCATCAACCAGGAACAACTTTAAAAAATTCTAGTACGGCTCTAGCTGGTTTGGCTCAGTGGATAAAGTGTCGACCTGCGGGCTGAAGATTCCCAGGTTGGTTCTGGTCAAGAGCACATGCCAGGGTAGCAGGCTCAACCCCCAGTAGGGGGCATGCAGGAAACAGCCAATCAATGATTCTCATCAGTAATGTTTCTATCTCTCTCTTCCCTCTTCCTTCCTCTGAAATCAATAATATATATATATTTAAAAAATTCTAGTACAATTGAAAACAATGCAGCCATTTAAATGGAGGTGGACTTGAATGGCTACCATGGGAAGCTGTCCAAGCTGAACGAATAGAGAAAAGATGCAGAGCTCTGTCTACATACATACTTGTTTATGCTTTAAAAAGGAGGCCATGGTGGGTTTATATAAATGTATACATATGTGCTCTGTATGAAAATCTCTAGAAGATATCTTACGAATTGTGAATGGCAGGACAAGGAAGCTGAGACCAGAAAATACTTTTTATTTTATAATCTCTTTCTGGTTTCGTTTGTTTTTATTCATCTTACTTTAATATTAAAACAAAAGTCTCCAATGCCCTCATTGCCAAAGTGAGACTATTATGCAAATATTGCAAGATTTCATTAGCACACTCAGAATACTTTCTTGTTTCCTCTTAGGACCTATGATTTTACTAATAATAGCAAAATAATTGGCCTCAGTATTCAGGACAGTGAGCATTTTTGTAATGCAAACTACCTTAATATATGAGATTACTTTCTGAAAAGCTCCCTACTTAAAAGGTTTTTAAAGTCTGACAAAGAAGTAAAATCATGTTTCAAAAGGTAGTTCTAAAATAATTTTGATGGAATGGAGCTGGAGTTGCCAATTCATAAATATATAAGTTTTCAAGAAAAATCCCATAAAAATATCATGTATATTAATGTTACATCATCTTTGTATTAACTCTTCACAAAAAGCCATCTCCAGGGACCGATGCTACTGAAATATTTCTATGGAGAACTCAGTCTCCAACTGCTCACAACTTTGAATCTGTATTGTGTGAGTGATGGTGTTTATCAAGCAGGATCCTTTAATAGGAGCACACGGGCAGCATGTGACAGGCATACATGTCCCTACTTATGCAAACAAAAAGAGTTACAGAATTCATTCCCCTAGTGACTGTCTACACACATGACTTCTGGGGCTAGATTGTTTTATTTGCGATAGTCAGATTTTAAAGTTTTGTTCTGCACTTCAAAATGGTCTTGTAACAACAACTATAAAAAAGCAATAAAGCCATCTCCTAAAGGTTGAAGTTTCTCAGAAGCCAAAACAGGATCAGACTACTTCCATTAAAAAAACAAAACAAAACAAAACAAAAAACTTGTTTTGATGGTTCTAGAATTTATTTTTAAATGAAGCAATGCTAAAATGGGATTACAAGATATATCTAGAATACTTACGCTTAATGAATTCTAAAAACATTAAAAATGGTTTGCCCCAGAGACCCAGAAATTCCATTCCTAAGAACAAATGCCCATGGTTCAGAGTGCACTGAAAATATTCATAGCAGCAATGTACACATCAGAAAACACCAACAATAATAGCCACCTAGAAATACCCAAAGGTCTACAGGCATTTGTACAGTGCAATAAAATGAAACATAGCTATAAGAACTAAAATGGGTAAATCTTAAAAGAAGCAAGAGAAAGAAGACAACAAGCAGTATGAATTCCTTTATAAAGGTCAAATGCAGGCAACCCTTATTTAGGTCTAAACACTTACATTGTAAAATGACAGAAAAAGCAAGGAATGGCTAACACAAACCTTAGGATAGCATGTCCTAGGGGTGGGGAGGCTTGTGATGGAGAGATACAATCAGGGTCAAGCTTGATTTCTTACCCTGGGTTTTAGATATAGTGGCAGTTCACACTAATTTTTCAACAAATATCTTCTCTATGCAGTATTTCACCATTTATGGACATTTAAATTTAAAAACTATTGACTAAATTACACGATAACATAAATTAAATGTATGTTACTGTGTAAATTATATTAACATCTTATTTAATTTTAATGCTCTCTCTAGCTCTAAACTTAACTCTTTGGGTAATAGGTTAAAATGTAAATTTGAGGCCCTATTGAAATTGTGACCTGGACTCAAAGGCCCTTAGGCTATCAAAATTTCCTGACAATCTTTTAGGGACATTATCCTCTCCGGTTCACACCTGGGAATGTGAAGGATCTAGTCAAGCGAGAACCCCAAATTTCCCCCAGGTTATGGATTTGCAGCCTGGAAATCACCCAAGTTTGCCCGTTAGGTCACACACTCCTCCCGGGTCAGCGGGAGGAGCCTGGAGGAGGAGGAGTAGGGAGGGTTGACCAGCGCTGAAAGAGCTTCTTCAGAGGAACCGGTCAGCCAGCAGCCAGCAGGAGACCTTTCCTGCAGCCTTGGGAACAGCCTCACAAAGAGGGCAGCCACACTTGTTTATTCAACAAAGCAGGGCTCTCTCTAGCAATTTGGGTGGGAATTTCCCCCTTTCATTCCAACTGAAACTGCACGTCAAACTCTGTCAAACGTTGCACTCAGATGCCATGCAGCTATTAAGATGCTTTGCTGTTAGAACTGTGGGTTGTTTTTTTTAAATAACAGAAATTTAATCTCCAAGATGCAAAGGATCAAATGTAAGCAGCAAATCCTTACAACTTCCCAGACCCCTCCTCTTACCCCTACGTATTTTATTTTCTAAAGGCTAAGAATCAATACCCACAGGAAAGCATCCCACTATGACATTCTAGACAAACCTCTGATGCAAAGCTAATTGAAAAAAAATTACCGCAATGAATAAATGTGTTCAAATATTTTAATATTCAGGGAATGAAAGATTGTATTTATTTTTGAGCAACATATTGACATTTTCCATGACACAGACACACACACAAAGCCATAAATTTAACATGGATTTCTTATGACATCAAGCAGCTCACATGGACAGGATTCAGGTGAAATGGAAGCTTCTCTGCCTCAGAGGGGCCTTGTGTCCAGCACCCTGGGGTATCTGAAGATGGCTGGAAGAGCCCTGATTGTTCAGACCCAACTCAAGGTTTACAGGCAGCCTCTATAACTTTCTTTCTCACAGTGGCTGACAGTGGCTGTCACTGTCACCCAAAGTCAGTATTATGGAGTCTGAAGTTTCTAGGGAAGGGAAGACTTAGATATCCAACTGCCAAAAGATCAGATATCACAGTACAAAGTTAGATTCCAACTCAGTCTATTTAGATCCACGATTACTTACAAAGTGACAGGAAGGGGGAGGACAACTGCCTCCTTTCCAGCCAGTCACTGGTACACTCAAACCAGACATTGTTCATCTGACATCACACACATTGGATTTACATTTTGAAAGGTCTAAAGGTGGTTCATTAGGAGTCCAGGCAGTCTAAATACCTAGAAACCTGATGAGAAATAGTGAGGGATTTGGGCAAGCATGAGGACAAATATTAAGAGCACAAAAATAATTTGTAATTCTTTCAAATATCTCATAGAACACTAATGACAAATATTAAGAGCACAAAAATAATTTGTAATTCTTTCAAATATCTCATAGAACACTATTTACACAGTCTGGTTGAAATGTGAGAGTGGTGAAGAGACTTACCAAACGCCACACAACAAATCAGGAAGTAGACCAGGATCAGCAACCAGCTCCCTTCTGCCCGGCAGGCAGTCGCTTCTGCAAGGCCGGCAGGCTAGACACTAACAGCACCTTCCTATGACTCACTCTGGACTTAGAGATACTGCTCACATATCTCTGGGTAGTCCCGTGTTGAGCTTAGAGAAACTCCACGCCCTGCACCGTAAATCAATATAACTGCTAGCAATAATACACTGTATTCATCCCATCGCTGGACAAATGCCCTTTGTGTGGCCAGAAGAAAAGATACACATTCTGTATATTTGCAGGGAAGCAGCCTCGAACAGAGTCCTGTTATCACACAACACTGGGATGGTGAGAGAATCCTAGACACGGTCAGTCGGTACTCCCGGCTTACTAAAGAGGAAACAGGCTCAATTCAACAGACTCTGATTGGGCAGAGTCAACACAATTCAATGAACGGAGCACAGGAATCCCCAACATGAATGAAGGCAGAATGAATAGTAAGTAGTACAAGCGCCTAGGGAAAGGCAGTGACTCAAAGGCAGTGAGTGAAGTCAGGAGAATCCTTTCTCTGTTGCTTTATTCATGAGACAGATGCTCATGGGTGCCTTTCTGTGTCAGGCACGGAGAGGCATCCTGGAGTTGCAAAGGGGCACAGCACCCTCCCAAGTCTAGTGGCGAGGGAAACAAACACCCACTGGTAAGTGCCATGAGAGGTACACGGGTGCTATAAGGAGCATTTGGTGGGGGGTGTAGCATAGTGGGTAAGGTTGGTATAAAGAGACTTGTCTGTCAAAAGGCGCTTCAGGTAAAATGAGTTTTGAATCAGTTTCACAGACAGCAGGTAAGGATTTGGAGGATGCAGTGAAAGGCGAGGAAGGCAGGGGAAGAACTGAGTTGGCAGGCAGAGATCAAACTTTGAGGGTTTCAGTTAAATCATATTAAGATATTTGGATTTCAATTGAGAGGCCATGTGGCAGCTGCTGAAGGGATTAGAAAGATCAGATCCCTGTTTTAGACCAGTCCTTCGGAGAAAGCTGGGCAGACTGGAGCGTGTGGTAGTACTCCAAGGCAAGAGCTGGTGGAGGCTGGGTGTAGGGTGGTAGCAGGATAAGGAGAGAATAGCGTTTAAATAGCGTCAAAGGACTCTGCAGCAATCAGCTGGCTGTAGGGATTAGTAGGGGGAACCAAGGAAACCTCCACTCTGGCTTTTCATTCTTTATCACAGCCAGTAAGATTATTTACAAGACAGACAATGGAGGAGAGGCCAAGAGGAGGTGGAGGCTGGAGTAGAGGAGGAGGAGTCAGATTCAGACACAATGCATTTGAGGTTCTATTATATGCTTAAGCACAGACATCCAGAAGAATGCTCAGAGACTACCCCGCTGGAGAAACAGAATTGGAGCCTCAGGACAGTACCTTCAGAGCAACACTAGGACAGTATGCATGGATTTTAAGGTCAGGCAGACCATATCAAATGCCAGTTCTGCCACTGGGTAGCTTATACGAACTAGGGCAAATAAATTAGAGTTTTGAAAAAATATTTTTTCATTGATTTCAGAGAGGAAGGAAGGGGAAGAGAGAGAGAGGTAGTAACATTGATTAGCTGCCTCCTGCATGATCTCTACTGGGGATTGACCCCACAACCCAGGCATGTGCCCTGACCAGGAATCGAACTGTGACTTCCTGGTTCACAGGTCGATACTCAACCACTGAGCCACACCAACTGGGCCAAATTAATGTTTTAAAGACTTTAGTTTCATATGAGAACATTCTTCCTAGAAATTTAATGAAATCAGAAAAGGACCTCATGTCATGCCAGACACTGAGAGATTTAAAGGTTTCCTCTTGCCCTTTTGTGGTCACATACTGTTTGCATTATAATTGGAGTACTAACCCCTGCAAGAGGACACGTTTTCTTGTTGTTAGTCACTAGTCTTTAAATTCCTTTTGACCTTTCTTGTCTGAACAGATTTCTCCAATATCTGAATTGCCATAAATCATATAAAAAACTCAGACCAGAATTGTCCAGGGGACCAGGGGTTCCTTGCTCTTGACATTAGATAGCAAATGCAAAGATCTCAAAATTGTTATGTGGTTGAAGTGGTATTGATTTAATTTTGTGTTGGGGATATGATGGGAGAGTAAAGGGCAGTGGGGTTTGGAAAAGGGAGTGTTACCAGTCTAATAAAGTCTAGACAAAGTAATAGAACTTTACTCTCTGTGTAAAAGTATACCATAATATTTAAGAAGAATGTTGCCTTGGCAGATTTGGCTCAATGGTAGAGCATTGGATTGTAGACTGAAAGGTCCCAGGTTCGATTCCAACCAAGCGCACATGCCTGGGTTGCAGGCTCGGTCCCCAGTAGGGGACTTGCAGAGGTAGTTGATCAATGGTTCTCTCTCATCATTGATGTTTCTATCTCTCCCTCTCACTTCCCCTCTAAAATCAATAAAATATATTTTTTAAAAAAAAGGAAAAAAAGAATGTTCCAAGGTTAATATATTGCACAGCCTCTATCTAGACTCTAGCTCAGTTGAAGTAAAGGCTTCAAATAAATGTCAAGTAACAAATTCTAGCAAATGGATCTTGCTTTAATCAAATATTAACTCAATAGCATACTTTTAATATAAAGATTCATAATTTTTCGCTAGGTTCATTTTGCTTATTCTATTTACAATTTAAAAATGAACATTTAAACTACAATAAGATTTAAAAATCAGACTGACCACTACTGTGGCTAAGGCATACAGAATTCAATTCCATATAGACAAGTTGTGCATTTTCTTCTGTTTTTGCCTTCAAATTTGAGCTCCAATTTGTCTCACCTATTTTTATGGCTACCTTTCCAGTCTGAAAATATCTTGGTCACTGGACATTTTACTTCCCATCTCCAACTTCACAATCACGTCTTCCTTACTACTACTACCTGATCCTTCCCTGGTAGCTCCATGCATTTTCATTCTTGCATCCGAAGCCCAGTTCAACATATCTATTTCACTCATAAATACCTCACAAACACACACACACACACACAAAAAAAAAAACTTCACAAAGTTTCTAATATAAAATTCCTTGATAATTGCCTCAAAGCTCTCTAGTCATTTGGCTCATTTAATTATATTGATTAAACAAAGAATGATTTGGTTGGGAACTATAGTCTTTGGAACTTATTTTATTCCTAGCTGTCTTCAACCTGGTCATGTGTGATGTGCCTCAAGTATGGCCAGTTTGAGAGGGCACTGGTCCTTAAGTGCAGAGGAAGAACATGTACCCTCTCTGCTTAATGCGCCTAGCGCTGACCTGAGGTTCTTGGCTGCTCTCAGACTTTTGGGACTTTGGATGGTTCCCTTAAATTCACAGTACACCCAACCATTCCTCTGAGCCAATCTTGAAGATTTGGTACCCACTGACATGTAGACCCAAGATACTTCTCAATTCTTCCCTGCCTTGACTGGACTTGAACTTCCCATTCTTGAATAGACTCAGCTTTCTTTCTGCGTCTGTAAGATCCTTTCTTATCTTGTTGCCAGTGGGAGGCAAATGAAGGCAGGCAGATGGATTAGATGGTATCTGCCATAGCAAACCAGCATCCCCATGCCACCTGGATCCTCACCGGCACAGTAACCCTCAAACAATAAGGAGATGCACACAGTCCGAGTGAGTGACTACTGAGATGTAATTCTTTTGACTCAAACATTACTTTGAAACAGGCACACAGATACCCATGACTCATAAGTTCAAAATGAAGAGCACCTCACCACCACAGTGTTTCACCCAAAAATGCCTTACAGCATCTACCAAAGGAGGCCATGCCCAGGAAACAGTTTACTCAAATCTAGAGCAGGGCTTTCTCACTGGCACATTCTGCTCCAGGCTGTCTTACTTTCCGCAGAATCCAGTTCAGGTTTTGTGACCTCCTGTGACTCGAAGCTCTTCCTTGAAAATTTGGGGTTAGCCACTTGCTTTACCTAGCCTTTCTCTATTCTTTTCCCTCTGAACACTTTTGATACCTTTTAAAAGTTCTTATTTTTCTTAAGAAGTGTTCCATTTAATTCCTTCCATCTGAGGTTCTGAAGTGTGTCTCAGGTTTTAAGTTCACGAGGTAATTAGCTCTTTACGTGCTGCATCAGATTCAACTGCAGCAGAAAAGTCTTTTGAGAACAAAGATTTTCCAAGTAAATTGGTACAGCCCCATGGAAGAATATTTTGTTCCCATCTATCCTTCTTTAAAGACACATAAACCTTGACCTGACAATTTTGTTTTTAGAAATTTATCCATATATGGTTACCGAAAAGGAGATACAAAAATATTCAGCCCAGTATTACAAAGCCAAACAAACAAGGAAAAAAATCACCTCAGAAGGAACTTAAGTTGTCTATGGATAGGAGACTCATGGATATAAACATTTTGTGCATAACACAGTTCTATAAAGATGCATAAGAACATAACAGCGCTTAACTCTGGGGATAAGGATTGCACTTTTTTTTTTTAAAGCTTTCTTTTCTAAAAAAATTTTATTGATTTTTTTACAGAGAGGAAAGGAGAGGGATAGAGTTAGATACATCGATGAGAGAGAAACACCAATCAGCTGCCTCCTGCACACCCCCTACTGGGGATGTGCCCGCAACCAATGTACATGCCCCTGACCGGAGTCGAACCTGGGACCTTTCAGTCCGAAGGCCGACACTCTATCCACTGAGCCAAACCAGTCAGGGCAAGGATTGCATTTTTTAACATTGAGCTAGTTATTAGGAAAAATGTGAACCTTCATAATTTAGGCTTACATGGATGATCTACTAAACTTTTCATTTACCAATGTTATTTAATCTTTGTTAAACAGAAAATAGAACAGAAGAGGCACAAATGGAAGCTCTATAGGGCAGATTTACTAGTACATTAAAATGTGTTCAGCATTAAAGAAACTTTGCTTTAGTCTTAGCAGATCAGCTTTTTCCTCTAAGGCCCCTGAGATACATGTTACAGGCGCCTTTACAATATTGAGCAGCTGGACTGAACCATCTCCTGGTGATGAACATGTGTGTTAAACTTAAAGTTGTTTTTAACTGTCAATTGGGGTGAGGTTGTGAGGAGAGGGAACCCATAATTTTTGTCAAAACATTAAAAAAAATACCACAAACCCTTCAAGTTTTTAAAAAGAACTCATCAAGAACAATAAAAAACCCCACAAAGACTGAAGCCCATGCCCTGCATATGACTTGCTGAATTTTTGGATTTGGGAGTCTCTGCATGTTTTTACAACCTTCCCGGTGATCCCTACATTGCTAGTACTGCCTCATGCACAGCAAAAGTAATCATGCTTAGCAAACACTATGTCTTATCCAAAGGAAACAAGACAGTACAGAGCAGAAAATGCTATGAACAAAAGCATTCACTACTGTACAGCGCCAAGATTCTAAAGAAGTTACTTTAAAAAACACTGACAGGGAGTTTGGAGCTAGCACTGGGAGCTAGCAGACCCCTTCAGGTCCTTCCATCGGTGCAACTTCCTTGGCTTATTTGAAGTGGTCAGCGGCAATGGGTGAAAGAGCCACCTTTGGGGCACGAAGGCAGCTCGACTAGTGTAGACCAGTGTTGCCAAGTTGTGGCTTCAATCACCTGAGTCCTGATCCCTGCCTAGACCCAAGGTTCTGGGGCAGAACCTGAGGATCTGCATTAGGCAGTTCCTTTCTCCCTCCCACCGCACCCTCATTCTTACGCCCAATAAAGTTTGGTTAACTGCTGAGCTAGTCCAGTATTTTCTGAACATCATCTGGGGTTACTGCTATCCTAGCCCTGGCCTAGCAAATCAGGTTCTGTGACCTAGCAAATCAGAATCTGTTAAACCAGTACCCGAGGTTATTCTTAGAACAGGGAAGTTTGAGAAACACCAATCTAGGTCAAACTCTTCATTTTAAGATAAGAAATTGTGGCCCAAGAAATTAAACAATTTTCCCAAAGACTTAACCGCTGACGAATGATAGCTGGGACACCGGAAACCGGCAAGCTAAATCTTGCCTCTTAAACCAATACCAACTATTATGTTTATCATGAATATAGGCAGGGTTTCTGAGTCACCATGATGAGGCTGTAAGTGACTAAGTCTGAACCCTGAGGGCACAGTCAGAATGCACTGCTGGTTTAAAGGTCGACGGGTGCTGTAAGCTGTCTGACATCTGCCTACCCCTGGAGTCTCTCACTTTGAATATCAGGATGAGAAGTATAAAACAGCACATCTCACAGAAAAGTAAATACAGCCCACACTTGTCTTGGTCAAGTATTATAACTTTTAGTGAAAAAACTCTAATTAGTCACCTGCTTGGGTGATAGCATCAGCCTGCATCTTACTGTTAGTAGAGAGAAGAGGATACTCCTACAAAGACCTTACAACCTTGCCCTGGAGCCAGCATCTTTGAACCCATCAATGGGAAACATGGATGGGAAATGAAACACCCAGGCTGGAGAGCACACAGCAAGCTGAAACCCAGGGAGGGTCCAATCAGTTATGATGGCCTCTCCTTAGCCCTCCCACACTGTCACAATCTACAGCTGTGATCTGCTTCACAAAGAATGTGCTACATTTGTTTCCTACCTCTGAGATCAGAATAACCTCGTTAGGTTCCTGCCATTACTATTTTTTCAAATATATAAATTTTTATTGATTTCAGAAAAGGGGAGGACAAATGGAAATATCAATGATGGGAGAGAATCACTGATTGGCTGCCTCCTGCACACCCCCTACTGGGGATTGAGCCTGCAACTGACGCAAGTGCCCTTGACTGGAACCGAATCTAGGAGCCTTCCACTGAGCCAAATCGGTTAGGTCACCATTATTATTTTGAATTAATTTTTTTAAACCAAAATATAAAAAAGGGTGAATGAATGAATAAAAGCAAAGAGGCAGACAGATCTTTTTGGAAATAACCACTGACCCCCATGACCAATAATAACCCAGTGGGACTCAAATTTGTAATAGAGACTAATGCCAATTCGGAAACCTTTCTGTTCCAGGGCACATGATCCAAAAAACATATTAATCTAGTTGGACATTTTCCATACTCTGATTTTTATCTCTCTTGGCACACTCGCCTCTTCCCAAAGTCACAACCTTTTGTTGCCATGGAATCCAACAGACATGAAGCCTATTACTATGTCTTCCCTGCAGATCTAAAAAAAGATCTAGTGACCAAGAGAACAGTTCTTTCTTAAAAAATTTTTTTTCTAAGGCACAGAGGCTCCAAAAAAGAATCCAAGCCTTTTATATCCATTGACATTTAAACTTTTATGCAGGCTAACTTGAACTCTTTTGAGCCAAAACTAGCCAATGTTTTGTAAAAATTTTTCAGCTGAAACATTCCTAAAAATATGATTTTATAAATTAAGTACCTGACTAAAAGGGTAAAAATGTTCTTAGTATTTCTTCCTTTTTTTCTCTCTCTTCTAGGCAAGCCTCCTAAAATTTGAGTACGTGGTTAGTAAACATGTGTCAATCAGCAGCTAACAAATTTCCACTCATACTTAATTTTTGCCAAGAGCTCATTATTTCTCTGTAAAGAAAAGATTAGCAAAACAGTACAATCGGCCCTGTGTTCTGTCATCCCTGGAGCTGGACTAAACCTGTGGAGACAAATATCTGAGACAAATAGCAGAGCTACTTAAGGAGAGAGAATTAACGTTTGCTGAGTGCTATGAGCCTTCATCACGAGAATCCTGCCACAGAGGCATTTTCCTCTCTCTGTTCTGCAGATCAGGTACCAAGGCTTACAGAGCTTAAGTAGCTTGCTCAACCTGCCATGTTGGATTGGTATCTGTCCCTGCCACGGCATTAGGGGTGAGTTAACTAAATGTTAACCAAATATAGCAGGCTAATTTTTAAGTTGATAATTTTGTATGGCCCGAGATTGTTATAAATATCTAAATGGCCCTTGGCAGAAAAAAGTTTCCCACCCCTGCTGCAATGCTTGTCTGTAAAGATGACATGGAACCTATCTTTACTGGCACAAGGTGCCAGTTCTGGCTATACCCAGCTATACTAACTACCACATCTGTATAGCAGCAACTAACCCTTGGGAGATTCATGAGTAAGTGTCCTGGTGCTTACCTAAGATGACATTGAGCCAGACACGTACTGCATCCTCACAGGCTGGCTTCGACAATGCCTTCCCACTTCGGGCTCTGCAATAGGCAAGACCAGGAAGCTCGTGGTGCCTGCTCTTGTGAGATCATGCGATTTCAGCTACGAAGTAAAAGCCAAGCCACACAACTCACCATGATTATTCTATGCAACCCCACTTTTGGATAACCAGCTTCAACTAATGATTGGCAGGAAGAATGTGGTAAAGCATGGAAGTTAATTTTGAAGTTATATTATTAATCAAACCAGACTTATGGCTAAAAATATCTTCCCTATTTCCTTTTGTATAAGGAATACAACTACTTTCAATAAAAGAAATTTCAAAAACCAACACAAAACCACAATAAGATACAACTTCACACCCACTAGGGACAGCTATAATCAAAAGGCAGATAACAAGTGTTGCTGGAGACAAGCAGAAATAAAGACTCTCAAACACTGCTGGTGGGAATATGAAATGATGCCGCTGCTGTGGAAAACACTCTGGTGGTTCTTCTAAAAGGTTAAATATAGAATTATCTTATGACCCAGCAATTCTACACCTAGGTATACACCCAAGAGAAGTGGAAGTATGTGTCTACACAAAACTTGCACATAAATGTTTCTAGCATAGTCACAACAGCCAAAAAGTGGAAGCAACTCAAATGCCCATCAACTGATGAACAGGTGACTAGAAATTGTGGCATATCCATACAGTGGAATCGTATTTGGCAATAAAAAGAAATGAAGTACTCATATATGCTACAACATGGATGAACTGTAAAATAAAATATTATGCTGACTTAAAGAAGCCAGATGGAAAACCATATCATGTCTGATTCCATTTACAGAAAATTTCCTGAACTGAAGAATCCATAGAGACAGAGAGTAAATTAGTGGTTGCCTTGGCCCTGGGGTTTCAGGAGGGAGGAAGTGGAGAGTTACTACTAATGGGAATGGAGTTTCTTTTTGAGGTGATGAAACAGTTCTAAAATTGATTGTGGTGGTGATTGCACAACTCTGTGAATGTGTCAAAACCATTAAAATGGGTGTATGGTATATGAATTATATCTCAACTAGTGACTCAGTGCATGAAATTTGTGCACTTTAAAAGGTGATTAGAGGAAATAATTTAATATTGCTATTTGCCCTTTCTCTATAATAGAAGTGTCAGAGATGAAAGAAAATTAGTAAAATGTATATGAAAACCTTCCTCCTGTCAAGAGTCTACGGCTCACTATGGGACCCAGAGTCAAGTCCCCATCTACCCACATGCACCTCAAAATCGCATGAGACCCAGATCCGGCTGCCTACCTCCCCCTGAATTAGGCTAGATCCAGACCTGGCCAGTCTCACCCTTGTCAAGCCCTGCCGGGCAGGGGATGTAGCCTCAGGTCCCCTGGTCTGGTGCCAGGACAGGGGGTGTGGTCTGAGGTCCCCCAGCTCAGGGGCTGAAGGTGTGCCTTGAGGTCCTCCATCAAGCCCTACCAGGTCGGGGATACAGTCTCAGATCCCCTGTCAAGCCCTGCTAGGGGGCATGGCTTGAGGTCCTTCATCAAGCCCTTCCAGGCAGAGCGGCATAGCCTCAGGTCTTCCGGCCTAGCAGGGGGGGGGGGGGGTAGAAGGGCACAGGTGCAGCCTCAGGTCCCCCATCAAGCCCCACCCGCAGCGGGTGCAACCTCAGGTCCGCCCTCAAGCCTGCTGGGTGGGGGCACAGCCTGAGGTACCCTGTCAAGCCCAGCCAGACAGGGGGCATGCAGCCTCAGGTACCGATGCTAGGGCTAGGGGTGTGGCCTGAGGTCCCCCATCAAGCCCCCTGGGTGGGGGATGCGGTCTGAGGTCCCATCAAGCCCCATCTGATGTGGAGGCTCTGGCCTGAGGTCCCCTGGCCTGGTGCTAGGGCTGGGGGAGCAGCCTGAGGTCCTCTAGCCCAACACCAGGATGGGAAGCAAACCTTGATGTCACCTGTCAAGCCCTGCCAGGTAGGGGACTTGGCCTTAAGTCCTCTGTCAAGCCCCATGGGGGGCTGGGGAGGGCATAGCCTCAGGTCTCTGCTGATTGCTCATTAAGGCTCCTTATGGGAATGAGGTCTCAACTGTGGGTGTAGGCATCTTTGTGATGGAGTGATGGTCAATTAGCATATTCCCTCTTTATTAGATAAGATAAGCTGTTATTTTAAGAATAAAGAAAAACCAACACAACCTTTTTTGTCTTGTTTTGTTTTAGGTTGTCCTATTAAATAAAAAAGTCCAAGTGACACCACCACCTGACCTTGGACTAGTTACTTTGTCTCCAGTGTCTCTGCAACGTTTAAGAAACAAGGCTCATTCCTGAACCAAATGCTCTTCTGGCTCCCCAAGCAATGGAATCTGCCACATTTTATCTGAGGAGAAAACCCACTTGGATTAAACATCTCATGTAATGTTCAAAATGGGAGTCAGACCCAGCCTGTCTGCCCAGCCGGGGTCCACCCCACTCTAGCTGAATCTTTTCACACTTTCCTTGTGCAATTCTTCCCTTCACCCCAGCCTCTGTGTCACAGTGGGTTCCTACACACCTGCTATGTGCAAGTCTTAATGCCAGACAGCTTCATTACTTTTAGTTCTCAACCCCCAAGCCACAGAATAGAGGATGTCCTTTCTAGTCTGCAGAGCAGACTCAGGGAGATCATGCAGGAGACCAGGGTTGAACAGTTGCAAAGTGGCATCAGGATTTGAACTCAGAACTAAAATATCTGTTGCTTCTCTTACTCCTACACCGAGGGTTTTCAAATGGGGTCCATACATATATCCTTGGGATTCCATGAGTTTGCTACAATTTTAAATTACATGTTTACTTAAATAGCAAATAATTTTAATAAAACTGCATTGGAAGGGGTCACAGTGATAACCACCTGCTAACCAAGTACTGTCCTGGGTTTCAAGGCTGTTTGTACTTTCTCTCACGTTAGTATTTCTTTAGTTGGGTGGGTCGACAGAAGCACACTGTCTGACAGTATTACTTTCCTAGGGCTGCCATAACAAAGTACCAGAAACCGGTGCTTAAAATAACAGAATTCTGTTGTCTCCCAGTTCTGGAGGCCTGAAATCAAGGTGTGGGTGGGGCCATGCTCCGTCTGAAGTGCCTGGAAGAACCACTCCATCGCTCTGTCCTCACTGCTAGCAGCCTCAGTCATTCCTTGGCTTGCAGAAGCATCACTCCAATTCTCTGTTTTCACATTGCAGGTATCCTACTTCCATCTTCATCACCAAATTCTCTTTTTATGAGGACACCAGTGAGTCATACTGGATTAGGGCACACCCTAATGGCCTCATGTTAACCTAATTGCTTCTGTAAAGACCTTACTTCCAAGCAAGGCCTGGGGTCAGGTCTTTGTAAAGGAAAAACTCATTCTTGTGTCTCCTCTCATGCTGATACCACACTTCTGGTCACCAAATGTGTGTGTGGGGATTGGCGAGGGTTCCCACACCAAACAATTCCACATCACCAGCTGGGGATCCTGCAGTGTAACTCAGTTTTGACCATCTGGAGAAGCATCAGATCCCACAGGTTATGGGCTCACCTGGAAGACTGCCTCCACCCTTCAGACACCAATTGCAAGTCCAGGCTGTTACACCGGTGCTTCTGACCAACTGGCTATAAACTGTAGGTTCTTACGATCCTCTCTGTGTTGTTTAATTTTCTAGAGCAGCTTACAGAACTCAGGTAAACGTTTACTAACTAGATCAGTGTTTTTTTATAAAAGGATATAACTCAGGAATAGCCAGTTGGCAGAGAGGCACAGGACAAGGTATGTGGGAGGGGGTGCCGAGTTTCCACACTCACTCTGGGAGCTATTCTCCTCAAATCTCCACATATTCACCAACTCGGAGTCTCTCAGCATCCTTCTGGGTTTTTATGTGGCAGATAATCAACCTTCAGCCCCTCTCCCCCCAACTGAGGGTGGACAGAAAGTTGGTCCCCGACAAAAAGCTCCCTCCTTAGGGGCTTTCCAAAAGTCACCTCAACAAAAACTCAGGTTTGGTTAAAAACGGCTTATTTATATGAATAACAAGACACCCATTTTATCACTCTTATCACTTAGGAGAGTGCAAGGGTTTTAGGAGCTATGTGTTATAAATAGGGATAAAGATCAAATATATATATATATATATATATTTCTTAGTATAAATCACAGTATCACAGACTTCAATGTAGCTTTTTGGAGGGAGGGGAGACACAATTCAACTCATAACACAGACTTCAATTACAGGTGATGAAGCTATTCCAGGTGAAGATTAAATGACTGGTCAGTGACCAAAGGTGTCACATACAATCTTTCTAAGAAAAGTTAATGAACTGAGCTTTTCTGAACAATAATATAGAAGGGAAGGGAAGCATTCTAAACTCAAAACAAAACAAAGCAAAATAAACCCTGCCCGGTGGTAGTCACTAACACACTGCACCGACACCGAGGAGTTACCTGTATAGTAAGTTGATGTTAACTTAAGTTGTTACGATGTTTACATTTCACATGTACTTGTTAGAAAAATTTCGTAAGAAAATGTTGGGAAAAGTTTCCTTCAGACTGTTGATGAAATCTACTAACAAAATCTTTATTCTTACAGAACACCAAAGTAAAAATACCAATTAGCATGTCTGAACAAACATTTCTCCACAAGCCACCAACAGGGAGGAGATAAATTTTAAAATATGGAAATAAGAGTACACGTTTTCCCTAATTAGACTTATTTAGATAAAAATGTATCCCAGGCCTTCATGAATCATTAGCTATCCTTAAACATTGAATTCTGAACAGAGAAAGCCCTGCTGTCTGTTGGAATGTGTGAACTCAGACACTAATAGCTATGCATGATATTCTTAACTAATTCTTCCTTGTTTCCTTTCATTTCTCCATCCATCTGACATTTACTTTGTATTCTGTGCCCAGCACTAAATATATAGTCCCTGCCCACTTTCTGGAGAGGAGAGAGACAAGTGAACCACAAATGACAATTCTTCTTTCCCAATAGACTTAGGTACAGTTGGGTGGGGAGCACTCAAGTCAGGTGTGAGATGAGAAAAGGGAGTTAAAGAACCTTTCACTGCACTCTCTTACATAAGCCTTCAACATCCTCATAAATTAAGAATTATACTTATTTTTTACACAAGAAAATTCGGTTCAAATGGGTTGAGCAAACTGCCTAAATCCTGGCACAACACTTTTTTTACAACTGCTTAATATTCCATTGTATAAATGTACCAACATTTTTGTTGTTATTAATTCTCACCCAATGATATTTTCCCCATTGATCTTCCAGAGAGGGAGTGATAGGGAGGGGAAGAGACAGAGAGAAACATCAATGTGAGACAGACACATTGACTGGTTGGTTGCCTTCTGCACATGCCCTGAACCAGGCCAGGAATGGAATCTGCAACAGAGGTATGTGCCCTTCACCAGAATCAAACTCACGACCCTCCAGTCCTCAGGCCGAAGCTCTAACCATGAAGCAAAATCTTCTAGGGCACCACAGCTTTTCTCGCCATTCATCTACCGACGGACACTTGGGCTACTTCCAAATCTTGGCTATCGTAAATAAAGTTGCAATGAACAGCGGGGTACATATATTCTTTTGAATTAGTGTTTTGGGTTTCTTCACATAAATTCCCAGTTGAGCAATCACTGGGTCAATAAGGCAGTTCCATTTTTAAGTGTTTGAGGTAACTCCATACTGCTTTCCACAGTGGCTGCACCAATGATCCCCAGTCTATTCTCTTGTACAAATCCTTGCTTGTGGATTAGACTGATTGGGAGGGGATGTGGAAATGAGGGGGTTATACAACATGGGAAAGCTCTCGCACCTGATTTGTAAAGTTCCAAGGCACATAAAGGGTGCTTTTCAGCTCTGAAATTCTATGAAGGAACTAAAATACTATTTCCAAAAAGCCGATAAAACCTCACTGAGAGATGGTACTATAATTTCTTGAGTTTGCATCCATTTATTTTCTGCAGTCAGATAAAAAGGTGATTGGTTTGGGTTACAAAGGCAGTGTTCCACTATAAAAAACCTGCTAGTTACCATGCCGATTAACATCACTGTTCCTCCCTTTTTTGCAGCATCCTTTCTCCATCTGAGTCAAAGAACCCATTCTGTGATACCCATGATTTAGTATTTCCTTTTCACAAGGAATATACATATGTGTGTGTATCCTATCTAATAAAAGAGTAATATGCAAATTGACCACACCTCCGAGATACCACAAGCTATGTCCATCAGCCACGCCCATCCACCAATCAGAGCAAACATGCATATTAACCCAACCAAGATGGCTACGGCCTCAGGGAAGCAAAAGGGAGGCTTGTTTTGCCCCTAGTAATGGAGGAAGCCAAGCTTTCCCTAAACCCTGGCCATCCAGTCCTCCTCTTAAGGCAACAAAGTTTCAATGGCTGCTGCCATGGAGCCCAGCAGAAGGCTTGGCTCCACTTCAGGCTACAAAGTTTCAATTGTAGAAGATAAATAAATCCCAGATACCAGGGCCTCTGCTTGGGTCACCAGAGGGCGTGGCCAGCCTGCAAACCACCCCAGGCCCCAAACACAGGCCACCCCATGCCCCAAGGGAACCCCACCCTGATCCAGAACACCCTTCAGGGCAAACCAGCTGGCCCTACCCATGCACCAGGCCTCTATCCTATCTAATAAAAAAGTAATATGCAGATTGACCATCACTCCAACACACAAGATGACTGCCCCCATGTGAACACAAGATGGCCACCACAAGATGGCCAGAAGGGGAGGACAGTTAGGGGTGACCAGGCTGGCAGAGGAGGGAAGTTGGGTGTGACTGGGCCTGCAGGAAAGGGCAGTTGAGGGGGACCCCAGGCTTGCAGGGGAGGGCAGTTAGGAGCAAACAGGCTGGCAGGGGAGCAGTTAGGCATCAATCAGGCTGGCAGGGGTGATTAGGGGGTGATCAGGCTGGCAGGCAGAAGTGGTTAGGGGCAATCAGGAAGGCAGGCAGGTGAGCAGTTGGAAACCAACAGTACTGGATTGTGAGAGGGATGTCCAACTGCCCATTTAGGCCCGATTCTACCTGGATCCCAGATTGGAGAGGGAGCAGGCTGAGCTGAAGGATACCTCCCCGCCCCCCCATGCACAAATTTTGTGCACCGGGCCTCTAGTCCTATCTAATAAAAGAATAATATGCAAATTGACTGTGCCTCTGCTATACTCACAAGCCACGCCCACAAGCCACACCCATAAATCAGGAGCAAATATTCAAATAAACCCAACCAAGATGGCTGCGGCCAAGGAAAGCAGGAGGGAGGCTTGGGTTACCCTAGCAATGGAGGAAGTCAAGCTCTCTGCCTGCTCTTGCTGGTCCAAGTCTCCACTCAATGCTACAAAGTTTCAATGATAGAAGACAAATAAACTCCAGCAAAAATGGCAGCAACCATGGAGCTGGAGAGAGCAGGGTGTGGATTGGCTATCACAGGAACTGTATCCCAGCCTCCCTTTGTAATGATCCTTGACTGAGTCATGAGGACTACTTCACCTGCAGGCAAGACATAGAAGGATGGCACTACACATTCTTGTCAGCAATGCTGGGAGAGGGAGAGGAAGTGGAAATTGAACCTTTATGGCCAAACTGGTAACTCAATTCCAGTTCTGTACACCGTGAACTTATTTCACATTCAAAATGTACTATTGTCAGACTTGAACTACAAAAGGAAATGTCTTTAGACAAATTAGAACCAACATGTTACTAAGACACTTTACTAATATCCTTTTGGATATTATGAGAAGATCATTAAGATTTTTTTATTTTTAGCATGTAGTGGGGGAAGTGGCTTTCTTCTGAAACAGAAGTATTGTGTATAGGTATCTATGTGAATGTGTTAATTATGTCACAATAAGGAGGGTGCTTATCAAGCCTTCAGTGCGATTTTTCCAGGACAGGTTAGCTCCGTGGTCAGCAAACTGCGGCTTGCAAACCACATGCGGCTCTTTGGCACCTTGAATGTGGCTCTTCTACAAAATACCACGGCCTGGGCGAGTGTATTTGAAGAAGTAGCGTTAGAAGAAGTTTAAGTTTAAAAATTTGACTCTCAAAAGAAATTTCAATTGTTGTACTGTTGATATTTGGCTCTGTTGACTAATGAGTTTGCTGACCACTGGTCTAGAGCCTCTCAGGGTGGGCTCTGGGTCAGTTCTTTCCAAAAGGGTCCAATTGAGGCCCGGGCTCCCTGGAGCTCTGTCTTTATCTGTCTGCAGGTCTGTCCTCCTCAGTCTAAGCTCCTCAAGTGCAGCATCCACACAGGACTGATTTTGGAGCCTAGCATGCACTGGGCTCACAATGAAGCACTTCGGAAAGGAGCTTCTCTTTATATCTTCAACGGAGAGCTTGAGTTTGGGCCTCGCCTGCTTTAAATCATCTTATGGATTTATCTAAGGTATAAAAACATGCAAAGGAATGTAACACAACAACTCTAGGTTATGTAGACCTCTGAGGAAGTCTAGAAGGCAGCCAGATAGGTGTACCTGGGACCATTCATTTCTTAAATACAAGTGACAGAAATTTGATGCAAACATGGCAAAATGTTAACATCTGTTAAATCGAGGAGATAGGTATATGGTTATCATATTTTCAAAAATGATTTTTCCATGTTTGAAGCATTTAGTAATTAAAAAAAATATATCTAATAATGACTTAACCAGAACAACTTGGTTAGGGATTTCATCTGGGATTTCCTCATGTTTAGAACATTCTCCCCGCTGTGAATTGGTTTACTTTTAAATATGAAGTAAATTGCTCTTTCTGACAGGCCATTTTGTTACTCTATTAATTTCGGAATCTGATGTCATTGCACTTATATCCATAGGATGTTAACATCAACCTTAAATTTATTCAACAACCAAAGCAAGCATAATCTTAAGAAAATTAAAATCCACTGAGAATTTAATTAGCTAGCTGGCCTACAAAAAAACTAGCTCCTTTTAGGTTATTGTGTAAATGAACTAAGGAATAATTATTTGAAGGAATTATTTACTAATGAAGTTACTCTGATTTTTGAAATGCGCAAAGTATCAGAAAACATAAAATAATCTTTGTATATAAGTTCAGTGTCTCCGTCTTTGACAAGTTATATATTATTCTGATTTAGTGAATTTGTTATTAAAATTACCTCAAATATGCAACAAATTATTTCAAAAATAAAGATTGAGAAGCATCGACATTTAATTTAAAAGAAAGCCACAAAAATACAAGGTTATTTAATTCATTTTTTATTTTCTTAAAGAAACAGAAGCTCCAGGTATGTGGGTTGGATTGGGGCGCTGTTTGCAAAACTATCTTCAAATAGCAACAAGGCTGAAAGGCCTCCTTTTAAGTCCTTCTTTAGAAGTAAGAGCCCAATTTGAGTCCCGAGTATTTACAACACTTCAAAATGACCAGAGTGGTCAAATTTATCAATAGTAAAATTTAATATTACTACCTCCCAACTGTGCATTCCTGGTTGCTAGAAACAGATGAGGATATAGTATAAATAAGAGCCCTCATGACTCCTCAGGTGACAGCAGGACATAAATGAGCCACTTTAATGGAAGAAGAAGGCATACCCAATAGACACCAATTCAGTGAGTACCTCTAAATTGCTCAGCAAATCAGATAAACTTTGGCTGGCTTTATACAACAAATATTTAAAATGTCAATATACTTGACAAGGCTAAGTCAAATGTTTTTACAAGAATGGTGTCATTTCAACATTAATGAGCTCTTGGGTCAGGTTATGAAATGTTAAGTGTTAGTTTCTAATAACAGCCAACAGTTTTAATCCCCCTCTGTGTCAGATGCAGAGATTATAAGGCTGGTGAAACTCTACTCAACATAGGGCAGTGGTCGGCAAACTCATGAGTCAACAGAGCCAAATATCAACAGTACAATGATTGAAATTTCTTTTGAGAGCCAAATTTCTTAAACTTAAACTTCTTCTAACACCACTTCTTCAAACACACTCGCCCAGGCAGTGGTATTTTGTGGAAGAACCACACTCAAGGGGCCAAAAAGCCGCATATGACTCACAAACCATGGTTTGACGATCACTCACCTAAGGGAATATAGCAACTCCTAAATATAAATGAGGATAATTCAGCCCAATAAAGAAATAGCTTATCACTTACCAACATGAAATCTTGTATTCATTATTCTAATATGAGAGACAAATCAACTTAAATTTCCTAGTATTGAGGACAGCACAAGTATGCTAAACATGTTTATTACATGAGAGGAAGACAAGTGGTCTGTTCTCCATAGAACACAAGGTTAGGCTGGGTTCCTGCTGTCTATCTCCCTAGCTGGGGGTGGCCAAAAGTGACTAAGGAAGCAATGATCGTTTGTTTAGGAAGCAACAATACACAATCTTCAAACATGTAGAAGGGCAGGGTTCTGTACTAAATAAAAAATGAGAAATAACAAAAAGAACTGAAAGCAAACCAAAAAAACAACAACAAACTAACTTGACCATCTCTTCCCCTCTACCTTTTGAACTTTCCTTACTGTAAGTGAAACTGGAATCTGAGCTGTTTGAAAGTTTCTAAATGCATGAGCTAGAGTTCTCAAATTGCCCATTTTAAGTTCTGTTTTGGGGTAGGGAGAGAATATCAATCCAGAATAAATGCACCAAAAGTATAACTTTTGAATTGTTTTAAAACCCAAAGAAAAAGTAGAAATTTATAAAAATAAATATGTAAACTAATATGTGTTAAGTGAACTTATTTATATGTGTAAAAATATAAAACAAAAACAAATGTATAAAAATAACTTGTATAAAAATTTATAAAATAATTATTCAGAAAATGGTGCCAGGATAACTATGTCATTTATATGTAGCTATCTTAAAGGAAAATAAATAAATTCTAACTGGATCAAAGTTAATACATATAAAAATGAAAATCATAAAATATATTAGAACATAGTGTTTTTTGTTTTTTGTTTTTAAAGAACCTCTAAGTATGAAAGGCCATTCTAAGAATGACACAAACCCAACATTTTTAAATTTCTTCAGGGCAAAGTCTGATAAATATTTATTCAATGTTTGCTACATGCTATCTCTATCCTCAGCACACATAATTGTAAAAAAACAACAACAACACACACACACATACACACATACGACACATCAGTAAGTCAGTGTAGTAGGGAGAATTCTAAGATGGCCCTCAGGAGTCCTAGCTGCTGATGTACATACCTAGTACTAAACCCTCCCCTTTTCATGTGAGCAAGACTTGTAGATATCATGGGATTTCACTGTCAAGATTAGGCCACATTATATGTCAAAGGTGAAAAAATTTAGGAGATGTAATCAAGGTTCTCTATCAGTTGACTTTAATCAATAGGTGGACTACCTGAGTGGCAAGGTCTAATAGGAAGAGCCCCTTCAAAGAGGGTCTACAGGGAACAGACAAAATACAACAGAGTTATTCTCCTGTTAACCTTGAAGAAACAAACTGCCATGCGATGAAGAGGGTCACCTGGCAGGGAGCAGCGGGTGGCCTCTGAAGGCTGAGGGTTTTACATTCCTTACATTTGCAAGGAATTTAATTCAGTAAAGAACCATGGAACTTGAAAAAGGATTCCAAGCCTTAGAAGATACTGTAGTCCTTGATTTTAGGCTGATGAAACTCTGAGAAGAGGATGCAAGTAAGATGTGTCTGGAATTCTGGCCCACAGAAACTGTGAGATGGTAAGTGGGTGTTGTTTTATGCTGCTGAATTTGTGTTGGTTTGTTACATAACAGTAGAAAATTAATACAGTCATACATTACAACCTGGAAATATGTTACATGCAAAGCATGTATTTAATAAGTAAAAGAAAAACTTCTAGAAATCAATTGAAAAGTTTAATAACTCAATACACAAATAGCCAGAATATAAAACAGATAGTTTACAATACAAATGTTTTTTTAAAAAAATTATGTGAAAATGTAATAAACATATTGTATTATAAATCTAACCCTTGGGAGATTCTGGGTGAGGAGTATATGGATAGCTCTATACTATTTTTTTTTAACTTACTGTGGATCTGTATTAATTTCAAAATAAAAATTTTTTAAAAATATGGTCAACTTCATTTATATCCGGAAAAATACCAATTAGAATGACAAGGATCAAAGAACTTTGTAATACAGTGGTACTTCGAGATACTAGTGCCCTAACATATGAGATTTTTGAGATACGAGCCATCGAGTGAGCTATTTTTGCTTTGAAATAGGAGCAACATTTGAGATAGGAGTAATCGCGCGGATCGGCACACGACCCACCAGTTTCCCACGCCTCAAGGTTACGGAACGAATTAAACTCGTATCTCGAGGTACCACTGTATATGGTGTCGGAAAGACTTGAGCTGAGGCATGCACATACATGGATATAGATGGTTATATAAACTGCATCATTTTCATTTACTACTTGCACCTTCAGCTCTTAGTGTTTGATACAGAGTAGATAGAATGTTAAGTTTGGCAATATCATAATTTAAAATGTCTATACTCTTTGCTGAGAAAGTTATCTTTTAAGAAAATATAACCCATTAACCCACAAACACACACACACTCTGAAGGCCAGATTATTATTATCTCTGAATGCATAATAATCTGGCCACTCTAATATAGATATTAGAGGCCTGGTGCATGAATTTGTGCATGGGTGGGGTCTGGCGAGCCTGGCCAGGGGGAGGGGACATGGGCGGTTGGCCGGCCTACCTGCTGGTTGAACTCCTGGTGAAGAGGACAATTTGCATATTTGCCTTTTATTAAAAAGGATATGTACTGAGTGGCCAGATTATTATGCATTCAGAGATCATAATAATCTGGCCACTCAGGGTATATGGTTTGTTTGATTGTTAATCTTCACCAGAGGATATTTTTTCCATTGATTTTTTAGAAAGTGTGGAATGTGGCAGGGAGAGAAACATCAATGTGAGAGAAACACTTCAATTGGTTTCCTTCCACACATGCCCCAACAGGGCCAGGATTGAACCTACAATCCTTTGGTTCATGGGCCAAAACTAACCACTGGGTAACACTAGCCAGGGCTAACATCATCTTCACATGTGCAAAAAAGAAGTATGTCCAAGGACAGTCACTGAAGTACCTGATTGGAAGCAATACTCATGCCCTTCAGTAAGAAAATGGTTAAATAAACTGCAATCCTGTTCAGCAATTAAAACAAGGTAGATTAATCTGCATTAATAGAAATTAAGAGTAGAATGTTTTCCAGCTTCCCAAGTTCCATAGTGCAATTTTACAACATACCCTCATTAAGTATTTACAAAGCCCCATCTACCAGGCTCCATCTACCCTAATAAAAGAGAAAAATGCTAACTGACCATACCTCTGCTATGCCCAGAGCCAATCAGGAGTATTATGCAAATTAAGCCAACAAAGATGGAGGGTCAATTTGCATATGCAGGAGGGACGGGCTGCACCTGACGCCACCCACAGAGTCCAGGCAGCCATGGGAGGCCTGGTGGGATGTGCCTGATGCCTCCTGTGGGGTCCAGACCGCCATCAGGGAGGCCTGGCGGGCTGTACCTGATGCCGCCGGCAGGGTCCAGGCTGCCATCATGGATCTTGTAGGCAGGGTGGCCAGGGTCTCTGGGATCACTGTCTGTCCCGGGCAGCCTGTGGACACAGGTGGAGCAGGCCAGATTGAACATTTTAATGAAAATGGGATGCCTGTGCTCCAGCCCACCACACCCTGTCCCTGGCAAGGAGAGGGCAGTGGGCAGTTAGCAGGCACCAGGGCTTGGAAGAGACTGGGAGCAACCTGGGGGCATGCAATCAGGAAGAGGTGCTGAACCATGCAGAGGGCTGGCTAATGGAGGCGCACAAAGGTATAGACGAGGCGGCTCTCGCTGGCGCTGAGCTTGAAAAGCACATCTACAGCCTGATGGACTAAATCCCTTTTCTGAAGAAGGTGCATGAAGAGGAGATCACCAAGCTGCAGGTGCAGATCCAGTATGCTCAGATCTCCATGGAGATGGACATGTTCTCCAAGTCCAATCTCTCTGCTGCACTCAAGGACATCTACGCCCAGTACGAGAAGCTAACTACCAAGAACATGCAGAATGCAGAAGAATGGTACAAGAGCTGCTTCACCATGCTGACCAAGAGCACTGCCAAGAACACCTATGGGGTGGGCGCCTCCAAGAAGGAGGTGTCTGAAAGCCACGGCCTGCTCAAGGCCAAGACCCTGGAGATCAAAGCATGCTGGGGCATGAACTAAGCTCTGGGAAAGCAGCTGTGAGAGCTGGAGGATAGGCAGAACTCCGATGTTAGTGCTATGCAGGACACAATCAACAAATTAGAAAATGAGTTGAGAACTACAGAGAGTGAAATAGCATGATATTTAAAAGCATACCAGGACCTCCTCAATGTGGCTTTGGACACTGACATTGCAGCTTACAGGAATCTCTTGGAAGGTGAGGAGATCCAGCTCAGTTTCACCAGCATGGGGAGCATAGCCAGCTGCTTCTCCCAGAGTTCCCAGATCTTTGGTCAATTTGTCTAAGGTGGTTTATAGACTAGCACCTACTTGATGTCCGCTTGGTCTTTCCCTTCTTAATACACCAGCCACGTCCAGGAGGAACAGATCGGGGTGGAAGAGACCACTGAGGCTGCAAAAGCCGAGGAAGCTAAGGATGAACCCCCTTCTGAAGAAGAAGCTAAAGAGGAGGAGAAGGAGAAGGAAATGGCTGACAAAGAGGAAGGAGAGGAAGAGGAAGAAGGTGCCAAGGAAGAATTTGAGGATGCAGAGGAGGAAGAAGAAGGAGGTGAAGGTGAAGGAGAAGATGCCCAATAAGCTGAAGACGAGAAGAAAGATGAAGGTGCTGGGGAGGAGCAAGCAACCAAGAAAAGATTGGGCACTCCTTTCCTTAATTATTTCAGAAATAATCCTCCTGAAACCAGGTCAACCCCATCACCAACCAAGCAGTTGAGTTCCCGATACTATATGACTTAAGAAATCAAAATATATAACATTCTGAGGTGACTCAGGCTGGACATTAAATGTTGTGCTATGACTTTTCTCCTTATACAGAGTATCTGTTTTCTTGCAGAGTGGCTTCCTGCTTTGCTACCAGCCTGTGCATGGTCCATGCTTACGAGTTCAGAACAATGTGAATAATTCAGATGTTTACAAAAAAAGCACATGAATACATGAATTCACTAATGTTAATGTTAAACGTCATGGAAAAAATAGTCCTTTGAATCTTTGGTGGTTAGAAATTAAAGACCTCAAATCATGTGCAATAAACAGTAAATAACGTTACATTGAATGACAAAAAAATACATTAGGGACCAGGAAATGTTCAAAGAACTGGGGAATCATTCCCAAATCAGGAAGGAAGTCACAGGGTTTATGTTATTGCTATGAATACAATATTTCCTACTACTTACAACATATACAATGTAATGTATTAGATGCCTTCCTATCGCATGAAATATGTATTTCCATAGAGTAATACTGATATATATGTTAGTTATGGCAGAATGTCATATCCTATTTATATTAATAAAAGGGTAATATGCTAATTATACCATGAGACCTTCCAGAAGTCCTTCTGGACAAAGCCATGGTGGCGGGGCTGAGGCAGAGGTGGTTAGGGGTGATCAGGCCAGGAGGGCAAGACAGTTGGGGGTGATCAGGTCAGGAGGGGAGGGCAGTTGGGGGCGAGCAGGCTGGCAGAGGGGACCACGTGGGGGTGAGCAGGCCAGCAGGCAGAGCAGTTAGGGGTGTTCAAGCAGGCAGGCAGGTGAGCAGTTAGGATCCAGCAGTCCCGGATTGCCAGGGGGTTGTCTGACTGCCCATTTAGGCCTGATCCCACAGGGGTCTCAGATTGGAGAGGATGCAGGCCGGGCTGAGAGACAACCCTTCCATGCATGAATTTCGTGCACTGGGCCACTAGTATGTAGGTAAAAAGAATATGGCCATCTGCATATGGAAGGAGGGAACAGGTGCCCATAGGCCAGGCCTGAAAATCCACCAACCATAACAGAGCTCAGAGAAGAGAGTGGATGAAAGGTCAGATCAGAGACTCTGGGTGACAGGCTAATAAACCAGTTGAAGGATTTAAAGTAAGATACTGTCAAGACACTATGTCAAGTATACACCTGCTATAAAAAGGAGTGATCCAGCTGGCGAAGTTCCTAATCTGGAGACCAGCTCCAATTTCATTAGAGGTGTTTTAGGTACCTCAACTTGCACACCTGTGGTAAGCTGAGTCACCCCAAAACACCCCTTCACCTCATGTGGATAAAAACATGAGGAAAGCATAAAGTCCTCTTCAACCATCTTACAGGGTGAATTCAAAGGAGATACTCAAGACATTTTCCTCATCTGGAGAAATAGTTACAAGAAGCCCTCTCAAGCACTTGGACATGCTACTTTATTCCACCGAGCTCTTTCCCAGCTCTACACACAACATTGAATCAAAGCAGCAAACCATTAAACTGCACTTGTTATATTTTCTCTCAGCCTTCTGTGCTTTTAAGGGCCAAAGCTTTCAAATACTCTGATGCCAACACAGCTGAACAGCTTTTACTGAATGGGCCTCATATTTTCAGATAAATTAAAATATATGCCAACTAGTGATTCAGTCTCAAATAGAGGCCACCTGTTCCAATTAGTGAGATTAAAATAGTGCACCACTAACTATCGAATTGGATTCCAGGCCTTCTGCATTATCACACTATCTTCACAAAGACAAAAAAAAAAAAAAAAAGGAACGTTTGGCCTCAATACACAGTTGCACACACTGAAGTAAATATACTGAGGTGCTGAAGGTATTTACTAAGGGCACAGTTTTCACTAAGGGCATACTTTATTTTTAGACAAGTGCTTACATAAAAATTTCAGTGAAAGGCGGCAGTGCCATTTAATTCCCTCTTATTACAGGTCTATATGCCCATCTTAATTAGATTCAACTTTACTTTAGAAAACCACAGAGCTTAAATTTCTCTACCCATCGCGTTTTGTCCTTCCCTGAAATCCCCCAAGACTCCATGTCTTCCAGAATGGTCACTCTTTAGCCTAAGACTTTCCATTGCCTCAGTTTAGCTCAAAGCATCAGAAGACCAGAGACACAGCCTGGAACAGGCATAACTCATTTTTCAAACCTCATCCACCCAGATATTCATACCCAGTCAAGATTGCCTTCAACTCACTAAGGTGGGCTTTTGTTTAGCCCAACACTCATTACTCAAATTTTCACAATCCATAAAAAAAAATTTTTTTAAAGGTAAGAATACCCACTTGCTTTTTAAAAATATTTTTATTTTTATTGATTTCAGAGAGGAAGGGGAGTGGGGGTGGGGGATAGAAACATCAGTGATGAGAGAGAATCATTGATTGGCTGCCTCCTGCAGGCCCCCTACTGGGGATTGAGCCTGCAACCCAGGCATGTGCTCTTGACTGGAATCAAACCTGGGACCCGTCAGTCCTCAGGTTGACTCTCTATCCACTGAGCTAAACCAGCTAGGGCCATAAAAAATACTTCGAAGCAACTTCTAGCCAGGGGTCTAAAAGAAATATTCTAAAAGAACTTGGAGAGATGATACATTAAGACCCGTGTGTCCTCAAATGATTCTGAGTTATTTTTGGTGGTATAAATTGAAAACATCAAATAACAGTATCACAGGGAGTGAGTAATTGTCCTGGAAACAATCCTCACTCAACCTGTCCAGTTGATTCAGTAGCGGAGAAAGTTTGTTGAGTGCTAAGAACTCTCTAACAAAGCTTCCACATCCACTGATTCTTTTAATCTGGCACTGCAGGCCTCAGAGGGCCAGACAATATTTAGCTAGAATGTAACACTGATACTTTAAACATAAATTTTTAAGTTCCAAGGAGTGAACTGATTTAGAAATACTAAGTGAATAATCATACAGGTGGCACCAAGCTATGTGTAGGTGTGGGAATGACTGAAGTATGGGAAACTCTCTGGAAGACAATGAATGACTCAACATCAGAGCAACAAATGCTGTAATGGGTTTCCTAACGCCACTTGTCAAGGTTGCTCACACACTGGCAAGTGGAGGAGTTGACATGCAAGTTTGACTCCTAATTCCACACTCCTAACCTTTCACTCTAACCACAAATCCAGAAGTAAACTAAGGGAGTGATATTGGGGATAATGAAAAAAACGTGACTGAGAAAATACACACTGGATGTGGTGTGTAAGTGGGGTGACAGGAATTTCCCAGCATCTAGTCTGAGGATCGGTTATATGGGAAAAGTAGTAGTCAGGAATTGGGGGGTAGTGTGACATATAGATTTTGAGGTACCTATGGGATATCTAAGTAGAAGTGTCTTATATTATATACTAAAGCCACATCTAACTCCAGGGTTGGGCTTTCAAGTCAGAGTATAAGGCAGAAATCATACAGATTTTCTCCAACAGAGACACTTCATTATGGGTTGGCATTGTATGCCCTGTCTCTCAAGAGGCCAATAAACCCTCTCCCTAGCTTCACCCCTAACCTCCATCCACAGTGTTGGAACAGAACCAGATGATGTTTTGGGGTTTATGAAAATTATATACCTAAAGACACTTGGCAGAGGGGAAGGGATCAGTGGGATAGGAGGAGATTAAACAAAGACCATATATGCATATATGCATAGCCCATAGACACGGGGGCGGGTAAAATGGGGGACATGTGTAATACTGTCAACAATAAAAAATAAATTTAAAAAACTACAGGGTGCTAGAAGATGCTCTCAATGAGAGACTCACAGGAACGGAGCTTTAGAGGCAAGAGTAGGCTCAGGTTGAATTCTAAGTTAAACAGAGAAGATTTACTCCATGACGTGTACATCTGGCATATGTTTTTCCCCAGCATCCTATCCCAACAGATGGAAGTTCAACACAAAGATAAATTCATTTCTCAAAATTTTATTGTGAAGAAGAAAAAAGAAACCTAATTCAGAAAAGATAATTTTTACAAAATGGCAGCAAATCCAGTGCAGCTAAGTAGTTCAATGTGTGAATTGTCACTTCTCTTCATCCTAGTCTCCCCAAAATCTGAAATAAATTCAGAAGGAAGAGGGCTTAACACTAAATCATTTAAATTCACTTTTTTTTCCATCCAGAAAACTCACAAAACTTCAAATCTGTTCAATCAATTCTCTACCGAAAAAAATTTTGAATTCTCCTTCTACCTTGTTTAATTTTGAGATGTTTATCCCACACAACTTAGAATTAACTTGGTATTTGCAAATATTTAAAGCATGCTCTGGCTGGTGTGGCTCAGTGACTAGAGCACCGGACCATACAATGAAGAGTCAAGGCGCATACCTGGATTGCAGGTTTGATCTCTGGCCCTCACTGGGGCTCACGTAGGAGGCAACTGATTGGTGTGTCTCTCTCACAGTGATGTTTGTCTTTCTCTCTCTCTCTCTCCCTAAAAACCAATGGAAAAATATCCTTGGGTTAGAGTATATAGCAGTTTCCTTTTCAGGAATTCTTTAAGACAGAACCAGTACACTGGTCAGTTCTAATCAGTCTGTCTTAATTACACAATTTTACTGCTTACAGTCTGCTGGACATCATTTTTCTGTATCTGCACATGGACTGGCCTGAAGTGAATGTCTAAACTCCCTTCCAATCTTACCATAACAAAACCTTTAAGTCTAACTTTATAACCCTTTGCCTTAAGTACAACAAGCACACACTTTCAGTCCAGTGAGGCTGACCCCTACAGAGAGTGCTGGCGAGGCCAGACTGTGACAAGAACCACCCTTCTTATGTCTTTCAACTGCTCGTCCTCCAGAGATCAAATATGAGGCTAGAAGATGGTTTTTTAACCCTGTCATTAAACATGAGCTTATTTAACAGCCTTTAGGGCTTCCCCAAGTTATCAATAAAATTCTTATATTCTAGGCATTATAAAAAGCTCCTTATCACTCGAAATCATCCCTTCACCAAATGTTTACTGGGGATATAGGACTAGAGGCAGCGGACTGGCAGAGTGCTGTGTCATAAGCATCTCAAGCAAACAATTTGGTTAGGTCCCCTGCAGAAGTGGAACACATCCAAGCTCTCCACAGGTTGATGAAGACCAGAGTGCTCTCCAGCATTTGCTTCAGAGGCAGAAGACAGGGAAGTGGTCAACATGCCGGCTCTGGAACAAGACCAGGGTTTGTAAAATGCTAGATCTACCATGTCTGAATAGCCACAGGACCTTGGCCAAATTACTGGCATGCCTGGACCCCACTCCCTCATCTATAAAATGGAACTATAAATAGGATATCATGAGGATTAAGGAGACTGGTGCATTCAAAATGCTTACTATTGTGCCTGGTGTATAGTAAGGACTTAGGTAGTACATGTTGGCTATTATAATTTCTACTGCATTCTTCTTTTTATGTTCTTTTGCATCCTTACAGAGGAATAATCAACACACACACTAGGTTTTCCTTCAAGTAGCATTCCCCTCTCCCCAATTCAATGGGTTGGTTGGATTATGCACGGATCATGTATCCTGATGTTCCCTTTCTAAGGAGTGTAAAGTCCTCATTCTGATTCACAGGACAGTGATTCATGGTTCTCTTCCTTCTCCCCCCTTCACCCCTCCCCACATACACACACAATGAAACATAAAAACGAGATTAAGAAACAGCAGGGCTGAAAGCTGCAGCCTCGGTGAAGTCAAGACATGGGCAATCTCCATCCAGAAGGACCAAGTCGATTTCTGATTTTCACAGCAGCCCTGGAGACAGAGGCAGCGAGGCAGAAGCAAAACTCCTCCTGTGATCCCACTTGGTGGCAGCAGCTGTAGTGTGCAACAGGGAATGAGACCAGCGGGTATTGTGCTAATGGTGGCTGGCAATTTGTTCTCTAAAGGGAGGACTGGTGAGCTTGCAGCAAAGCATAGTTCAAAATACACACACCACATCAATCTATCCATCCTGAATTTAAGAAAAATCCAATCTGGAAGACTCATCATTATTCACCATATTTTAATTAACTCATCAGAATAAAGCAAATCACTGATTCAAAGCATATTCACAAAATGCTCAGTTCACCACTTCACTAGATCAGGTTAACCTACCATAGAAGTGTGTTTCCACTCCCTCCAGTTCCTACTCAGGAAGTAAGCATGTGATCATCGCCTTACTACATCCCTGCCCAACCATTTACATTATGAGAAGTGCTACGGCATCCTCTTTTCCTTGACTGCTTTTGGCCATTATTCATTATACTGTTCTGGATCTACTTCCAAACCACAGAACACAAGATGTACTACAGGGGGCCGCCATGGCTGACAGTATGTTCCTTCAGATGTTAGAGACTGCATTTATTATCACCATTTCTTACTGTAAAAAGGAAGGGTATTTCCAGAGCCACAGTAGAAATAAAATGCAATCACCTCACAATACTCTTTTGGAGAGGCCAGGCTATCTGTTTCAATCACCATTATATTAGTGACACCTAGAGTGGCAGGTAGCATACAGAAGGTGCTCAAGCAAGTTACTTAGTGAATGAATGAACCCTCTATGCTCAGAGTGTGAGTGTCTATAGCTTATAAACATGTAAATGACAAGCATGTGAGAAATCCACGTGATGAGAACAAAATACCGGAAAGACTATACTATTCACAAAATTATCAGTCTTGCCATTTTCAAGCTTTTCATGTCTTATATAGTCACTAGAGGCCTGGTGCATGAAATTCGTGCATGGGTGCGGTCCCTAGGCCTGGCCAGTGATCAAAGTGCAATTGTCTGGCGTGGAAGGGCAGGTCCCAGCTGAAGTCTGGGCCCTGGGCAGCACCTGGGCCTCCAGACCCCTGCATGCCCCCCTCTGCCTGAGTCACGGCGCCCGAATCCCCATGCAGAGATGCAATGAGTGTGGCTGGATGCCACAGGCTGGGGCACAATGAGGATCTCTGGGCTGCCCAGTGGCACCGCATGGAAGCCGGGTGGGTAGCGCACACTCTCCCAGCCAGCCTCGCAGACTGTTTCCTGCATGAACCCACAAGGAGCCCAACCAGCCCCTGCAGTCCCAGCAGTTGCAGGGCAGGTTCCTTGTGGGCACCAGGCACCTGAGTGTGTAGGCTCCCTGGTGCGTGAGCCCTGATGCCCTGGGGGAAGGTAGCAGGGAGAGTGAGAGCGAGCTTGGTGGACACTCTGCATTCTCACTGCACCTGTCCTTCTCCCCCTTGAACTCAGGTAGCTGTGAGGTTTCAGCCTCCCTGCCCAGGCCCCATGCAGGAGGTTGGTTGCTACTACCCAACCCCAGGTCCCCGTCCCAGCCTGGGGCCTGGCCCTGATCATGACCTGCTGTCTGCTGGTCGCTCTCTGGGTGGCAATTGGTTGGGGCCAGGTCTCCCTCTTGGCTCTCCCAGCATCTGGGAGCCAGGCAGCAACCCCGCCCCTGCTGCCTCTGCTGTCCGCTGTCTGTGGGGTGATCATCAGGGTGATCAGGCCCCAATCACACCCGCTTTGGCCTGGTGCTGCCTGCTCACCTGCTCCATCATCCTGCCGTGGACTTGCTCTCGCCAGGGCCCATCAGGGCTGGTAGCCCCTTCACTGCCACCCACTGCCAATGCTGCATCACCGAAGCCCACCATGTTCTGCACTGGCCCTGGTGGTCAGCACATGTCATAGGGAGCAGTCGAACTCCCAAACTCTGGATAGAATGATTTGCATATTAGGCTTTTATTTTATTTTTTATTCTTTTAAAATTAAATCTTTATTATTCAGATTATTACATTTGTTCCTCTTTTTTCCCCTCCAAAGCTCCCCTCCACCCGGCTCCTACTCCTCCCTCTACCTTTACCTCCCTCCCATTGACCTCATCCATAGGTGTATGATTTTTGTCCAGTCTCTCCCTACACCCCCGTCACCCCTTTCCCCCTGAGAATTATCAGTCCACTCCCTTTCTGTGCTCCTGATTCTATTATATTCATCAATTTATTCTGTTGATCAAATTTTTAATGCACTTAATTTTTAGATTCACTTGTTAATAGGTATGTATTTGTTGTTCATAATTTTTTGTCTTTTACCTTTTCCTTCTTCCTCTTCTTGAAGAGTACCTTTCAGCATTTCATATAATACTGGTTTGGAGTTGAATTCCTTTAGCTTTTTCTTATCTGTGAAGCTCTTTATCTGCCCTTCAATTCTGAATGATAGCTTTGCTGAATAGAGTATTCTTGGTTGTAAGTTTTTGCTATTCATCCTGTTGAATATTTATTGCCACTTCCATCTGGCCTGCATAGTTTCTGTTGAGAAATCAGCTGACAATTGTATGGGTGCTCCCTTGTAGGTAATGAACTGTTTTCCTCTTGCTGCTTTTAATATTCTCTCTTTGTCTTTTGCTCTTGGTATTTTAATTATGATGTGTCTTGGTGTAGTCCTTTTTGGATTCCTTTTATATGGGGTTCTGTGTGCTTCCTGGACTTGTAAGTCTATTTCTTTCATCAGATGTGGGAAGTTTTCAGTCATTATTTCTTCAAATAGGTTTTCAGTATCTTGCTCTCTCTCTTCTTCTGGTACCCCCACAATTCTGATGTTGGTACGCTTGAAGCTGTCCCAGAGGCTCTTTACATTATCTTCACATTTTTGGATTCTTTTTTCTTCTTGCTTATCCAGTTGAGTGTTTTCTGATTCTTTATATTTCAAATTTTTGACTTGATTCTTGCCTTCCTCTAGTCTGCTGTTAGGTCTCTGTATAATATTTTTTATTTCAATCAGTGTTTGTTTAATTTCCAGTTGGTCCTTTTCCATCTCTAGTTGGTCCTTTTTCATCTCCTCTTGTGTCTTGCTAAATTTATCCATCTTTTCTAGGATATTCTTGAAAAACCTTATAACCGTGGTTTTGAACTCTATATCCAGTTGTTTGTTTTCCTCCATTTCTTTTGTTTGTGATCTTTTCCTTTGTCTTCGCATTTTCACTATGTGGGGAGAACTTCTGTGTTGGATTCAGCCTTATGATACAAGATTTGCAAAACTGCAAAAGCCTCTATGTTGAGCTTGGGATGGGTGGAGTCTCAGGCTTAACGGATGGGCTTGCCTTCCAGTCGGCCTGTCCTGCACGGCCCCTGGGTCTCAAGTGACTGGGTAATCGCTGGAGTGATCCCTGTGTGTGCGCGCTTGCACAGTGCCTCTAGACCGCTGCCTTTCCAGCTCCCCTGCGTTCCGGGACCATATGAGTCTGGGTCCCCAGGGTTTTGCCTGAAACTGGGGTTTAGTGGAGTTAGAAGTGGTGCAGTTGGGAGGCTCTATCTCCCGCCCACTCGTGAAAGCCAGCGGCACAATTAGCAGTTGGTCTTCTGCGCACAGTGCTGTGTGTGCCACCAGATTTCTGCCCTTTCACGACTCCCCTAAATTTCTGTGCACTTCTCCCTTTTTACAGTCCAAACTCCCCCTGTATGAGTTTCGACTTTATGTGGGGTTTATTGCCATAGGATAAGGGGTTCAATGCAGTTGGGAGTCTCCATCTCCCTCCCACCAGAAAAAGCCAGCCAGGTACTCTGGCACCCACTCTCTCCACGCGTGCGTCTCTGTACCTCAGCTTTTTGCAGCTCCTCTGGGTCTCCATGAGCCTCTCTCTTTCCTTCTAGTTGTAGAATTTCCACTCAGCCAGCTTTCCTGTGGTTCTGGATAATGTCCGTTCTGTCTTTTAGTTGTAGTTTTGAAATTGTTGTGCGAGGCAGCAGTGCAGGTGTTTATCTATGCCACCATCTTGGGTTCTCTCTAGGTTTTTATTATATATAGGAGGATAACAAAAATGGCTACCATCTATTGAGTTCTTACTGTGTACCGGACAGTTCATAGAAATTACTGCACTTATTCCTGGTCCCATCCCTAGGATATGGAAGAAGAAACTAATTCTTAGAAAGATTAAAGGGTCTAAACTCCCACCACTGGTCAGCAGCACTAAGGCAAGATCTGTCTTCTGGGGGCCAGCCTGATGATAGCAGTTCTGTAGGCAGAATACTCTAAGTCCTTGCAGGCAAGATAGAATAGAAGTTGACAAAATCACAGAGCAATGAGGAAGCTAGTGCACCAATTATCTCTTCTTGAGGTTCATAAGTGGCTAACCTAGATGGGAGATGACAGGAGAAGTGAATCAACTCAAAGAAAGGTCCAGTGGAAATGGCTGGTAGATTAGAGATGGGAGGAGAGTAAGCACTCAGTATGACTAGAGTTCTGATTAGTGGTAGTACCAACAGAACAAGAAAAAATTACTCACCTTACATAAGGATCAAAAGACTGCTGAAAGTGGCCTTTTAGTACATTTAAAATTAGAACATAAAATTTAATTCACACATGATTGATTTAAAAAACCAGACTGCCTATATTCTTAAAGAAATGATAGGCTTGAACTATGTAGGGCATGAAAAAAAAAAGTAGGAGTCTAATTATGTATGTTCTTTCTTTTAAAGTAGGGGTATATTATATGCATCAAATTAACATGTACCATTTCTGAATTTTACCTAGATGAAATTTAAAAATGTGAATGATCTGACTTGTCAGCTTAGAGACAATCACAGAATTCATTAGTTACATTATATTTTCACTGAAGGGGACAAAAAAAGAAAAATCTAGGTTAGTCCACCTGGCTGTAAAAATAGACTTCTCCAATGTGAAAATAGTAAACTGCCTAATTATCATTCTAGTCTCAAAGGCTTAGCCAAGCTCAGCAAGAGACATGTGTATTTTCCCTGTTTTCTCTACAGAGTATCAATTTTGAACTAAAAAAAGGAAAAAAAAAAAAAGACCATTTGGTAACCAAGAATTTGATCTCATGGAGTTTTGGGTCCTTCCTAGGAGGAAACCACACATCTCTGAAAATAATAATCTCTTCACATGCACCCCCAGTTCTCATTAGTTACAGTGTTTTCAGGGGAGCTAATTTTATAAATGAGTTCACAAAAGGTTTCTTTTGAAATATTCTATTAGATAGATGGTTTATTGCCAAAGAGATAGTAACATAAATAATTAAATCCTACCCTGGCTGGTGAGGCTCAGTGGTTGAGCATCGACTCAGGAATAAAGAGATCATGGTTCAATTCCTGGTCAGGTTATATACCTGAGTTACAAGCTTGATCCTCAGAAAGAGGTATGTAGGAGACAGCCAATGCGTGACTCTCATCACTGTTGTTTCCATCCCTTTCCTTTCTTCTCTTTTTAAAAATCAGTAAAAATGTGTTAAAAAAAGAAATTAAACCCTAATACTACTTGACGGTTTCCTTTTGCATATTTTCTGAGTATAAAGAAAATATGGGTAAGTCTTTATAGATACATTGAAGGTAATCCCACAAAACAGGAGTTAAAATCACCTAATGAGATTCTTGCAAGAAAATTATTGCAGCTTTCCCTTTATTATAGCAGGCTTATGACAGCTTTGAGGACAGACTTAAAATTACATCAGCTCCACTTGAGGAAAGTTCTTATGCAGTAATAAAATTTCTACTAGTTCTCTCTATTCCTCCTCACTCAACTATAAAAACCCTAAAAGCAAGAAGTTTAAACAGCATCAGCATCACTGCTATAGAAATTGTGATTTTATCCACTGAAGTTCTAGCCCTTACTGGTTTGATTTCTTTTGGTCCTCACAAGATTTCGTTTGCTCAATAAGATAATTTAGAATAATCAGTATAAACTGTAATGTCTAACTCCATTTTAATACACGGTCTATTTAAAAATCAGGTATAGTCATGAACCATGTAACAACATTTCAGTTAATGACATCACATTTACCACCATGATCCCATAAAATTATAATGGAGCTGAAATTTTTCTATCACCTAGTGACATCTTAGCAGTGCAACACATTACTCATGGGTTTGTGGAGATATGGTGTAAACAAACCTACTGCACCGTCACGCATATAAAAGTAGAGCATATACAATTATGTACAGTCCATAATACTTGATAATGATAATAAGTAACTGCTACTGATTTATGTACTTACTATACTATATTTTTAATCATGCTTTCAGAGTGTAGTCTTTCTACTTATTAAAAAAAAAGTGTGCTGTAAAACAATAGTTTTGTTACGCTGGCAGTCATCCGTCTTATGTTAACCATCTCTTGACCGCATTGTTTTCTCTTGTTCTGGATTTAATCACATGTTGTTTTGTACAGTAACATGCTGTAGCCTGGGAGCAATAGGCTATATACCATACAGCCTAGGTATGTAGTAGGCTACACCATCTGGGTCTGTGGAAGTGCACTCTATCCAGGGGTAGGCAAAGGTAGATTGACAGTTTCAAGTATGGAAAACCCAGTTTATTCTTCTATTATTATTTTCTACAAGAGGCCTGGTGCACAAATTCGTACACCAGTGGAGTCCCTCAGTCTGGCCTGTGGGACTGGGCTGAAACCAACTCTGTGACATCCCCTGAGGGGTCCCAGATTGCGAGAGGGTGCAGGCCAGGCTGAGGGACCCACTGGTGCATGATTGGGGCCGGGGAAGGAGGTTGGAGATTGGCCAGCTGGGGAGGGACCACAGGAGGGCTCCAGGGCATGTCTGGCCCTTCTTATTAGTCCAATCCAGATCACTGGACCCCAGCAGCAAGCTAACCTGCCAGTTGGAGCATCTGCCCCTTGGTGGTCAATGCACATCATAGCATCTGGTCAACCAGTCGAATGCCCCCTGGTAGTCAGTGCACATTGTAGTGAGCAGTTGAGCAGCCTTAGCATATCATTAGCATATTACACTTTGATTAAATGGTTGACCAGACACTTAGCATATTAGCCTTTTATTATATAGGATACAAACAATTGTAAACCTACTTTTGCCTACCCATATGTTCTCACAACAATGATATCAACTTAATGACCCAGTTCTCAGAACTATTGCTTAATTATGTTAAGTGGCATATGAGTCTATCTCTACAGCTCACCACACGATGTAGTAGGAAAACATCTTGGGAATAATTAAAAAAAAAATAAGAAACCTTCACACAAGGGTGTGAAACTTTAACATAAAAGAAGGGTATGGAAAAGAACAATACAGGAGAAAAATTAAGTCTGCATTTAAAGTACTCATTTGCTTTGCCACTTCTCACCATAGTAGTTGAGGTACAAACTTTATCACCACCATTTTACCCATTATGAAGACTGAATTTTAGTAGGTTCTGTGAGTTTTGCCAAAATGTTTAAATGATTTCACAGTCAGTTATCCATCCCTCAAAGATTACTAATCTTGTTTACACAAAGATTTAACACAGTTGTGACAAGTGAAACCAAGCTTCTAAATTTCTTCAAGTCTGAAATTTCTTCTGTCAACTGAGACATTAATATGGACTCCCACAATTACAAATGCATTAGAAATAAAGACTGTCAACTCTCTCCATAGTTTGACTGTGTTAGCCAGATGTCAGCCTTCCAGAGAGTAAACAATAAAACTTTCTGTTAAAGTGCCACAACCTTTTGTGAAGGTAAAAAAAAAAGCCTTTGTCAATGCTTTTTCCTAAATGAAGTTTCTGGTTATAAGAGAATTCTTTGGGGGGAGGAGAGTGGAGTTGATGCAGGAGGTATTATTATTCTATCAAGTACAATTAATCTGTAAAAACAAATCATTCGGTTAAATTGACTAACAGATGACAAAGGAAAAAGGGAAAACAGGTCAAGAGACCAGGGATTTGTCACTTCACTTCTGGGGCAAATGACTACTTCTCTGAATTGCGACTGCACACCCAAGTCCTGCACGTGGGGCGGCTCCGCACTTCTGTCCCTGTTGCTACTTTTCCCATCCCGTTGGCCGGTAGGTCTCTCTATCTGGGAGGTGGCAGGCCAGAATCTGAGCAGGACTCTTCCTCCCTGAACTTTACACCGACAAGATGACACTCAAAAGTGAGTAATCAACTAGCTGAGCAAAAAACAAATCCAGGTAGCTCCTGCCAGAACTAATGCCAAGGTGGAGGAGGTGCCGTTCCAAATGGCACTTCAATGGGCTCGGGGGATCGGAGGAGCGCAGAGAGAGCCCGGACGATTCAGCAGCCCCGGGGGGCAAAGGTATCCCCGAGGAGGGGTTTGGAGAAGGCTTCCTCTTCCCCGCCACCGCCTCCGTCTTTATTTTGAAGCGCTAGAAGAATCGTCCCTGCCGCTCGGAAGAGCTATCTATTTTCACCCACTGCCAAAATCAGCAACAGCAAATTACACTGCAAACAATGGAGCGCGCGCGGCTCGGCGGGGCGAGCAACTCCGGCGAGGCAGCGCGAGGGCGGACTTTTCACGGGGCAGAGTCCCTGGCGCTCCCGCCACCAGCGGCCCCGCGACCGAAACCCCGAGGGCATCAGGCGGGATGGGAGGCCGTCCCAGCGCGGACGCGGGGCCGCCTCCCTTCGACGCCGCCCCGCGTGGCGGGCGCTCCCCGGTGGGCGCGCGGCGGAGGGAGCGCGGCCGTCGGGGAGAGCCGGCGTCCCGGGCAGGCGCGCGGGGACCAAGGACGGCGGGTGGCGGGTGGCGGGGAGTCAACGGGCCGGGCTCGGCTATGCGTCCCGCAGGCGGTGGAGACCTGGGGTCTCCGAGCCGCAGGCCGGGCTCCGACGGCCCCCTTCGCAGCCCCCTCAGCACGGACAGGGGCGCGGAAGCCCGAACGCGGGGCGGCAGGGAAACGTGAGGGACGAGAGTTCGTGCACGAGGCAGCCGGAGCCCACTCGGCCTCGCCCCTCGGCCCGGCGCCCACACGCCCCGTTCGCGCCACTCACCCGACTCTTGCAGCGCTGGTGCCGGCCCGGGTCGGAGTAGGTCCGGTCCACGGTGAGCGCCGTGTCGCTGCCCGGCATCTCGGCGCTCGCGCCGGGAACTTTCCCGTCTCCTGGGGCCGCAGCGCCGGGAGCTGCGGGCCCTGCTCCGGCGCCGGGGGGCGTCGGCCGAGCAGGAGGAGCCGCCTGCCGCCGCCGGGCTGACAGCCCACACCGCCAAGCCGCCCCGCGCCGCCGCCGTGGGGTGGAGGGGGCGGGGCGGGACGCGAAGGCCCCGCCCCTCTCCTCTGCCCGCCCCCGTGCGCGGCCGCCGCGGCCCCGAGCGCCTTCCCCAGGTGTGATTTCCCTGCTCTCCCCCTCGCTGAAACTTGAGTCTCCCCCCTCCCACACTGCCCTCTTTTCCTTAAAAAATTGAGAGGCATCTACTTGTTGACTTATTCGTATAATTATGATCAAAGATGGATTTTTGACGAGATGTCGAGGCGTGCCTCAAATACTTGCTTTCCGGTTTTTGTTTTAATTATTCCACGTGCACATATTGGGCATCTGCCAAGTGCCAGGCCCTGCGACAGGGACCAGAGGTGTTTAAAGCCCCTGTTTTTCTTATAATTCACTGAGCACAAAACACACTTCCACTTACATATCTGTGGTGCCGTGTATTTTAATTTTGCAAGTTTAGCTCACCTTTATGTTAGAAGCCATCTGAAAGTCAAGACATATCTTTTCATTTTAGTATTCTCTATTTCCAATAAACAATCCCCATCCTCAAGAAATTTGGAGTCCAGAAGAGAAAGGACTGATCGGTGAACAATTAAATGTTATTTAAAACAACATTCAGAACACAAGGTTCTGGTTATCTAGGGTGAACTAGAGTTGAAATACTGGAAGTGCAGCCGCCTCAGAGGAGTCATTGCAAAGGGACCAGCCAAGAAGAAAGGGAAGAGAAGCCCCGCCCCTTCAAAGGGTTGAAGAGCCAGGGCAGTGCAGGCAGAAGAAAAGTACTGAGCATAAAAACAAAGGCACATTTGGAAAAACCTCAAGATATCAGTTAGGGGGGTGTCTTTAAGAACAGAAGGATGCTTGGGAAAGTAGGTGGAGACTGTGTGGTTCAGGGCTGCACTTTCAAAACTACCAAGTTCAGCCTTAGTATGTGGGTATTGGGAAGCAGCTGGAGGTTTCTGAACAGGGAAAGGAAAGATGACATCAGGACGGGAATTTAAGATCTGTGTGATTGCCATGAGAAGCACTGACTGAAGATGGGTAAGGGACACTGGTTAGAAGACCATTGCCAAGACTGAGAACAACCAAAGGTCTTTCAGAAGGAGACTGGGTGTAAAATATGACACACCCACCCAGTGTAGTATTGGGTAACTGTAATGGAATGAGGCAAATCTCTATGTGTAGCTACAGAAATATCTCTAACATATGGTTAAGTGGAAAAAGCAATATGCAGAATAATTTGTATGTTATTCCACCATTTATGTACAAACCATATATGTATGTGTTTATATATGCATAGAATATTTCTAGAAGGATAAACAAGAAATAGGGAGATAGACAAGACACTGATAGCAGGAGAGGAGAACTAGGTACTACAAGGAAGGGATGAGAGATTTATTTTTCACAGTACTGTACATACTTCTAAAAATGTTATCTTTGTTGTTGAAAGTATTACAGATATCCTCCTTGTCCCCCATTAACCCTTTTAATGTCCCCCCTTCCAGGCCTTCACCACACTATTGTCTGTGTCCATAGACTATGCATATATGCAAATAAGTTCTTTACTAATAACCTCCTTCCCCCACCCCACCCCCTTTCCTCTGAGATTCATCAGTCTGTTCCATGCTTCTAAAGCGAGGCAAATGTGTATATTCCTCACAGTTCCTGGCATAGTTTGTATTCAATACATACTTGCTGAGTGAATGGGTAAATTAAACATTTATTAAACGCCTACTTATGCCCAACACTGGGGTTTTAAAAATGAGTAAGATATAAGGAAAAGGTAGCTTTTGCCTTTAAGGAATTGGAATGAATAATATATAAGGCCAAAAATTTGCTGAATGATGAGTGTTACCAATTTTCAGATACTGCCTAGTTATTGAAATTTGTGCAGTCCCGGTTATTTATTCAGCACCGTAGGTGTGATAGACTCTGTTCCTAGTGCTGGGTGTAGAAAACTAACACATTGGTCCAATCCTGCAGGGATATGCCACCTAGATAGAGAGATAGTAAAAATAAATAAATAAATAAATAAGAACTGTCTTAGGTAAAGGCAGTTCTGTCCCTAGCCAGGTGGTAGGGCAAAGAGAGGTGTCTCCTTAGGGGCTCACCTCCTGAGCTGTTTCATGTTTACCATGTCAGTGCAGTAGGGAGAAGGAAATAGACATGGAGGAAAGCCTCATTTTATAGAGGAAAAATAAGCCTTTTACAAAGTAAAGAAAAATGTTTTTCCTTTCATATTCCATTTTAATTTAATAGTACAGGGTAAGTGTTGCCCCTGGGGGAAAGATCTATAAGACAAAAAGTACAGCTTTTTCTACCTGAGAATTTAAGGACAGAGAGAATAGAGAAAAAAATAAAATCATATTTTAAAAATGTACTAACTAGCCTGCTGTGAATGCATGCTGATCAGATGTATGTATGTATGTATGTATGTATATATGTTGAGGATTAGAAGCTTCCAGGCCTGATGCAAATAGAATATCTAATTTTAACTACCTTTTACAGCCAACTCGAAGTAACTAAGTAGAAAGACTCAAACTCTGCAGGCTGGTAAATTTGCCTTCTAATATTCCTTCTTAGCAGATGCAACAATTTTGTGCTATTGATTTCTCAAGACAATGAATCTTAAAGAGAATTCTACAAGGAGCCTTCAATGTCCTGGAGACTGGTCTCTAACATTTACCTTCCCTGCAGAATCGAGGCTACATTAAAAAGTACAAATATGTGTTTTACCTCATCAAAATGCAAAACCTTTGCTTTATGAAAGACCTGTTAAAAGTATGGAAAGACAAAATACAGTTGGGGAGAAAATATTTTCAAAAGCACATATCCAGCAAATTAGTTGCATTAGTATCTAGAAAACAAAGAACTCTCAAAACTTAGTATTAAAAAATAAACAATCCAATTTAAAAAATGGTCAAAAAAACTTGAACAGATATTTTATTGAAGGCAAACATAGATGGCAAATAAACACATGAAAAGATGCTCATTAGCCATTAGGGAAATGTACATTAAAACCTCAAAGAATATTACTACATGCCTATCAGAATGGTTAAAACAAAATGTGATAGCACTAAATGTGGGCAAGGATATGGAGAAAGTAGATAATTTATACATTGCTGATAGGAATGTAAAATGGTACAACCTCTCTGGAAAACAATTTGACAAACACCATGTGACCTGGAAATTGCCTTCTCAGGCATTTATCCCAGAGAAGAGGAAAATGTTCATGCAAAAACCTGTACACAAATGTTCATAGCAGCTTTACTTATAAAAGCCAAAAACTGCAAATATCCCAGATGTCTTTCAATGAGTGAATAGTTAAACCGTGGGACATCCACAGTGTAAAATACTGCTTTCCAGAAAGAAGGAACAAACTACTGACATGCAACAACTTGGGTGAGTGTAAAGGGAATTATGCTGTGTGAAGAAGCCAATCTCCCAAGGTATGATTCCATTTATGTGGCAAAACTATAGAAATGGAGAAGAGACCAGTGGCTGCCAGGGGTTTGAAACTAGGTGGGGAGGCAAGGGGGCTGCAGGAGAGGTGGATGTAGTTATTATCAAAGGGCAACACCAGGGATCCTGTGGTGATGGAACTCTTCTTTGTCTCAGCTGTAGGTGGTGGACAGGACCTGCTCATGTGGTAAAACTGCAGAAAACTAAACACACCCTCCTTACTCTCCCCTCACCACACACGACTACAAACAAAATGGGAGAAACCTGATTATGACTGTGGATTGTATCAATGTTAATATGATATTCCTACCATAGTTTGGCAAGATGTTACCCCTGAAAACTAGGTAAAGGATCCACAGGTCCTCTCTGTATTATTCCTTACAACTGTATGTGAATCAACAATAATCTCAAAATTAAAGTTTTAATTTAAAATGTTTTTTATGCCCTGGGTACTTTGCCTCAGTGGATAGAGAGCATCAGCCTACAGACTGAAGGGTCCTGAGTTCAATTCTGGTCAAGGGCACGTACCTCCGTTGCAGGCTCTTCCCCAGGTTGGGGCATGTGCAGGAGGCAACCAATCAATGTGTCTTTCTCACATCAATGTTTCTCTCTGTCTCTTCCTCTCTCTTCCATTCTCTATAAAAAATCAATAGAAAAATATCCTTGGGTGAGGATTTAAAAAATAAATAAATAAAGAGAATAAATCTCATTAAAAAATAAAATGCATTTTAGGTGCAATTGTGGTAGTTTTCACAGGAAAAACTTTGTTTGGGTGGGGACCACACAGCAAGTAGGAATGGGTGGTGTACTGATTTTTTTCTCTGAAGTTATCCACAGAACAGAGTTCTTCCAGGTTCTAGCCTCTTGTTGCCCCAGAGAAGGGGACCACCTGGGGAAACTGAGGGCAAAGGAGAGATGGCAGGTGGTGCTCATTAATGTGACCTCCTCCATCAGGACCTGACCACATAGGATATTATGACAAACTTGAGGGCCAAGGGCAGAGTCCCTTAGCCATGGTCCGCCAGTGTGGAGCACAGCACCGGACAAAAAGCAGTGATACTATCAGGTTTTTGTTGAATAAATGATAGACAATTAAGTTGGATTTGGTTGGAAGAGTATGTTAAAGTTCACAAATTTGGTTCAGGTTCAAAATGACCCATTATATAGAGTTGTTTAGTGAAAATTTACATTGTAAGTAAATTGTAAAACTTGACAAATCTGTGTGCTTCTTTCTGTTGTGGGTTCTCATATTGGCTCGAGTCTTTGTCTTATGTTAGTTACACATACATTATAACATGAGCTTTGTTATTTCTGACCTCCTGACGCTCCCATTTGTGAAAGAAGAGGTTCACTGTCTGATGGCTGTGCATGACTCTTGGCTACAGTTCCCCAGAGGCCCACAACGATAGAAAACAAACGAGGATGAAAATGCCTTACTGGGTGGTAGGCACAGAGTGTTCTTGCTGTTAAGTCTTTAACTGGAGCTGTGATGCTAAGGGTTCCTACTTCCCTGGAGGTGGTTCTCTGGAGAACTGTAGCTGTCTCCATTCTAAGCATGGCCAGCTCAGGAAAATTCTTTTTCATTAAGCACATATTAAATCTGAAGGATGAGCTAGCTATACTTCAGGAACACATTGTCCACGAATTTACTTTGAATTTTATCAATTCACTTGCAAGGTAAAAATGGTTGGAGGAATATGGAACTACCAAAGAAATTTGATGTGATGTCTCAAAACAGTCCAAGTCACCGTCCTATTGAGAGAGAGGGTGTTGCTTGTTGAGACCTTCCTTGCCCACTACCGTGGGCACTCATCTCTCCCTTCTCTGAATTTTGACAGTATCTGTTGCTTACATCACTCCCATAAACATTTAAATATAAATGATCTTGTACTGTTACAGGGAGGGGGTGGTGGTAGAATCTGCCTGGATTCAAATATCTGCCAAGGAAACAAGGTAAGACCTAAAATTTGTCTTCATGCGATAACTTCTTTCCAGTAAGACGTCAATGACTGCTATTATCCTGGAACGTGTCCTATTAAGGAAGAGGGTGCACACCAATATTCCACCTCATCATCAGACATTCTGGTGATAGAACTAGGAGAAAGTGGAAACCCCTGGCTAAGCTCTGGGCTCTGACTACTGAGAAAGGCAAACTTCCTCCTTTTACAGGAACCTTCAATTCCCTCAGTCCTCAGGGCACCTGCTCCACATACAACAGAGTTTCTTCCTGCTTGTACACTTTGACCAAATTATTCCACTTTGAGGAATCTACCCTGAAGGAATAATACAACATAGGAAAAGTTTTACAGACAAGGATTGCCCATTACAGTGTTTTCTCATCCTGAAAAGCTTGAAAGCATCTAAAGGATTGTTTATGAAAACTAAGGAGCAGATTATATAAAATAGAAAACAGTCAGACAAAAAACAAAGTATAATTGTCCAAATTATACTTGGAAAGAATTTGTAATCATATAGGGAAATGTTTATGCAGTAATATTATACAAAAAAAAAAAAGCAGGGTAACCCTCCCAGACTGACAAAAATGAAAAAGTTTTATAATACTTAGTGCTGGCAATGACCTGCAGCAGCAGGAACTCTCCCACGTGGAGGAGGGAACATCAAGAGTTACAATCCCTTTGAAGCATGAGTTGGCATTATCTCATAAACTCGAAACTATGCTTACCCTACAACACAGCCTCTCCACTCCTCAGGATACACCTGGAGGACACATGTCAGTCAGGACACATGTTCAAGGATGTTCATGGTGGTAATAGTCCCGTCCTGGAAACAAACCAATTGTCCACAACAAAATGGCTAAATAAATCATAGCACAGTTATTTCCCAATTAACATCAGTCATCTGCCCTGAAAACCCAGCAGGCAGGCACACCCGTTCACAGGTATGAGCACACATTTAACACACATCTGCAGAAATGAACAGAAGTCACCAGGCATGCAACATGTAAGTTTTACAAAATATTTGCATAGTTTGGTCATTTGGAGTTAAAAACAACAAATAAGCCTTTCAACGATGAAAAGGGACTCTTGTAGGTTATAAGAGGAAAACCAAAACAAATGGTAACCAGAGCCTATTTCCCATTATCTTAATTCATTTTACAAAGTTAGATTCCTCTGGTATATGTAGCCAAACATAACACTGATTAACACAGACCCTAATAAAATGCCTGATATGAAGTATCACAAATGTTGACACTTCCTGCCCACTGCATCCCTTGAAAGTTCAGGACAAAAAGATCAAAGAAGCTCTGAAATATTTTGCTACAGAAGAGTAAGAAAAAAAAATCTCTCTCCATTTCTTTTGTGTCTTCCTATACCACTTCTATAGTACTCTGTACAGAGTCAGCAAATGACAATATTTATTATTTATTTAAGCCTACTGCATCTACACGAGAACTTAAATACATCAACTCTGAGTTATGCCAAACCTCTTCCTACCCCTGCCTCTACGATGGAAGGTGCTATTATTTTACCATTTTACAAAGTAGCAATAGGGTCTCTGAATAGAATAAGTGGTTTGAACAACTAATAAATGACCACAGTGGAATTTGATTCTGATTCCAGGCTTATCTTATGCTAAAGCTCATTTATCAAGTGTATATCCTTGGACAACTTATGCAACCTTTCTAGGCCTCAATTTCCACACCTGTTGAATGGGCATAATTACACCCATCTACATTATAAAAGATCAGGGGCCGTAAGGACATAAATGACAAGGCAGATGTCTGGTCACCAGGAAGTGCATGGAGCGCTTCTTGGTCCCTCACATGAGGCCCACAGGCTCCTATCACAGCAAGGCTGGTGGCCGGTAGGTGGGTGGGTGGTGGGTGGGGTGAGGCGGGCATGGTGGCCTCGGATCAGGCCCGGAGAGAGACCCGGAGAGAGAGGCAAGGCCTGATCCACAACTGCTGTTGTGGATAGGCCCTGGAGAAGAGGCAGGGCCTGATCCGCAGCTGCTGTGGCAGTGGATCAGGCCCAGAGATAGGCCTGGAGACACTGACTGGAATAGAAACAGAACAATCAGAACCAAATTGGGGTAAACTGTGAGGAGTCAATGGCTGCCTAGGAGGCGGAACTTTTGACACTGACTGACCTAGAAACCAACCAATCAGAACCTAATATGGGTGAACTGTGAAGGCAGAACCTAAGATGGGGACCGAGGAGGGGTTTTTAGGGCAACAGTTATTTGGTGTAAGGTATAATTAAGTGGTTCAATTTTTTAATAACCAGTTTGGCAGTATAGTGCATATGACTGGCTATCAGTCCAGATACAGGGGTTATGTATTTTTGTCTGCCAAGAGCATCTCCTCCTACTAAAAAAGGCTTTTCCCCCCATTTAAGCAATCCTATCCTATATAATCTATCTATACTACTAAAAGGGTAATATGCTAGTTAGACCTGGTCAACCAGCCATCTTCTGGATGTCTAACTTCCTTTAGGACAAAGCCATGGTAAAGGGGGTTAAGGGAGTGGCAGTTAGGGGCTATCAGGCCAGCAGGAGAGGGCAGTTGGGGGGTAAAATCAGGCTAGCAGAGAGTTAGAGACAATCAGGCAGGCAGGGGAGGGAAATTGGGGATGACCACACTGGCAGGGGAGCAGAGTTGGGCATGGTCAGGCCAGCAGGGGAGGGCTGTTGAGGGTGACCAGGACAAGAGGGGAGGGCAGTTGGGGGTTGCCAGGTTGGCAGGGGAGGGCAGTTGGGGACAACCAGGCTGGCAGGAGAGGGCACTTGGGGGTGATGAGGCCAGCAGGGGAGTAATTAGGCGTAATCAGGCAGGCAGGCAGGTGAGCTGTTAGGAGACAGTGGTCCCAGATTGCGAGTGGGATGGCCACAGGGATCAGGCCTAATCTGGCAGTCGGACATCCCCCACGGGGCCCCAATTGAAGAGGTTGCAAGCTGGGCTGAGGGAACCCCCACCATGCATGAATTTTGTGGACCAGGCCTCTAGTTAAATAATAACTGACTCTTAATCAAAGGCCTATGCTGACACTACTGAGAATATTAATGGGAAAGAAACTCAATGCATCTGGAAACTCCACTCTTGCATGTCTCCTCACATAATACTTAACTCATATGAACTTGACTTGCCCCCACTTCTGCTTGACCTTTCTCTGCTTCTCCCAAACAGTTTAATGTATAGGATTCCCAATAACCCCACAATAAAGCTTTTGTTTCCTGTTCTTTCCCTGAAGAAAAAAAAAAATAGAGCTTTCTAAATTAAAAATCACAACATTATGACTTTATGTCCAGCTGAAGACTCCTTGTAAATCCTTCATTTTTAAATAATTTCCAAGCTCTTTAAGATTTTTAGTTTTGCCCTTTAAATTTCACAAAATGAGGTATCAATTTTCATCTCACTTTGGAAGTAAACGTCAAATTTCCTACAAGTATTTAAAAGTACTTACTTTCCTAGCTGACAGTTTTGAAAGGTATTCTACAGTTCTATGATTTCTCGTTGCTTCTTTCCAGATCAGCTTGCCTGATGCACTCCTAGTTAGTATTTCTGCCATTCCACTGAAGGGGTGTCTTTTACAAAAAAGACAGTATGTTGGGGTTTGAGAGAAAAAGAAGATTTTAAACATGTTGCAGATCATATGTCCCAGATCATCTCTCATGTGAGTGGTAACCAGAAGTCACCATGCATGCAACACATAGGTTTTTCAGAATATTAGCAGGATTTGGTTATTTGGAGTTAAAAAATAAACATCTCTTTCAACTATGAAAAGGGACTCTTGGAGGTTATAAGAGGGAAAACAAACAAATAAAAGATCTAAGAAGAGACCCAACAGCAAATAAGGCTCGAATTACAATTTCTACTCTACCCAAAGAAGCAGAAAATCCATATATTTCACTATAGTTTCCTGACACCCATAACTGCAAAACTTTTTTCTAGACAACATTCTAGAAATGGGAGGCTTTTTCATTATGGCTTATTTCTATTTTTTAAAAATGGAATTGCATTTGCCTCAATCAAAAAATATCAGAATGCTTTAGATATAATCAATTAGAACATATGATCAATTAGAATATATAACATTCATAAAACCACAGCCTAAAGATACCTACTTATATTACTATGCTGCAAACATTTCCTTTATTTTGATATAAAATTGATTGTCTAAAGCTACACTGTTCAACAGAGTAGACCTTAGCCCTATGTGACCAATGAGTAAATTTCCTACAAGTATTTAGAAATACTCACTTTCCCAGCTGACAGTTTGTACCCAATGAAAATAAAAAGGAACAGAAATGATGGTTTCTAAGAACTTACTTTAAAGGTGCCCATGCAACAGGGTACCTGAAACATTTTTTTCTGCTTTAACATACTGAGTCAAGTCAGAAGTCACTGTGGCTTTATAGAGGTCAACATCTTAGAATTGAGGTGGAGGCCAACAAGTAAATGGAGGGACTCTGTCACTGTGCATGTACGTACTGAAATGTGCATACTGGGGTGGAAAAATTGAAGTTTAAATTTGATTTTATGAAATATTATTTTAAAGACTTTGTATAAAAAATTCAAAATATCTCAATTTCTTATTTTGATTAGATGTCAACATAAACCACAAAGACCACTTTTATGTAGTTGTCAAAATATGAAAACACAGAGGCTAACAAGTTTTTCTGCATCTTATTATAAGAATGTGAGATGAATATTATATAAATACACTATACTCATATTATGCATATAGCTCTTTCCCCCCAAGTGATCTCTCAGGTAAAAATTAACCTTCCTTCACTAGTAGCATATTATGTATAATTTTAGCATAGTATTTATAAGTCTAATTTATATTACATAAATTGTGTATATATCTACCATATCCCTCTCTATTAGAGTATGATCTTTTTGAAATACAGGACTAATTTGCTCATTTAAAAAATCCATCACTGTCCAGCACAGTTCTTGCAATGAAAATCCTTCCATAAATGTGTGGGTATTTGAATATAGTGTATACTAGTGGTATTTAAATAAATTCATTGTCCTATGAAAGAAAGCCTAAACCTAATATTGAAGTACTCCAGTATCTTTCATGCTCTGGGAAAGATACACTGTTCACCAGTTGTCTATTTGTACTAAATCAGTTGGTAGATGAAACAGAACCCAATCTAAAAGGGCTTTTTCTAAAATTGACAATCTTATTTTAAAGTTCAGTGGAAGAAAACCTAACTTTGAAGAAAAACAATATAGTGAGCTGGGGCAGGCAAGGTGAATTCTCCTTACCAGGTATCAATACATTTTATAAGCAACAGTAATACAGTTAACACAACGAAGAATAAGCTTGCAGACCAATGAAGCACAGTCTGTGACAGAGGCAGCACTATACATCAAGGGGGAAGGAAAACATTGGGAGTTCACCTGGAAAAAAGTAGAACACTACCTCATGCCAAAATAAATTAAAAAATTCAGGTGCAATTCATCTCTGACAATTATGTCATATTTCCTTTTGTTGGTGAGTCACTGAGAATTCCAAGTGGACTGTGCAATGCATGAAGTATACATTGTTTATACATTGTTCGTATCCAATAGAAATAAAAAGGAACAGAAATGATGCTTTCTAAGGACTTACTTTAAAGGTGCTCAGGGGTACCTGAAACATTGTTTTCTTCTTTAATGTACTGAATCAAGTCAGAAGTCACTGTGGCTTTATGGAGGACAACATCTTAGAACTGAGGTGGAGGCCAACAAGTAAATGAAGGGACTCAGTCACGGTGCAGTACATGTTGGAAACCAAACATTGTTCTTACTAAATGGATGTAAACAGGAGGCCAGAAGGCTGGTCAACCTTAACTGCTCTGAAAGGTCAGAGCTAATTACTCACTGTTTAGTTGAAACATTGTTAGCTGAAGCAACCTCTACCTGTTTGTTTCATGTTAATTTCTATTTTTGTTATTTCCTGCCTAAAGGCTAGGGGTGTGTCCCAAAGCCTTAATAAAAAGGAGAAAAAGGCCAGAGCAAGTGGCAGTCCTTTCCACTAGAGGAAGGCTCCCGCCTGGCCCCCCAATATCACCAAATTAATATTTTCTAGTCTCTCATTTTGTTTGCATGCGGCCTCCTTCAGAACCCGAACCCTGAACCAGGAACCCTGGACAACGCGGGACGTGGAAAGAGATTCCCACAAGTACATACTTCTAAAGACTTCTTTGAAGCTAACCCCAGAAAGCCGAAACCAAAGTCCATCTGAACAGCGACCATGCTCCTGTGCTAAACAGCACCTCTGACCCACCTAAACTTGGTTGTTAACGGAGTCAAAACTCATTTCACCCTCACCGGCCTGGAACGTAGCTCCTCTTAGGGTCACCACACAGACACTCGGCGCCTCAGCATGGAGAGTACTCCTCTGGGTGCTGCAGGGTTGCTTCCACCTGTAGCTGGGGGCCTGTGGTGACATTTCTTCCCTGACTTGGAGGGAGAGGGAGGCCAAACCCACAAACTTGGGCTCTGAGAGAAAAAGATGGTTTTAAACATGTTGCAGACCACATATGTCCCAGGTCAACTTTCACGTGAGTGAGTTTCCTGCTTGAAGTTGTTTTTCCTGTTTTCCAGCTCTTGTATCTTGACTTTCCTGTTTGATCCTGCGGTGATCACATAACACAGATGTGGTACTGCTATGAACATTTAAAAAATATATTTTTTCAATTACAGTTTACATTCAGAATTATTTTATACTAGTTTCAGGTATACAGCATAGTGGTCAGACAATCACATACTTTACAAAGTGGTCCCCCTGATATTTCCAGCACCTCCCTGGCACCTTAGTTATTATAACATTATTGACTATATTCTCTATACCATACTTTACATCCCCATGACTATTCTGTGACTACTTCTTTATCCCTTCACCTTTTTCACCCAACCCCCCAATATTCCCCCGCTATGGCAATCCTCAGTCTGTTGCTATGAACATTTATATTAGTTTACAAGACTACTATAACAAAATGCCAGGGACTGGCTGACTTAAATCACATAAGTTTATTTTCCCAAAGTCTGGAGGCTGGAAGTTCAAAATCGAGGTGATAGCAGAGCTGCTTTCCTTGGAGGACTCTCCTCACGTGTAGATGGCAGCCGCCTTGCTGCCTGGTCACCCCTCTGCGAACACAATCTAGTGATCTCAGTGTTCAAATTCCCTCTTCTTAAGAGGACAGTCAGACTGGAGTAGGGTCCACCATATGGCCTCATTTTAACTTAATCACCTTGTGAAGGACACTATCTCTAAAAAAAAATCATATTCTGAGGCACTGGGGGTAAGGGTTTCAACACATATTATGTTGAGGGGGGAGGGGCACAATACAGCCCATAACAACATTTATGTGCTGATTAATTTGGCAAGTACATGTAAGCAGCTGTGCTGTGAGCCAAAGAGAAACGGCAGTCAGTGAGAGAGAGGGAGTCTCTAAGCTGACAGAGAACTCCCATCCTTGGGCAAATAAAACCCTGATTTCTTTTGTTGGAAACTGCTCATTTTGATTCGCCAATTTCTTAAGCTCCTACTTTAATCAGAGAGAGGGATGGAGTTATGCAAAGAATTTTTATCAAAAGAGGTCACTAGAAAGGTAATGATGGGTTAACTGTCTTGAACAGCTCCTGCAAAAGGCTGTCTTTTCTCCTGAGCAGCTACAAGTCTCAAGATGCCAGTCCAATGTGCAGTCACGTGTGCAGGGCCCAGTGATAAATGGGCCAAAAGTGAGAGTGTAAGGAGAGGAACGGAAGACGTGGAGAAAAGGGAAACCAGTGAATTGAGGTTTTAAAGAAGGAAGTGCAGTTAAGAAAAATAAACACCCTCTGGAGAGATAAGAACATATTGCAATGGTGCTTCTTTGAATGAAACACTGGATGGGACTAACCAAGTGGACTTCTGGTGTGGAGAAGAGTAACAGGAAGGAGAAAGCAGTATAAAGTATTTACAAAACTCAGTGATTCATTTTTTAAATGAGATTTAGTCCACTTAAAGGAGTTGGGAGATAGGGAAAGTATGGAGTTATTAATGGAGACACCACAGAGCCACTGGAGGCAGGATGATGATCTGCAGTTGTTGGGTCAAATGAGGAGTGGGTTTTTCAGGTAAAATACACAATATCCCCAAAGAACTGAACCCGAAATTAGCAAAGGCTCTACAGTCCCATATTCTGGTATTAAAAGTCTATACCATGCCTAAATAAATGCATTTAAAGAGCTGTAGTCCAAGATGAGATTTTATAATTACATATCGATTTACATTCGATTTTCCATTTGGCAGCAGAATTTGGGATCTTTCCAGCATTACTTCCCTGCCAACTTCTAGGTAGCTTATAGTAATTTCCACGCACCTCTGAATGTACATTTTCAACAGATGGGACTATTAAATGCTTAGTGCAAACAATGATCCATAGATGTGTTACCACCCACAGGAGACAAAGCAGATCTCTCTGCTTTACTCTCATTCCAATAAATATTTACACCCTTCCGTGCACTCATTTCAGGACTGCAGTATATGGAATTTCATTGCTCTTTTACGGTGGATGCAAAAAACAGTTGATGATTTCCAGATTTTTCAATTAGCTTGCTCTCAGAAAAATTCATTTTTAGCATACAAAATAGGCACAGTTCTTGGTCTGTATATATTTTCATTTATATTCAATCATACTTCTAAGAATGGTACCAATATATATATTTTTTCAAGCTAGGAACCGTTTTTTAAAAAGTATTTACATAAAGCCTAGAACTGTAGAACTTTCAGAATCTTCAAGAGTGTATGGTCCAGCTTTCTTTTTTTAGATGAGAAACTGAGACAGATATGTAAAATGTCTTGCAAAGCTGTGGCGAGCCAGAGGAAGAGATAGGAAAAGGAGAGAAAAGACTGCTGTTACTGTGAGAACTGGCTGGGTGGCCAGATCCGAGTCTGTGCGCGCGCTGGTGCTTGTGTGCGCTCTCTCTCTCTCTCTCTCTCTCTCTCTCTCTCACACACACACACACACACACACACACACACACCTCACAGAATTCTTGTCATGGTCTTAGGACAGTGGGGCTGAGACAGCTTAGGAAACTTGCCCCTTGTGACTCTGAGTGACTGATTTAAACCCAAGACTGAATAATGGCCCACACCAGCCCTTTCCCATTTCCCTACACTTTTCAAAGCAAATAAACAAATGGGACTATTAAATGCTTAGATTTAATAAACAAATGGGACTATTAAATGCTTAGATTCTGAAAGTTCTACAGTTCTAGGCTTTATGTAAATACTTTTTAAAAAACGGTTCCTAGCTTGAAAAAATATATATATTGGTACCATTCTTAGAAGTATGATTGAATATAAATGAAAATATATACAGACCATGAACTGTGCCTATTTTGTATGCTAAAAATGAATTTTTCTGAGAGCAAGCTAATTGAAAAATCTGGAAATCATCAACCGTTTTTTGCATCCACCGTAAAAGAGCAATGAAATTCCATATACTGCAGTCCTGAAATGAGTGCACGGAAGGGTGTAAATATTTATTGGAATGAGAGTGAAGCAGAGAGATCTGCTTTGTGTACTGGTGGGTGGTAACACATCTATGGATCATTGTTTGCACTAACCATTTCAAAGCTTATAAAAATCTTAGTATCTTTGTTTATTTCCTACTATTCAATCTCTGGATTGTTACTGCTTCTATTTTGGCAACATAATTGATAGTTTGTTAAGCAAGTATGAATTAAGACATATTTGGTTATAAATCAAGTGAAATCCTGACTGTCTGATCTTAATTTATCAGTGATAAAAAAATTCCATAATCTTTTGAGTTTTATTTTGAAAGCAATTATTTGAATGAAAATGCAATACAGGCCTTGGGTGGTATGGCTCAGTGGTAGAGTGTTGGCCTGGGTGCCAAAAGGTTGAGGGTTCAATTCCTGTCAAGGGCACATATCTGGGTTGCAGGTTTCTCCCTATCCCTGCCGGGGCATCTGCTGAAGTCAACCAACTGATGTGTCTCTCTCTACCATTGTCTCTCTCTGTCTGCTTTCTTTTTCTCCTCCCCTCCCTTTCACTCTAAAAATCAATGGAAAAGTATCCTTGGGTGAGGATTACAAAAACAAACAAACAAACAACAACAAAAAAAACACACAAAAAACAAAAAACCCCAAAGACAAAAACAAAAAAGGGAAATGCATGCAGTATGTTTTAGCCTGTCTTACCTGAATAGGAAGTCTACTGACCACATACCCATCACCAAATGTTCATGCCGAAAGACACAAAAAGGTACAAGAATCAGCTTGTAACTGATTCAACTCAAGACTATCTGATGTCAGAAGCCAAGTCAAGGAAGTATGGAATGTGTGTTTAAAACACATTAAGCTTATTTAAATGTTCTTAAGACTTACAACTTAAAGCTTCTTAAAACCCTGCAAATGTTTTACAAAACTTATAATCCAATTGGAAATGGTTTATCAAACCAAGCACTGGTGCCCAATTTCTGTGATCCCATTAATAAGCAGTTTTACTTGTCTGAAAAAATAAATAACTTATATATATATATGTGATATCGACTGTTAACTATTCATCCATAAATAAACTTACTGCTAAACACTGCTGGGCTTCAGGGCGAATGAGACCTGATGCTTCACACCAATTGACTCAAAGTGAACACAAGGTCATTCTTAAGTCCTATACCGTACATGTGAACTGCATGAGTGATTAAGTAAGAGTATGACCAATTATTACTGCCTGAGGACAGCTCTAAGGGGATATACTTTGATCCTTCATAGGAGCCCAGTGGCATAATACTAGTTTTCAACAGACAGCAATAACATCATTGGCAAACTTTTTGAGTCCCGCTTATAGTTAATGCACAATGTCAAAGCTGTTTTTCCTTAATAATACTCAATTTTCTTTCAGATGGCGTTGAAAATCCAAGTCTGCTCTGGGGTCACCCTCAGTAGAATGGAAACTGGGAAGGGAATGAGTTGCTCTTGTTTTTATGCCATCATGTCCGTAATTAGGCAGTGTTTTTCAATAGAGAACCACTAAAAAGTCAGGCACAATAACCTTGTAACCTTGTGCAGTTCTGCAATCTAAAGCGGCACACTGACAAACATGGTAATTATTCTTTTTTAAAAATCTCAGATAGCCTTCTCTATTGCCAAGGGTGTATTCAGTAAATCACATCTACTTCCTTCAGTATTTTAAACCCCATTTGTATCCCGGTATAAACACACATTTCCTGAAGACAAGGAGCCTTGTCTTTACAAAGGAAGTTGCAGTCTTTAAGCTTCAGATAAGTCTTTTCAAAACGAAAAACAAAAACAAAACCCACCTTTGGCAAGACTTGAGGGCAGCCTGTAGCAATGGAAAGTAGAAACCTGCTCTTTATTTCCTGGCTATTGCTATACAAATTATAAAACGTACTGGTGAGACTGTCCAATGAGCCAGGGCAAGCGTGAGAGGGAAACTGAGGCAGATAGCTGAACAAACTGACAGAGCAACTTACAGCAGACACAGAAGGTCAACTCCCTAGAAATAGCATCTAGGCCTCAGCTGTATTTCAGCTCCAGACCCAAAAAACAAGAAAAGCAGCTGGGAGCCTGATGACTCCCTGACACTGACCAATCAGTGAAGACTACGGCCTGGGAGGAGCACACTTAGAAAACTGATTAATATTCTGCTGAAACCCTGCCCTGAGTGAATCCCCTCCTAAGAGTCCCACCTTTGAGAAAGAGATAAAGCTTCAAGACAAAGAACCCAGTATATGCTGGGATCTGGGGAGTCCTCACCATTCCATTTCCCTTCTTTCCCGCCCCCCCCCACTTTTCCCCACAGACATGCATCTTTTAAAATCTAAGAACCCCATGTGACTTGCAACCAGGCAGCAATGGGCAGAGGCAGCTGGTCTCCTGAACCTGTTTCCAAGGACCCTTTTCTCTGACTTCCCAGGGAGCTCGAGCAGCCCAGCTTTGGCTCTCTTCTTGCTTCCACTATGCTCAGCCCTTTCTTGTTTCATAGCCCCAGCTTTAATAAATGCTCCCTCAGATTGTGAAGTTTTCCTACACGAAGTCAAGAACCCTCATGCTACCCACACAAGGGCCAGGTCCCCTTCCAGGTAACATTGCTAAAACATCAACTCCACAGGAAGTGTCTGCAGGTTCAGAGAGCAACCTTGCTGAGAGGAGGGGCAAACATAACAAGACTTTGGATTTGAGGTTTGTGAAGACACTCTCTACTGTCATTGTCCCAGACTCCCCTTGACCCTTATCTCAGAAAGGGAGCTTTAGGGCTATTCATTCAGGCCTAGATTGAGGGGAACACTGTGTTACTGGATTAGGCACATGAAGTTAAGTCCTCAGTTTATGAAGCAGGACCAAGAGAAAGGAAGCCCATGAAAAGGCTGATGGAATAGCCCAAGGACATCTCAGCTTCCCTGCTCTCTGTAGTTCACCACTTCCCTTGAAAACCTATTTCCGTTCACATAAATACTGAACCTTCCTGCTGTTTAACGAAAAGGATCACCAAATTAATGAGTTGCGATTCCAATCTCCATTTGAAAAACATTTTGTTTTGTGTAACAGCTTGACATTTATGGCAGAATGCAAGCAAACCAGCTGGTCGACATTTTTGAAGGGCCTATACTGTGTGTCAGGCATTGGCCAGGCTGCAGGCTGAAGGAGACCACCCATAGAACCTGGCCACAGGGAGCAAAGTGGTGGCTCCTGGACGAGAGACACTGAGCAAGTGAGTGCAGTGTGATTTGGGCTCAGGAATGCAAATGCTTCACTAATTTAAAAGGCTGCTCCCTGGGAGAAAGGCACATCCTTACAGAAACAATAACTTTTCACTGTTGCTCACAGAGTCCTCATGACAACCCAGTGTGAACTTAAGGGGCAGAGTAGGCACCAAGCCCCAGTTAGGAGAAGTGGTGGCAGATGGTGCAGGTACAGGGTGAGGGGCTGCTCTGGGACAGAGGGTGAGACAGAGCAACAGGACTGGAGATGCCCTGAATACGAGGCGCCAAGGGGAGAGACTTTGAGGAGGACGCTTGAGCAGTTGGTTAGGTACCATTTACTAAGTGTGGGACTAGAGGTCGTGCAGGGAGGAGCATGGGCACATTTTGATGTGCTGAGTGTCAATGGAAATAAATAAATGGACACATAAGGCTGGAGGCGGGAAGAGAGATAGCAGCAGGAGAGTTCAGTGTGGGAGTTGCAGGCACACAGATATTATTTGAAGCCTCTGTGGTCCAGGAGACAGCAGAATGTGAGAGGAAGGGTCTGGGAGAGACCCAGTGAAGTGCTGGACCATTTCAACAGCCTCCTATGTGAACCCTGGCTTCCGTCCCTAGTGGACTTTTGCTTAAAATCCTGCACTGGCCTCTAATTTTACTCACAGTAAAGCAAAGGCCTAATGCTGCTTGGACAATGCCCCACTATCTGATCTGCCCCTCTCTTGACCCCAGGCTGCCCTCTGTCCTCCCTTCTCTGCTCTGCCCTCCCGCTGTGCACTCTCTGCTCCAGCACTCTGACCTTGCTGTTCTCCAGATACACCAAGTAACCTCCCACCAGAGTCTCAGCACTTGCTGTTCCCCTTGCCTGAGTGGTTTTCTTATAGATACTCTATATGAATGCACTGCTCTCTCACCTCCTCAGGGCTCTGGATAAGTGCCAGCTAATCAGTGAGGACTTCCCTGAGCATCCTAAGCTAAACTGCCACATTCATCCACCTCCTTTCCATGGCCTTCTAAAGCTTATTAATATCTGTATGATATATGTCCACTTGACATATGGTTGATCGGATATAATATGTATATGTTATATCCACGTTATATAGCAGATTTATATTCACAACATATCAATTATCATCTGGCATGAATTACATTCATGTTTATAATTTACCACCCCCAATGTAACTATGAGAAGCCAGCAACTTAATTTTGTTCACTGTTCTATCTCTAGAGCCATGAAAAATTCCTGGCATGAAATATGCACTTGCTAAAATATTTGTTGGATTAAAAACTTCAACATTTCCTGATATCATATAAGAGTAGAAGAGACCAAGGGCATGGGAGGAAAACAAGAAAACACAGGGTCACAGAAACCAAGGAGGAGTGTGACTGACAATTACGGTTGCTCAGCCCTGTGGCAGACGCTGTGCACACCACTCCCACAGACTATCTCAGTTCGAACTGCTACCGTCCTATGAGCAAGGCACTACACTCTCCTAATAAAAAAAAAACGTAGATAAGTAATTTTCTATAGGTCCTGAGGATGTGCAGTAAATTGTGCTAATAGAGGATTGAGTCCTACAAATGGCCTGCAGAATTGATTCGCCGGGAGTCCATTGGTGACCTTAACAAAAACCTGGGCAGTGTGCAGACGGAAAAGAGTGAAAGAGGGAGGGAGAGGTGGTCTTTTGCAGGAGCTGTTCAAGCTTATCTGCTTTCCTCTTCTTTCTGATCACCCTAACTGTCTAACTGCTCTCCCCTTCTGGCCTGATCCCCCTAACTGCCTAACTGCCTATCTGTGCTCCCCTCCTTGCCAAACTGGCCTGTGAAGAAGAGTGGAGAAAGGATTGGACCTGTGGTTAAAGAGAAAGAGGGTTTTATTTTAGGTGAAAAGGAAATAATTTGAATTTCTAAGGGCCAGCCCTCTTCAGAATTTTGGTTAGCTTGTGTATATGATGAATCAGCGCATAGATGAGGTATTTGTTTTCCCTATTTCCTGCTCCACAGAAATTCAGATTTTGCTTATAAATTTTGCTTAAAAAGTTCTTGGCTTTGCATAAAATTTGCTTCCCACATCCTACAGGACAAAGAAACCTATAGAAAAGAAGATGTGTCCTTGGATCAACATAACAAAGAAACAAAAGGATGACTACTGTGGTTCTCTTGGGAAGATGAAAAATCAGGGCTTTAGAAAAATCAACAAACAGGCTTTTCAGTGAGGACGAGGAGGAGAGGCCCACACACTGTACTGCTGGCTGCTCCTTCTGATTTAGCCAGTTTGTCACCTTGTGCAAGCCACCCAACTTCAGTGTTTATTGTACCTCTCTTGGTTCTGAGCACAGTCAGATGGGGCCAGTAAAAGTGCTTTATACACATGCAAGGTATTCCCAGTATTTCTTAAATAAAGATAAGCCTGCCCAATTACTATTCTAATGTGCACAGCCTAGAAACAGCTTTTTGGATATGTGCACAAACATTCACCAACTGGATCAAGAGGGGAAGAAACACCATAATTGCTTAACAATTCCACATGGTATGCACTTAGAAACACCTGCACATTTATCTGTCATTCCTGAAACTGGTGCTGGTGAAGCTGATTTTACTGGGATTCAGGTTGAGCCAGGCCTAAGCTGGAGGCAATGTCTGCTCTCTGAGAATGCTGTGACATACTTCTCTGTTTGCTGTGGATCTGACAATGTAAAAATCTGTACCCACGTCCTGCTACATAGCAATGCCAGGCATTTGCTAACCAAAGAAAAACCAGTATAGCCAGTATGATGACAAGCCAGTCACACTTCAAGACTCTCCCGTAAACATTTCTGAAATGAGGCCTCACTTAGGGCAAGATCACACATGACTCGGACCATGTACCAATTCCCCTGCTATGCCCATTTCTTATGGAGACATGGATATGGCCACCTCTATTTAGAATAGGGGTGAGGAACCTTTTTTCTGCCATGGGCCATTTGAGTATTTACAATATCATTCGAAGGCCATGTAAAATTATCAACTTAAAGATTAGCTTGCTTAAAAAAATTAGCCTGCTATATTTGGTCAAACATTTCACTAACTCACCCCTAATGCCTTGGCAAGGTCAGACCAAATGATTTCATGGGTCTTATATGGCCCGTGGGCTGGATGCTCCCCACCCAATTTAAAGGAACAAAGATAGAAGAAAATCATTTTACTTTTAATTTTTAAATCATTCAAGACCTGCCCTTTAGTTATTCCTGTACATTATAAGTATTAAAGATGCTGGATGGGGGTGGAGGTGGGATTAAGTGTTACAGAGGCCAAATGCATCTGGCATTTCACTTATGTAACATTCTGGGCCCCAAGAACCTCTTCGTGGGAGTGAATTAATCCCACATCCAAGCAGATAACAGCTGAAGTCACCCTCTTAGCACAATTTCTCCAAGCATCCTCTTGTGTCTCTGCAAAACAAGGTTGGCTCTCCTTCCTCTCCTTGACCCCCAGGCCTGGGACCCAGGCTGCTCAGTGACAGAAACACCCCAGTCACACTGTCTCCTGAACTGCTCAGCGCCCTATGGCTGAGGCTAGGAATGAGCATAGTGGGACTGCAGGGAGAGTAGAGCTTGGGTGCTGCATTCGGAGCTTATAAAAGGGGTGAGTCAGGTGACTAAAGGAGTGATCCTGTTGCCTCCTAAGTCTGCAAGGGAATTCTTGTGTCCCAGGCAGTATTGGTTAGGATCCTGAGTATGATAACTGCAGAAAACAAGATAGGGCAATTCTTCTTTACTGAGGTATGGATCAGGAGATTAATATGATGAGACCGCCCACATATTCCTCCCTGCACAGCTCTCTCACCCTCTGTACCTCAGCCACTCTATGTTGCTCACCATTCCCAATACCTGCCCACACGTCCACCCCCCCACCCCCCCTGCCCCGCCTGCCTCATCTCTGTGTTTTGGCAGGTTATGTTCCTACAAAATATAACCTTTATATTTGCAGGAACAAAAACATAAAGGAATGACTCCTCCTCTTCTCTCAAAATTCTCCTCCTCAAAGAAGTCTTGTCAATTATTAGGTGCAAGATCTCCTTCCTCTTGCCACAATAACGTTTTGTTTCCAACAATAAGTTAGAAGAGCTGGTAACAAGATTACTTACTGAGCACATCATATGGGACAGGGATCATGTAAGCACTTTATAAATATTATTTTACTTACTAATTCGCACAATGACTTCCATGTGGACATGCTATTATTCCCTCTTAGAGATGAGCAAACAGAAGCCCAGAATGGTTAACTATTTGAAAAGGGAAGTGGGTGCATTGGACCTGGGCCAGGCCATTTGATTCTGGAGCTCACACATTCTCCATGTTGCTTTATATTGTAACTAGAGGCCCAGTGTACATGTACGAATGGTGCATGGGTGAGGTCCAGCTGGCCCACCCTGATGGGGGCTGATCGAGGCCTGGCTGGTAGGAGGGAGGGGCCTCGGGAGGTTGGCTGCTGTCCCCGCCCCCAATTGGGCTGGGTCACCCGGGGCAGGGGGGCTGCAGGAGGTCGGCTGGCCCTGCCCCTAATGGGGGGCTGAACGAGGGCAGGGCCAGCAGTGGGAGGACCACAGGAGGTTGGCCAACTGGCCCCACCCCTGATTGGAGTGGGGGGCTGATTGGGAGTGGGGCTGGCTGGAGGGAGGGGCCATGGGCAGTTGGCCAGCCAGACCTGCCCCCAATCGGGGTGGTGGGGGCAATTGGGGGAAGGAGCCACAGGCAGTTGGCCAGCTGACCCTGCCCCCGATCAAGGTGGGGGGGCAATTGAGGGCTAGGCTGGCCAGGGGGAGGGGTCATGGGAGGTTTGGGGGAGCCGATTAGGGCTCAAATTTAGCTGTTGGCTGCTGCAGTGTGTATCATAGCAACTGATCATTCTGGTTGTTCTGCTGTTCAGGTTGCTTGGCTTTATATATATACTAGAAGCCTGGTGCACAAAATTCATGCATGGAGTGTGTGTGGGGGGGTGTCCCTCAGCCTGGCCTGCACCCTCTCCAATCTGGGATCCCTCTCGCAATCAAAAACCACTGGCTCCTAACCACTCACTTATCTGTTTGCCTGATACCCCAACTGTTCCCGTGCCAGCCTGATGGTCCTAACTGACTAACTGCTTGCCCCTGTGGGCCTGATCCTCCAAATTGCTCTCTCCTTTTGGCCTGATCTCCCTAAGTGCCTAATTGCTCTCCCCTACTGGCCTGATCCCCCTAACTGCCTATCTGCTCTCCCCTCCTGGCCTGATTGCCCTAACTACCTAACTGTTCTCCCCTGCTGGCCTGATCCCCCTAACTGCCTATCTGTGCTCCCCTCCTGGTCTGATACCACTAACTGCCTATCTGCTCTCCCTTTCTGGCCTGATCCCCCTAACTGCTTATCTGCTCTCCCTTCCTCTTCATGCCCGTTGGACCCCTAGTGCAGGTGTGCTGAGAGCTCTCTGCTGCAGCCCCACCTGTCCTGATTGGTTGTTATGTAATGGCATCCTGGCCAATTTGCTTATCCCTGTATTAATAGCATGGACTAGGGGCCTAGTGCAAGAATTTGTGCACCTTTAAAGGAACTGTGGGCCACAAAGCTGTGGTGGGCATGGGGGTGGGTCTTGGCCCATCCTCCGCACCCCTGCCCGGTCCCTCCTGCTGTGGCCCCTGGTCCCCTATCTGCCGGTAGCCCCACTCCTGTTGCAGCTATTCCCATGCACTCATGGCGCCAGCCCCACTTGCATCCACTGAAGGTGTGGAGTGATTGGGGCTGGCACCAGCAGCAGGTATGAGTGGTGGCTGTGGCCCTGATTGCCCCTTAGGAACAGGGGAAGGTGGAGAAGCCCTGAGGAGTGACCAGAGCTGGCAGCCACTGCTCACACTCACTGATGGTGCCCAGTGATTGGGACCAGCGCCAGGCACCGGCAGTGGGTGTGAGCAGGATCATTGCTGGCAGAGGTGCGAGCACCAGGTGAAACATGGTATGCAGGAGCAAAGAATATTCAGTAACTGCCAGAGGCTCACTTCAATGATAGCAATCAGCAACCCACCTTGGTCTGGTGTCCCTGCTTACTTGCTCCACATCCTACTGCGGTTGACACCTGCCATGTTTCCTGCGTGCCCCTTGGTGGTCATAGCAACCAGTTGTTTGGTTGTCCTGGTTGTTCTGCCATTGCATATTAATTCAGAGCCTGGCTCAAAGTGGGTGCCTGAATGGGAGCAAAAGTAATCTGATGTAGTTTTACATATTTCTATATAGACCACTGTGGCCGATTTTTCCAGGCATGCTATTTCTGTCTATTCTATCTTTAATTATATAAAAATAAAAAGGCTTCAGGACAGGTAACAGTGGCAATTATAACCGGCCTTCCAAAGTTACGAACCCAAGATACAGGCAATTAAGAGAAATCTGGCTCCTGAAACTTCCTTGAGGCACCGAAGGGGCCATGGGATGTCGGCAGCATTGTTCCTAATGTCAGTGATGAGGTATCTGAGACACGAAAGAACCACCTCTGTATGCATGAGCTGGTCAGTGGTTGGCAAACTACAGCTTGAGAGCCACATGTGGCTCTTTGGCCCCTTGAGTGTGGCTCTTCCACAAAATACGATGGCCTGGACGAGTCTAATTTGAAGAAGTGGCGTTAGAAGAACTTCATGTTTAAAAAATTTGGTTCTTAAAAGAAATTTCAATCGTTGTACTGTTGATATTTGGCTCTGTTGACTAATGAGTTTGCTGACCACTGAGCTAGGTATCTGAATGGCATGTCTAGGGATCCTTTCTTTCCAGATATATAATAAACTTATATTGTGTTGCCATCAATGTTTCTTCAGGTTCTCTGTGTTTAGTCTCTTAGAGAATAATAAATTCTACTTATGAGAACAGGCAGTATGGCTCAAATTTTACAAGCTGATGGGCTTTAAAATTAAATGGAGTTTGTCTGAATGAGTCCTATAGGGGAGGAAAAGTTTATCATTGTGCACCAGTGGGATCCCTCAACCTGGCCTGCGGGGGTTGGGTTAAAACTGGCTCCCCGACATCCCCCAGATTGTGAGAGAGCGGTTCTTGGGTGACACACCCCAGAAGTGAGCTCCCTCCTCTCTGGTTCCAGGTGTGTCACCCAAGAACCACAGCTGCCAAGTCACCACAGCTCGGCAGCTCCTGCATTGAGTGTCTTTCCCCTGATAGTCATTACACATTATAGCTACTGGTTGGATGGTCAAACAGTCAGATGACCGCTTAGGCTTTTATATATATATATATATATAAATGACTTATCAGTACTAATAGCTACTGTTGGCAATCATAGTTCATAGCTCATAGGGAACAGGTTTTTCATGTGAGAGTCTCTTCTGAAGTGTACTGATAAGTGCTATTCTTTCCTGCTCAATGGACCTCGCAGTGAAGCTAGACACCTGCGGCTCTAAAGCTAAGGGATAAAGAGATGTATGGTGTATAGGTATCATCTGACAATTAAAACTCCTCAAAATATGGTTGCCTCTGAAAGAGTCTCCCTTCTTTCCCTATCCAACTGAAATTGCCTCCTATGGATGCTGCCTTTGGTTCATCTTAAGGCCCAAGTCCAAGATCCTACCCAATTTAACCCAGACACATACACACACATATGTAATCAGTCCTCAAAAGTCTGGGATACAGAGTGTCAGGAGAGAATGCAGCTGCAAATACTGAATCTGCTCCAGGACTGGACAGTCACAGTATTTCTTTCCCTTGACTCCAGTGACAGGAGGCAACACAGCATTTACTGGTAAGATCACAAACTCTAGGGAAGACTGCTCAAGTTTCAAATCCGGCTACTGTACTCAGCACTGTGTGATCCTGGGCAAGGTACTTAACTTCTCTGTGCCTTAATTTCTTCATCTATAAAATGGGATGTTGTAAGAATAAAGTTGGTTCATAGGAATGTTTTCATTATTGGATGATCATGTGGCCCAAACCAAGCCAATGACTTAGTCTTGGGAAGTTTGCTTCTGCAGAGTTACTAAATTGGTAAAATTATAAACTGAGAACCGCCACGGGCCACCTGTGGAAAATGTCCTGCTGAGAATGAGGTTCCCGCTGAGGAGAGAGAGCTGAGGGATGGAGAGAACATACAGAGTTTAATGCTATTGCTTGAGGCTGGGATCTAATCACACCTCCATATCCGGTGTGGGGCTTTTCAACCACAAGGATTAACTCTCCCTTTTTTACTTGAGTCAGTTTGAGTTGTTTTCTACCGCTTCCAAACAAAATAATTCTGACCTAGCTTTCTTGAGATCTAATTCCCATACCATACAATTCATCCATTTAAAGTGTACATTCAGAGAGTTGTGAAACCATCACTATGATGTAGGTAGGAGTTTTGATCCAAAACTCCTCAGAAATGGTTCAGTAGGCATGGGGTGTGGCAGTATTGGGGACGGCATGAGCAAATCTGCTTCCAGAGTCACCCCCATTCTGAAACTACCTGTAAAGTTGTAATCATTGACTTTTTAATTTGCAAGTGGCTTAAAGACTCACCAATTAGTTGGAAAAGGAAATGAACTGGGAGTCAGAGCTCTGGGAAATTAGAAAATCTCTTTGTTATCTTGATCCTGTATGTAATTCTATAATTTTAGTCAACTCCTCTGATCTGTCATGATAAAACTGAGGAGCAGAGAGGCCAAGCCAACTGCCCAAGTTGATGGAGGTATTTACTGTAAAAGACACTCACGATTATGGTTCAGTTTTCTGTTGTTAGTTTCAAGGTGTTCTTAGTTTTCCTGCAGCATGTCACACTCAAGATCCAAGTCAATCCATTAACATGCTTGGAGGTTAAAAGAGTCTTTGTAATACTAATTGAATACTCATTCACTTATTCATTCATTCCAGAAATACACTGTTATTATGGGTATTCCCCATATTTTTATTCAATTCCAGTGTTTCTCTTCAGATATAAGTGTTCTACCTATAAACTAGAAGAAAATGAATATACTTTCCTTAAAGCAGGATGCAGTGGTGAATTTCAAAAATATTCTATGGTGTATACAATATGAGGTACATAACAGATTGCGAATTTCTACATACATTTGTGCAATCATCTTGATTTGCAGGACCAGGAGGTTTATTTACAAAAAGTGCTGCTGGGGATAAGGGTGGATGACAGTGAAGGGAACCCCTGCATTCTTCATCTAGTAACAATAAAGTGACTTGATAATCAAACTGGAGATTGAGAATAATTTCTCTTCTAACAGCCCTTAAGGTTTCAGAGGGCTTAGCAAAAACATATATAAACAACCCTTTAGTTACTAATTGTAAATCTGTGTTTCTGGGCTCAGAAGAACTCTCTATACAGGCTTTGGACATTTTTAGAAACACATTTCCTGGAAGGACCCAAGAGGTTTGGATCTGGGCAATGAAAGGCAATGCAGCCGGGTCAGGAAGCACTGCACTTAGCTATATTCAAGGACAGAAAGGCATTTGCTTTACCTGGGATATCCTGTGAAAACACTTTGGGACCCAGGGAAACCTCATTAGCAGGGATATTTTTTGTGGTCATTGCTGTTTTTAATGTGTTTTTTCCTTTGTGAATCTAGTCAAAATAAGATGAAGTCTTAAAAGAGGCTGTTTTATTTAAATTACATGCAAGAGGTGGTCAAATTTTTAAATTAAGTTTAAGGTGAGGTCCTTGGATGGAATTCAAGGAGGAAAATAGTGAAAAAGAGAAAAAAACTGTTCAGGAATCCACTACCCTGTACAACTACTATGAGGACTCTGACACATTTTCATTTACTTTTCTCCTAAGTATTCCTTGTATATAGAGTTGCAACTGGCAAGACCCTCTTCCGTCAAATTATCCTCCCTCCCAACACATGTATTCTCAGCCTTTGATCCAGCCTGTCATGCTCTTTACCAGTCTAAGGATAGTCACTTAAGTTGGGACCTGCAGGGATGCAGGCAGGTATGCATCGTCACTGGGCTGCTACCAACACAGTGCTGACAGCCCAATGCCTAAACCCTTCTACTCTCCTCACAAGCTAGGGTCTGTCTTGGGGATGTCCTCTTTAACCCCAAACTCTCAACAGTCTCTCCACTTTCTGAAACCTGAGTCTCCCTGAGGTCAGTGTTCCCTGTGGTTTGCTCTCCAACTCCTGTTGTGCCTCAGTCCCGGCTCACCTCCACGTCTGCCTCCTGGTCCCCGTGTCATTGGCCTTCCTTTCTTTCTACACTTGCCCCCCTTTCAGATGTGCTGTCATCAGACATCCCCTGGCTGCTCCTCTTTGCTGAAGTTATCAATAGAACCGCCCAAACTGTCACCTTCCTCCCATTCCTCCAATATTTTAGCCCCTGACTCAGTTACCTTTGCCAACATCACTTAATGATAATCATTGGTGATTTATAGGAACAGTGCCCCAGTGTTCCTTGGCCACTCATAGTCCATCAAATATCTTGTCTTCCACCAGATTTCAGCTCCCTCACCCACACCTACTGCCCAAATCATACTACTGAGCATGTCCCTGCCTCCACCATTCATTTAAAAAAATTTTTTTAAATTAACGTATTACATGTGTACATATCTTACCATTGCCCCTCCCCCACTTCCATGCATGCTCTCACCGCACCGCCCCCCTACCCCCAGTGTCTTGTGTCCATTGGTTATGCTTATATGCATGCATATAAGTTCTTTGGTTGATCTCTTACCTATCCCACCTCTCCCTAACCTTCCCTCTGTAATTTGACAGTCTGTTTGATGCTTTACTGCCTCTGTATCTACCTTTTTGCTCATCAGTTTATAATGTTCTTTATTATCCATAAATGAATGAGATCATGGGGTATTTTTCTTTCCCTGACTGGCTCCACCATCTATTTCAATCTTTCCAACCACAGCGTGGGTAACCAGCTTTCTCCCTTTAGTATACTCCCAACCTAAGGGGACCTATGATACATGGATTCTACCATCTTTTCACTATTATCAATATTCTCACTTCTTTTTAAAAATATATCTTTGTTGATTTCAGAGCGGAAAGAAGAGGGAAAGAGAGAGATAGAAATATCAATGATGAGAGAGAACCATTGATCAGCTGCCTCAAGCTCACAATCCTCAAGCATACACCCTAACTGGGAATCAAACTGTGACCTCCCCGGTTCATAGGTTAATGCTCAACCACTGAGCCACCGTGACTGGGCTTCACTTAACTTCTTAAATAGCTTATCATCATTCACTCACTTATTCCCCAATTCCTTTGCCTCTCCTTCTCTTCATAATATTCACCCATCAAAGCTTCTGCCTCGGTTAATTTACTCTCCACTTACCCATTCAGCTCAACATGGCTAGGCAAAAACAGCCACACACTGGTCTCATTTTAGACTCTCAATAAGAACCAGGATTGTGTTCTGGGCATCCTACAGCATTTCCCTTGTCCACAAACTCTCCCTCCCTCCTAGCAGGTTATAGTTCATATCCTCTGTCCACAAAACTCCAACACCTCCACTTTCCCACCCTCACTCCTGGCTCATGATCTTGCTCTCTACTTCTATGGAAAAATAAAAGCAAGCAGTCAGAAGAACTTACCCTAGTTCCCCCATCAGTTCATCTGCGCTTTCCCTGTGGCTGCTCTTGGATGCACTATGACCATGAGGAGTCCCTCTCCTTCTGCTCCATATCCCAACCTCCTTCCTACTCAAGGACACATTTTCTTTTCTTCTCCAAGTGTTGTTTCCAAAGGCAGGCATACATGCTGTTAGGTTCCCAGTTCTTAAAAATCCCAAAGTTAACCTGTCATTAACCCTGTAAAACTGTCTTGTCACTCCTGCTCAGAACCATTTAACAGTGCCAAAACCCTACAAAGGACCTCACCTAGGACTTGACCCTCTGTGCTCTAGCCAAGCTGGTGTCTCTGTCTCCACTTTTCCTAGAACCCATACCAGGCATGCTTTCTTAGGGCTTGGCACTTGCTGGTCTCTCCGACTGAATGCTCACCCCCTCCCTTCACATCCTGAATTAAAAGTTATCTGTGAGAGACTTTCCACAGCTTTCCTAAGTAAAACTGCATTGCTACCACCCTCCCCCTGGCTTCCAGCCCCAAACTTCGGCTCTTACCCCTGCTATATTTTTCTTAGCACTTATAATTTTCTAACATGCCCCATAAAATACTTGTTAGGTTTATTGACTGTTTCCCCAGTCGATATTCATGGAACTAGAATATAAGCTCCGTAAGAGCAAGAACTTTTAAAATTGCTTTTTTTACTGCTGAGTGTATTCCCAGCATTGAGTGCTTGTCACATAATAGGCACTCCATAACTATCAGTTGCATAAATAAATGATGAAAATTACAGACACAGGAGAAACCAAGATGGCAGCATAGGTAAACACCTAAACTGCTCCTTCACACAACAATTTCAAAACTATGACAAAAAGACAAAATGGTCATCATCCAGAACCACAGGAAAGCTGGTTGAGTGAAAATTCTACACTTAAAAAGAAAGAGAAAAGCACACTGAGACTCAGAGCAGCTGCAGGAGGCAGGAGGTGCGTGTGGAGAGGACTGGCAACTGAATGTGGACTAGCAATTAAGTGTGTGGCTGATTTTCTCAAGTGAGAAGGAAGTGGAAGCTTCTGACTGCACTGAACTCCAGTTCTAGGTGAGACTCTGGGAACCCAGACTCATTCGGGGGGAATCTGGACTGTCAGCAAAAGAGAAAAGCATACTGAGACTCAGGGCAGCTGTGGAAGGCAGAGGTTCAGAGGCATGTGGGTGTGTAGAGGACTGACTGCTAAGTGCATGGCTGGCTTTCTCAATGGGAGGGAGACATAAGCTCCTGAGTGCACTGAACTTCAGTTCTGGGTGAGACTCTGGGAATCTACTCATTCAGGGAGAAACTGGACTGTCTGGCAGTAGGTGGAACTCAAAGGCAGCTTTCTCTCAGAGGTGCTTGCAGTGAGTACTGAGGGACACTGAGACCCAGGGCCTCATAGGGCAGGGCTGATGGGAAGCCAAGACTGTCTGCTCAGCCCTGAGACTGGGCTCCATCCAAGCTGAGCACAGAGGCTTTTGCAATTTTGCAAGTCTTCTCTCATAAGGGTGTCTCCAGCACAAAAGTTCTTCTAATGAAGACACAGCTGATCCTCACAGCCAATTGCCCTGGAGTCAATTCCTCCCAGTGATACCAACAACAATCAAGACTTAACTACAACAAGGCTGTGCACACAGTCCACAAAGTGGTGCATCAAGAATGTCTACCTCAGGTAACTGAGGAGGCTGAGCCACTGGGCCCTATAGGACACCTAGCACTTAAAGCTACTCTACCAACTCAGGGAAGCAGTGAAAATGCAGAGACAAAGAAACAAATCACAAATGAAAAAAATGGAGGAAAGCAAATGACTGGATATAGAATTCAAAACCATGGTTTTAAGGTTTTTCAAGAATTTCCTAGAAAAGGCCGATAAATTTAGTGAGACCCTTGAGGATATGAAAGAAGACCAACTAGAAATTAAATATACACTGACTGAAATAAAAAATATTTCAGCAGACTAGAGGACTGCAAGAATTAAGCCAAAGATTTGAAATACAAAGAAGCAAAAAACACTCAACCAGAAAAGCAAAAAGCAAAAAGTATCCAAAAATTTGAAGATAGTGTAAGGAACCTCAAGCATACCAACATCAGAATTATGGGGGTGGCAGAAGAGAGAGAACAAGATACTGAAAACCTATTTGAAGGAATAATGACCGAAAACTTCTCCCACCTGGTGAAAGAAATAGACTTATAAGTCCAGGAAGCTCACAGAACCCCAAACAAAAGGAATCCAAAGAGGACCATACCAAGACACATCATAATTAGAATGCCAAGAGCAAAAGACAAAGAGAGAATATTAAAAGCAGCAAGAGAAAAACAGTTAATTACCTACATGAGAGCACCCATACAATTGACAGCTGATTTCTCAACAGAAACTATGCATGCCAGATGGGAGTGGCAAGAAACATTCAAAGTGATGAATAGCAAGAACCTGTAACCAAGATTACTCTACTCAGCAAAGCTATCATTCAGAATTTAAGGGCAGATAAAGAGCTTCACAGATACGAAAAAACTAAAGGAATTCATCAATACCAAACCAGTATTATATGAAATGCTGAAAGGTATTCTTTAAGAAGAGGAAGAAGAAAAAGGTAAAGATAAAAATTATGAATAAACACATATCTATCAACAAGTGAATCTAAAAAATCAAGTGAATAAAAAATCTGATAAACAGAATAAGCTGGTGAATATAATAGAATCAGGGGCATAGAAAGGGAGTAGACTGACAATTCTCAGGGTGGGGGGAAAGGGGTGTGGGGAATGTGGGAAGAAACTGGACAAAAATCATACACCTATAGATGAGGACAATGGGGGTGAGGTAAGGTCAGAGGGTGAGGTGGGAACTGAGTGAAGGGGAGCTATGGGGGGTAAAAAGAGGAACAATTGTAATAAATAAAGATTTATTGAACAATAAAGATTTATTAAATAAAAAAGTTATAGACATAATGTCTTATACTCTTAACATTTTCACAATCATGCTTACTTATGATCCTTCTAGAGCTTCTGCACTGAGAGTTCTCTAAATCAAATGCAGGGACCTTCCTGTGAGGTTCTATTGTACACACGTCTTTGTCTTTCAAATAGAATGTGGCTTCAGAATGAGGAGAGTTAAACTCCTGAGTGCCATCAGCAGTCCCCTGAGTCTCCTTCCTGGCCTTCATTTTGTTTATACCAAGTCTAGTTTGGAGGGAGGAGGTCTTTGTGTCTGTCTTGGGGAGGGAGCACAGATCTTGGGAGGACTTCAAAAAAGAGTATTTGGCAACAGAAAGCATCATTCAGAGCTTAGACATGAAACACATCTGAGTCCACGGGGAAAAGGGGAGCTGGAGAGGAAAGATAGAACCAGTCATGTCACCTGAGACTGGTTCTCTGTGTCATAAGGGCATTGTGGCCTAAAGCAACTTACAGACCAAAAGGGAAAAAAGGTGGCATTCCATAACAGCATTCAAGATTTTAGCCATGATTGAAACTAGAAATAAAAGCAAAACCACAAGATAGAGGTTCCAAAACAATAGGGAGACAGCAGCCGGGGAGTTGGAAGACCTGGGTTGAGGCTGGCTCTACACTGCAGAGCTGAGGCTCAGCCTGGCAGGGGGTTCCGGCTTCCCTCCACTCTACCTCCTCCACGTCCAGAGCCCAGCACAGTGGCTCACAAATATCGCTTTAATGAACATGCTTAACTCAGGAGCACTAACTTCTCAAATGGAGCTGCCTCTACCTTTGCACCAGACTTCACAGAACTGGTCTGTTGTTTTGTTTTGTTTTTGTTTGTTTTTTTCCTTCTCTTTTCTGAACCTTCTTCCCTTCTGCTCATCCCACTGCTGACATCATTTTCCCATTTGTTGTTTGTGTCCCCACTCCACAATGGAGCTGGCGCCTGCTATGCCAATCCCCGAGCTGCCAAAAGTGAACTTCATTTAAAATCAGTGTTTCGGGGAGAAACAGACTAAGGAGGCACCGTGCAGACTCCAGCCTCCATTTACTACTCCAACTGCAGGGCTCTTAGCAGGTTGGTTTTTCTCCTCTGGAGGAAAGCTTGTTTCCATAGAAGGATTTCTCCCCTTTGTGTTCCTTCTTTGTTCACAGTTTTAGTGTTTACTTCTTTTTATCTTTGCATAATCCTTTCTGTGTCAAGAATCTGAAGAGATTCTGGGCTGAAATCCCTCACCCTTCCCTGAAACCGGCTCTGCTCCCTGCCAACAGCAGCTGACACATTTCCCTCCTTGTTCCTTTACATCCAAACTGTGAAAGGAGGCTGGTGAATCCTGAGGACAAACCTCGGATAGGCTGGAGTTTGTTGATGGGGTATTTTTCAAGTCTTCAACCAAGATTCTGTGCAAAATTAATTTGTTTAATAGAGTTCCTGGAGAGAGGGTTCCAGCAGGTGTGGGTTATGTGTATAACCACTGGCCTGTTCAGAAGGCCAGCCAGGCTGGGAAGGTGGAGGGCCTCTGGGTAGGAGGAGGGAAGCCCACTGCTCCAAGCACAGCTGTGACCACTGAGGCACGTGACTGCTCCCCAGGACTAGCTTATAAAGCAGCAGAAGAATGGGGGCGGGCAATTGCTTAGAAAACACTGGAGCAGCAGAAGTGACACCGTGAGGGCACCCCCAGCAGACAATAATCTCCATGAATGTGGGGCTCTTCTTGTTTTGTTCACTGTGTCCTCAGCACCTAGCTGTGCACGCGTCTTGACTGGTGTTCAGTAAATATTTGTGGAATGAATGAATGAGGTATAAGGGCAGGGCACCACAAGAATCCTCTTGAATAAAAAGGAGAGTTTTTGAAAGATTTAAAGCTGCCGTTTTCATGTTTAATTTTATTAAAAATTATTCCTAATTCTACTGAAACCCTGGGTTGGTGTGGCCTGGAGAATAAAATATGAGCCACAAAAGCTTTTTGGGGGGCTTCGGGCAAAGACTATGGTGCCTAGTTGTATCAAATATGATAAGATGAGAAATTGTATGTAGAAGCATATTTATTTATGTGACTTATTATGTTTGTGTATATAAACATATACATACACAGAATTACAATTTATTGAGCACTGCCCCAAGTCAAGGCACTAATTCTTCTGATACCACTAAGATGTTGTGCATTATTATTTCCATTTTATAGAGAAAAATTGAGGCTTGGAGAAGATTTTAAAAAAATGGCTGAATATAAGGCAAATAATGATTCTTCCTATTCCCAATGAAAATATTTCCCCCTTACAAAAATTTTGGCTAACTTAAATAAAAATGCTTTTATAAATGAGTACAAAATCTCTTTATGCACTGTTCAAAATAGGGGAACTATGAGAGGTGACTGGTTTAATTTTTTCCTTTGGCCAAAAAATTCCCACAAAATACAAATAAGTTCTGGAGTAAATGTTTCATTGTGTGTTTTCCTGGTGTTACATTTGCCTGGGCTTGGCTGTACTACTCAACACACTACAAAAAATATTTTTTTTTAAATTAAAACTGAAGATTTTTTATATAGGTACCAGAGGCCTGATATACAAAATTTGTGTGGAGTGGGAGAGTGGGATACGGGAGGGGGGGTGGGGTTCCTCAGCCTGGCCTGCACCCTCTCACAATCTGGGACTGCTGGCTCCTAACCACTCACCTGTCTGCCTGCCTAATTGCCCCTAACCACCCTGCCTGCCTGCCTGTCCCTAACCACTCACCTGCCTGCCTGATTGTCCCTAACCACCTCTGCTTCAGCCCCCACACCGGGGAACTAGGCTACCCTCCTCCAGCCAACCGCAGGCCACCAGGACCTGGGCTTCCCTCCCTCTCGCGAGCTGTAGGCACCTGGGACCCTGGGCGGCTTCGCTTGGACCCCAGCTTTATCAGGAAGGACATCCAGAATGACATCCAGAAGATGGCTAGTCTCTCTGGTCTAATTAGCATATTACCCTCTTATTAGTGTAGAGAGCATATTAAAATGTAGAGAATTTACAATACCCCAAGTTTCATTGTTAATATTCCAATTAGTACCTCTCTAACCCCACTCTGATACAGGGGTAATCATTTTTTTTCTTTTACTGATCTCACCCATCAACTAATTTTATTGTCCCTGAACTTCATGTAGCTATTCTTTTTGTGTCTAGTTTCTTTTACTAACACATGTGTGCACTCCCAGGAGTAAAACACTATTCGTGAGGTAGGTTGCTACAGGACTTTTTTTTTTTATATATATATTTTATTGACTTTTTACAGAGAGGAAGGGAGAGAGATAGAAAGTCAGAAACATCGATGAGAGAGAGACATCGATCAGCCACCTCCTGCACGCCCCACAATGGAGATATGCCTGCAAGCAAGGTACATGCCCCCAACCGGAATCGAACCTGGGACCTTTCAGTCCGCAGGCCAACACTCTATCCACTGAGCCAAACCGGCCTCGGCTGCTACAGGACATTTGTGGAAATGGCCAGCTGTTCAAAATGGTTGAACTATTTTGCATCCCATGAGCTTGTGAGGGCTGCAGTTACTCTTCATGGTTACTGATGTACTGTCTAAACCTTAAGAAACTTGATAAGTGTGTCATGATGGAGTCTTTACATGTTCATTGTATGTTTCAGTCATTTACACTGGATTTCACCTGTTGTACACAGATTACAATCACAAAGATGTTTAGATAGTTAACTCAAGTTGTTGTTGGTAGAACTGTCCCAATTATCACCCTGGTCAGCACATCTGAGACCTTCTAAAATGCAAAAAGATCATAGAAAAACCCCTACGACCTTTCAATGCAAGTGGTTTACTTCCAGTACAAATTTCTAATACCTGACAGTTCACAATTTGCCACAGAATCAACAATCTAAACTTATGGGCACTTTTATCTCAAATCTAATTTAAGACATTTACATCTAATTACCAATCCATATGTTACACATCATAATAAGACTTCTCATCTCATGACAAATCTCAAGGAATATACGGATTTTGACTAGTGGAAGCCTCACATGTTCTGAGAAGCAAATACTGCCATGTTAGTTTTATAAAAAGTAAACTGAGATTTTTAAAAAATTAATTTTTATTGTTGAGATTATTATAGATATCCCTCCTCCCCATACCTCCCCCTCCACCTGGTTCTCACCCCGTCCCAGGCCCTTGCTACCCTATTGTCTGTGTCCATAGGTAATGCATACATGAATATAAGATTTTCGTCTAATCTCTTCCCACATCCCCCCACACAAAGAATCATCAATCTGTTCCATTTCCATGCCCCTCATTCTATTCCATTCACTAGTTTATTCTGTTCATCAGATTTTTTATTTGTTTGATTTTTTTAGATTCAATTGTTGATAGGTACGCATTTGTTGCCCCTTTGTTGTTCATATTTTTTTATCTTTACCTTTTTTTCTTCTTTGGTGGTGATGAATTCCATTAGCTTTCTTATCTGTGAAGCTCTTGATCTGACCTTCAATTCTAAATGATAGCTTTGCGGGGTAGAGTAATCTTGGTTGTAAGTTCTTGCTATTCATCATTTTGAATATTTCTTGCCACTCCCTTCTGGCCTGCATAGTTCTGTTGAGAAATCACCTGACAGTTGTATGGGCACTCCCTTCTAGGTAACTAACTGTTTTTCTCTTGCTGCTATTAAGATTCTCTCTCTGTCTTTTGGCCTTGGCATTTTAATTATGATGTGTCTTGGAGTGGTCCTCTTTGTGTTCCTCTTGTTTGGGGTTCTTTGTGTTTCCTGGACTTATAAGTCTATTTTTTCACCAGGTGTGGGAAGCTTTCTGCCATTATTTCTTCAAATAGGTCAAATATTGATTTTGCTCTCTCTCTTCTTCTGGTACTCCCATAATTCTGATATTGGCACACTTGTAGTTGTCCCAGAGGTTCCTTACACTATCTTCATATTTTTGGATTCTTTTTTCTTTTTGCTCTTCTGGTTAGATGTTTTTCACTTTCTCAAATTTCAAATTTTTGACTTGATTCTTTGGATCTTCTAGTCTGCTGTTGAGTTTCTATATATATTATTATTATTTCAGTCAGTGTATGCTTTATGCTTAATTTATGACTGGTCCTTTTCAATTTTTTTTTTTTTGCATTCTCACTAAGATACTGGAAAGTCTCACTAAGTCCCTTGGAGGTTTCTAGAAGATTTCTGAGTAACCTTATATCTGTGGTTTTGAACTCTATATTCAATATTTTACTTTCTTCCATTTATTTCATTGTGACATGTTTCTTTGTCTCCACATTTTGGATGCTTCCCTGTGTTTGTTTCTATGTATTAGGTAGAGCTGCTAAGTCTCCTTGAGTTGATATAGTGGCCTTGTGTAATAGATGTCCTAGGGCCCAGTGGCTCAGCCTCCTCAATCACCTGAATTGAACACTCTAGGTGCACCCCTGTGTGGGCTGTGTACATAGTCTTGTTGTAGTTAACCCTTGATTGCTATGGTGTCACTGTGGGGAATTAACCTCCAGGCCAATTGGCTGTGGGGACCACCTGTGACTACAATGGGAGAGCTGCTGTGCAGGAGACACTTCTATGGAGGAGTTGTTTCAGTAGGGCTTTGGTACTCACTGAGTCTGCCCTTTGAGTGTGTCGCTTATGAATGTGAAGAGTTTTAATCTGATATGGTCTGACACTGACCACTGTGTACACTGGCTCTCGGGTCTCCAGAGAGGTGCAAACTGTTAGCCACTGTCTGGGCCCACCCAGCAGGATATATGCAGATTCCTCCTCCCTTTATCAGGTTCAGAAGTGCCCAGACAAGATCCAGCTGTGAATCAAGGCAGGATGGTGCTGGATCTTGGGACTTTTATTGATAGGTTTGAGGCTCCCTTACCCAGTTGCAGCTTGTTTGACAGGTTTTTAGCCTGAGAAAGGATAGGCCATTCATATACAAAATCTGTTGCACACAAATTGGGTGGGGATATAAATTGGTTGGGTTAGGATCTCAGGGAATCACCAGAGTAGGCTTCCAATCAACCCTGCAACTGGGGAGTTCCCAGCATGGGAACAATGATCCCTGCAAGCACCTCTGCCTGGGAGGAAGCCACCTCAAGTTCCTGCACTGTTGCCAGACAGTCCAGTTTCTCCCTGTATGTGTCTGGGTCCCCCAAAGCCTTGCCTGGCTCTGGAACTCAGAGGAAGTGGGAGCTTGTAAGTTCAGTTCATGGTGCTGGCCTTTTAAGAGGAGCAGCTGTCTCCAGCAGCCTGTATGTCACTCAGCCCCAATGCACACTGTTTCTTAAAGCCTGTAGTTCTTACTGCCCATTCTTTTCCCAGCTCTGGGACCCTGGGCTGGGTGGCTGGTGTTGGGTTGGGATCCCTTGCTCCTCCAGGCAGCCTCTGCAGAGGCGATCTCTCTCCAGATTAAAAAAGCAGCACATGTGGATGCCGTTCCGCACCTCTGTACCTCCGACCAGTCTCGGTATGCTTTCTTCTTTACTTCTCTAGTTGTAGGATTTTCATTCAGCCAGCTTTCCAATGGTTCTGGATGATGGTTGTTCTGTATTTTAGTTGTACTTTTGATGTGCTTGTGGGAGGCAGCAAGTATAGGTATTTGCCTATGCCACCATCTTGGTTCTCTTCTCTGAAATGAGATTTTTTAAAAGAGGTATCCCTAACGAGAGTGAATCAGTCTCAAAGGCTATGCATGGGAATACCAATCCCATTCTTTGTCCTCCAACTACTAGTAAATCATTGCTGAGACTTTATCCACTTTATGTGCCCTTATAAAAAGTAATTTTTAATTATCTACCTGGTGGATCTAACAATCTGTTTAAACAGCTAGACCCAAGAGTATTTGAATCTGCACAAATGCAAAGACCTGTGAGAAACTGAACCTGCAATCTGCCTCACCATTTCCGGGCCATGCGAGTGAGGGCAGTGGGGCTGACTATCTGCCACCTGCCCTTCAGAATCTCCTTTGTCTTCTCTGGGAGCCCAAACTACATGGGCTGCATCCAGAGCCTCCTGCCAGATTCTCCCCTGGGGAACAATGGCAAGAGGAGGGAGAGAGGGAGTGAGGCTAGGATATTCATCCCCCCCATCCCCCCCGCTTGCTATGGGAAGGCTGCATCCCTGCTCTGGTCTGGTCAGGCAGCCACTCCTTGTGGCCTCCTGCTCCAGGTTCTAGTAACCATGCCTTTCCTCTTCAGGTCCAGAACTGGGGCCTGGCCTTCCATTACCAGCCTGAAGTAGCTATGCACTACCTCCCCTGCATTTTCTCCACCTTTGTAAGGAGTTTCTTCTCTTTTTAAAATTTAATTTTATTGTTTAAATTATCACAAATAGTACATGTCTCCTTTTTATCCCCATTGACCTGCCTCTGGCCTCCCCTACCCCCAGGCACATGCTCTCACCCTCACCCCCAATGTCTTGTGTCCATTGGTTATGCATGCATACAAGTCTGGTTGATCTCTTACTCTGTCTCCTCAACCCTCCCCAGCCTTCCCGCTGTAGTTTGACAGTCTGTTTGATGTTCCTCTGCCTCTGTATTTATTTTTGTTCATTAGTTTATAATGTTCTTTATTATCCATAAATGAGTGAGATCATGTAGTATTTTTCTTTCACTGAATGGCTTATTTCACTTAGCATAATGCTCTCCAATTCCTTTATGAGTTTTCTTTAAAAATTACCTTATTTGTGTAAAGGTTATTTAGTCTTATAACTGTCATCATCAACAGCATCATTACTAATAGCTAGTGTTTATTGAACATATATTATGTTCTTTCTTAAGCACTTTTTATGTATTATCTCATTTATCCTCTCAATAATACTACAAGGTAGGTCCTATTATTATTTTCACTTTTAAAGTATCATAGGCCTGGAGGAGGAAAGGAATGAATGGGATTTCTGTACAAAACACATAAACAAACCACCCACATAGTTGGTGATCCCCTCAACATCTGCTGCTTTGCAAGATATGGGGGGAGAGTCAAAAGGACCTGGAGCAGCACCTATCATGAGCTGGTGCAGGTACTTTTACACATCATGTCATCACATGCTATGTAACCTTGAACAGCCTTGTAATCTCTCTTCTTCCCAGTTTTTCATCTGTAAAAGTGAAAATAATAATAAGACCTACCTTGTAGTGTTATTGAGAAGATAAATGAGATAATACATAAAAAGTGCTTAAGACAGGACATAATACATGTTCAATAAACATTAGCTATTAATAATGATGCTGTTGATGATGACAGTTATAAGACTAAATAACCTTTATAAAAATCTTCTGAAGTAGATGTCATTTCCCATATTTTAAACATGAGAAAACTCTGGCCTCATGGGCTATGTTACAAAGAAAAGGCAGAAGAGAAATTAATCTGGGGGTTACTTCTTGGTAGTGAAAACAGAAAGCACTATGGTGATCTATTAATGATGCTTTATAGTTAAATATAAATTCCTTTATGAGCCATAATTTCCAAAACACAACTAACCTGTCAGTGAACTACAATAGAAATACACTTATGTACTAGTATATTCATACACAACACACACATAAACACATGTGTAAATGTTGAAAACTAAGAGAGCAGTTTCACCTGAGAACTCCGGCCCTCACATTCTAGCCCGCCCTTCCTGATGGCCCATCCTGCAGATTTGGGACTTGCTCTACCAGCTCCTGCAATCAAGGTTGAGACTGAACCTGCAACCCAGGGGGAAGTGGATGTCTACGGTGATCTGAAAAGCTACAGCTGCAGCACCCACTGAACAGCTAGGGGACCCAAAACACCATTCTCCAATTGGCGCAGACACTCGGACTCAGAGGAGCTCCACACGCCACTAAGAAAGACCCTTGTGTGTTGTACCTGGTCATGTTGTAGTTTGTGCCTTTAAATCAATGGCAGGAGAGAGAATTACATAACCAGACAATCGAAGAAGAAAGACCATGGGTAGATGAAGAAACAGCCTGCATATGACAGAAAAGCAGGTATCACCAGAAAAAGAAGTAAATGAAAGAGAAGAAGAAATAGATCTGCCAGAGAAAGAGTTCATAAAAATGGTCATAAGGTGGCTGAAAAGAATGGAAGACAAAATCGACAATGTGAGTAAGAGCCAAGAGGAAATGAAGAAGAAGCAAGAACAAATGAAGAATAATCAAGAAGAAATGAAAAATGACATCACTGCTATAAAGAACTCAATAGAAAACATCAAAAAGTAGACTAGAAGAAGCAGAGGACCATATGAATGAGCTAGAAGACAGAGTAGGAAAAAAAACCCAAGTACAGCAACTTCTAGGAAAAAAAATTAAAAAGCAAGAAGAGAGCCTAAGGGAACTTTAGGATAACATGAAACAAAACAACATCTGCACAATTGGGGTTCCAGAAAGAGAGGAAACTGAGCAAGGAATAGAAAACCTGTTTGAAGAAATAATGACAGAAAATTTCCCCAATATAGGAAAGAAAAAACCCACACAAATTCAAGAAGCTCACAGAGTCCCAAGAAAAATGAACCCGCAAAAACCGAGGCACATTATAATTAAATTGGCAAATCCCAAGGACAAAGTAAGAATCTTAAAAGCGGCCAGAGAGAAACAGAAAGTTACCTACAAAAGAACCCCCATAAGACTAGCTACTGATTTCTCAATAGAAACTCATCAGGCCAGAAGGGAATGGAATGAAATATACAAAGTCATGCAAAGGAAGGATCTGAATCTATGAATACTGTACCCAGCAAGGCTATCAATCAAAATTGAAGGTGAAATCAGGAGCTTCATACACAAAAAAGGACTAAGGGAATATATTACCACCAAACCAGCAATGCAAGAAACGTTAAAGGGTCTGCTGTAAAAAAAAGAAATAGGAAGCAAAGAAGGAACTCGGGAGTAAAGACTAACAATGGCGACAGATAAGTACCTATTAATAATTTTAAATGTAAACGGATTAAATGCTCCAATCAAAAGACATAGGGTAACTGATTGGATAATAAAACATGATCCATATACCTGCTGTCTACAAGAAACCCACCTCAGAAAAAGAGATGCACACAGTTTGAGGGTGAAGGGATGGAAGATGATATTTTAGGAAAATGGAAATGAAAAGAAAGCTGGAGTTGCAATGCTTATATCTGACAAATTAGATCTCAAAGTGAAGGACATAACAAGAGATAAAGAAGGCCACTTCACAATACTAAAGGGATCAATCCAACAAGAAGAAATAACTCTGGTAAACATATATGCACCCAATATAGGAGCACCTAAATACATAAAAAAAACTCCTGGAGGATATTAAGGAAGAGATTGACAGCAATACAATCATAGTAGGAGACTTTAATACCCCATTGTCACCACTGAACAAATCCTCTAAACAAAAAATCAGCAAATAAATGTCAATCCTAAATGACTCACTATATCAGATGGAATTAATTGACATCTTCAGAATATTTCACCCCAAAGCCACAGAATATACATTCTTCTCCAGTGCACATGGGTCATTTTCAAAGACAGACCATATGTTGGGTCATAGGAAAAGTCTCTTCAAATTCAAGAAGATAGAAATCATATCAAGCATTTTCTCAGATCAAAGTGGCATAAAACTGGAAATCAACTACAATAAAAACAATACAAAGAAATCAAACACATGGAGACTAAACAGCATGCTTTAAACGACTGGGTAACCAGAGAGATCAAGGAAGAAATAAAAAACATCATGGCAACGAATGACAATGACAACACAACAATACAAAATTTATGGGACACAGTGAAAGCAGTCTTGAAAGGGAAGTTCATAGCCCTACAAGCCTACTGCAAAAAACAGGAAACAATGGTAATAAATATCCTAACTCTACAACTCAAAGAGCTAGAAAGAGAGCAACAAGAGAAGCCCAGTGAACTCAGAAGGAAGGAAATAGTGAAGATCAGAGTGGAGATAAACAACTTGGAGACCAAAGAAACAATTCAAAAGATCAACAAATCAAAGAGCTGGTTCTTTGAAAGGATAAACAAGATTGATGGACCTCTAGCCAGGCTCACCAAGAAGCAAAGAGAGAAGACCCAAATAAACAAAATTAGAAATGAAAGAGGAGAAATAACAACAGACCCTGTGGAAATACAAAGGATTGTTAAAAAATACTGTGAACAACTCTATTCCAATAAATTGGACAAACTGCAAGAAATGGACATTTTCCTAAAAAAATATAACCTTCCAAAACTCAATGAGGAGGAAGCCAAACATCTCAACAGTCCAATAACTATGGAAGAAATTGAAGCAGTCATCAAAAAGCTTCCAGCAAATAAAAGCCCAGGACCAGTTGGCTACACAGGAGAGTTTTACCAAACATTCAAGGAAGAATTAAAACCTATCATCCTCAGAGTATTCCAAAATATTCAAGAAGAAGGAACACTTCCAAACACCTTCTATGAAGCCAGCATCACCCTAATACCAAAACCAGATAAAGACAACACAATGAAAGAGAATTATAGGCCAATATCTCTCATGAACTTAGATGCCAAAATTCTAGCAAATCGGATCCAGCAGTACATCAGAAAGATCATGCATCATGACCAAGTAGGATTCATCCCAGGAATGCAAGGATGGTACAATATCTGCAAATCAATAAATGTGATACAGCATATAAACAAATTGAGAGATAACAATCACATAGTCATATCAATTGATGCAGAAAAAGCATTTGGCAAAATCCAACACCCTTTCTTGACAAAAACTCTCAGCAAAGTGGGAATAGAAGGATCATACCTCAACATCATAAAAGCCATATATGATAAACTCACAGCTAACATCATACTCAGTGGACAAAAACTAAAATGATTTCCTTTAAAAACAGGAACAAGACAGGGATGCCCACTCTCACCTCTCCTGTTCGACATAGTACTGGAAGTATTAGCCATTGCAATTAGACAAGAAGAATAAATAAAAGGCATCCAAATTGGAAAAGAAGAAGTAAAGCTGTCTTTATTTGCAGATGACATGATACTGTACATAAAAAAACCCAAAGGACTCCATCCCAAAACTAATTGACTTAATAAATGAATTTGGCAATGTAGCAGGATACAAAATTAATGCCAAGAAATCTATGGCATTTCTATACACTAATAGTGAAATTACAGAAAGAAAGACTAAAAAAGCAATTCCATTTACCATGGCACCAAAAAAATTAAGTTACCTAGGAATAAACCTAACTAAGGAGGTAAAAGACCTATATGCAGAAAACTGCAGGACACTTAAAAAAGAGATAGAGGAAGACTTAAACATATGAAAGAGCATACCATGCTCATGGGTTGGGAGAATCAACATCATTAAAATGTCCATTCTACCAAAAGCAATCTATAGATTCAATGCACTACCTATTAAAATACCAGCGATGTATTTCACAGACCTTAGAAGAACTCTTCAAAGATTCATCTGGAACAGAAAAAGACCGCGAATAGTGACAGCAATTTTGAGAAAGAAGAATAAAGTAGGTGGGATCTCAATACCAGGTTTCAAGCTATATTACAAAGCAACTTTTCTCAAAACAGCTTGGTACTGGCACAAGAACAGGCATATAGACCAATGGAATAGAATAGAGAATCCAGATACCCACCAAAACCACTATCCTCAATTAATATTTGACAAAGGAGGCATGAACATACAATGGAGCCAAGACAGCCTCTTCAATAAATGGGGTTGGGAAAATTGGACAGATACATGCAAAAAAATAAAACTGGACCACCAACTTACACCAAATACAAAAATAAACTCAAAATGGATACAGGACTTAAACATTAGAAGGGAAACCATAAAAATACTAGAGGAATCCACAGGTAGTAAAATCTCAGACATATGCCGAAAGAACTTCTTCACTGATACTGCTCCAAAGGCAATGGAAGCTAAAGAAAAAATAAACAAATGGGACTACATCAAAATACAAAGCTTTTGCATAGCAAAAGAAATCATCAACAAAACAACAAGAAAGCCCACCGTATGGGAGAACATATTTGCAAAATTTATCACTGATAAATGTTTAATCTACAACATCTACAGACAACTTATACAACTTAATAAAAGGAAGATAAGTGATCTAATGAAAAAAAGGGCAATGGACCTAAATAGAACCTTTTTGAAACACGACAGAAGGAAGGCCAAGAGACACATGAAAACATATTCAAAGTCACTAATTATCCGAGAGATGCAAATCTAAACAACAATGTGATACCATCTCACACCTTCAGAATGGCAATCATCAACAAATCAACAAACCACAAGTGTTGGCGAGGATGCGGAGGAACAGGAACCCTTGTGCACTGTTGGTGGGAATGCAGTCTGGTGCAGCCACTGTGGAGAACAGTATGGAGTTTCCTCAAAAAACTAAAAATGGAACTCCCATTTGACCCAGCAATCCTACTCTTAGGAATATATCCTACGAAAGTAGAAATACCAATCAGATAGGATTTATGCACCCCTATGTTCATAGCAGCACAATTTACAATAGCTACAATTTGGAAATAGCCTAGGTGCCCGTTAGGAGATGAGTGGATCAGAAAACTGTGATACATCTACACAATGGAATTCTATGCTGCCATCAAAAAGAAGGAATTCTTACCATTTGCAGCAATCTGGATGGAACTGGAGAGCCCTATGCTAAGTAAAATAAGCCAGTCAATGAAGGAGAAACACCACATGATATCCCTCATTAGTGGATAATAAAGAACATTATAAACTGATTAACAAAAGATAGATACAGAGACAGTAAAGCATCAAACAGACTGTCAAATAACAGCAGGGTAGATAAGAGATTAATCAAAGGACTTATATGCACACATATAAGCATAACCAATGAACACAAGACACTGGGGTGTTGGGGTATGCCTGGGAGAAGGGGGCGGGGGGCAATGGGAAGATATGTATACTAGTAACATAGTAAAAAAAATTGAAAAAGAAAAGAATTTTACAATTTGAAATATCAGTGTCTAATGACAATTACTGTTAAAATTATGTTTTTCCTTCTTTTGCAAGATTGCATATGCATGATTTCTATTAGACTGATTTCATGTGTAAAAAAAAGTTTGAAAACTAAAATGAAATCATAACTTTTAATCAAGTCCCCTTTATGTTTTATGAGTCTTTGATTAATTAAATATTCTGTGCCTACTGAATTTACTTGTAGATGAAGTATTGGTTGCTGCTTTCTCAAAATATGTGGAATCTAATGAACTAACTAAACTGATGAACAAAATAGATCCAGAGACACTGAAGCATGCAATAAACTGACAAATTTCAGAAGGATGGTGTGGGGGGCGGGGAGGGCAAGAAGGAATTAATCAAAGAATTTATATACACATTAGAGGTCTGGTACATGAATTCGTGCACCAGTGGGGTCCCTCGGCCTGGCTTGTGGGTTCAGGCCAAAATTGGCTCTCCAACATCCCGAGAGGTCCCAAACTGTGAGAGGGTGCAGGCCATACCAAGGGATCCCACCACTGCACGATCAGGATTGGGGAGGAACTATGGGAGGACTTCAAGGCATGTTCAGCACATCTCACTCAGTCCCCATTGGCCAGACTCCAGCAGCAAGCTTACCTTCCAGTCAGAGCATCTGCCCTCTGGTAGTCAATACACGTCATAGCAAGTGGTTGAGCATCATTAACATATTACATTTTGGTAGGTTGAATGGTCGACTGGTTGACAGGACACTTAGCATATTAGGCTTTTATTATATAGGACTAGAGGCCCAGTGCACAAAATTAATACATTGGGGTGGGTGTCCCTCAGCCCAGCCTGCACCCTCTCCAATCTGGGACCCCACAAGGGATGTTGGACTGCCCGTTTAGTCCCAATCCAGTTGGACATCCCTCTCACAATCCAGGACTGCTCCCAACTGCTTGCCTGCCTGCCTTCCTGATTGCCCCTAACCACTTCTGCCTGCCAGCCTGATCACCCCCTAACCACTCCCCTGCTAGCCTAATTGATGCCTAACTGCTCCCCTCCCAGCCTGTTTGCCCCTAAATGCCCTCCCCTGCAGGCCTGGTCCCCCCAACTGCCCTTCCCTGAAGGTCTGGTCAGCTCCAACTACCCTCCTCTGTCAGCCTGGTCACCCCTAACTGTCCTCCCCTGCAGGCTCGATCACCCCAACTGCTCTCCTTTACAGGCCTGGTCCCTCCCAACTTCTGTCCCCTGCTGGCCATCTTTTGATGGCCATCTTGTGTCCACAAGGGGGCAGCCATCTTTGACCAGATGGGGGCAGCCATCTTGTGTGTTGGAGTGATGGTCAATTTGCACATTACTCTTTTATTATATAGGATATGCATATCCCGTGAACAGACAATAGTGCAGGTGAATGTATGAGGAGGGGGCAGGAGCAGGGTGGAGGGAGACGATGCAGGGGGGAAAGAGGACATATGTAATACTTTCAACAATAAAGATAAATTTAAAAAGTATTCTGTGAAGAGTGATAACACCAGAGGTTTTAGATCTTCATCTGAGGGCAAAGTATCCCTAGGAAGTTGTAGGGAAACTATACTTTTACAACCATATAAGAGGGAAAACATAACATTAAAAAAACTTGATCAACATCTTTTTATTATTCAATGTAACATTTAATTAATCCTAAAGAAGTTTTATTACTTTCCTGTCTCAGAAATTATACACAATATGTATTTAGGATCTTATAACCTTCTGGCACTTTATAGATACTTTCCTTTTATACTTGTTAGAGACTAATAATAAAACATTTAAGAATCTTCTATTATCCTTCTTTAAATAAAAATTAATTTTCTTTGAAAAGAAGAGAAAAATCTGAGTCCTGATACCAAATCTGTGTCTACTGATAGGAAACTATTTGCCATCACCACATCACAGTCCCCTTATGTGCCTGCCATGTACCACGATTCAGTCTACTTAAGGAATAACACCTGTGTGACCCATTTGCTCTCACATTCTTCTCCCCGGATGAGTGATAGACGAGAGGTCCTCTTTCCAGTCTACTCCCAGAATGCATAACACACTATCCCAGGCAGCCACTGACAATCCATTGGAGTTGACTTGTGAGGTGAAACTCATTTGCTACCCCTGAAGGAAAACATTAATTCAGATGAACAGGATAAAATCAAATTCAACAAAGAATGTCTGCTCATGGATCTGGAACTTCGCTGTGTTTACACCATAATCTCCAGGGCCTAGAATAATTCCTGGCACTTAGGAAGTACTCAGTAAATATTTGTTGAATGAATGAATGAGTGAATGAAAGCTATCTATGATCTATAAGAGCCTAGGTCTCACCCTTTCAGGAAATTTACATAGAATGAAGATGGACAAAAAGAAGAAAATACATAACCATAGTGGATATTACCCTAAGATAGGTACTAGTGTAACCAATTGTGGGTAAAATGGGAAAAGAGAGTATTCTGAATTAGTTTGAGTAAGACAGCATTTCAAAGAAATATGGTATTGCTTTCAAGCATCTTATCTAGACTCACAGTCTAGAGTCAGTCTATATAAGGGATAACACAAGCAGATATTCTAGTGGACCTATTTTAATAATCAGATAAAAATAATCTATAATTAGCAACATCATTTGCCTAAACTGTTTACAATTTAAGTTGATTTAAAGATTATCTTATTGTCAGAGTGAGCAAATTGGACCTTCAACCTAAAGTCTGAGTGGACGAGTGTGAATGAATGAGATCTTGAATTATTTGAACATGATCTCCAAGGGCTATCACTTTTCCCACGGAGGCCTAATAGAGCTCAGTACAGAGACTTTTTGTGTGTTTTTTCCTTTTGACCCTAACATGGACACGCCTTTAATTTTTCTATTATAAAAAGCATGTATACTTATTCTAAAAAGTTCCCAAAATACACAAGTTTAGTAAGTAGAAAGTGGAAAGCAAGTAATTTCCTCTTTCCTCAATCATCCACTATGGCTTGTGGACCAATCCAGGCTGCAGCCTGACTAAGTACAGCCTATGAGCTAAGCATGAGTTTTACATTTTTAAATAATTGAAAATATCAAAAGAATAACATTTTGTGACACACAATAGTTATATAAAATTGTTTTCAATATCTGTAAATAAAGTTTTATTGGCACATAGCCATGCCCATTTGTTTATTTCTTTGTGGCTGCTTCCACACCAGAGTTGCAGAGTTGAGTAGTAACCCTGGTCTAACAGAATAGAAGCTGTGACGCTTTCTGAAAAGTACCTTTCTTTCTAACTCACTATCTTAAGCATCCATCTACATATCAAACAAATTACTTGACACCAAAGCCCTTTTGACTGACAATCCTCTTTTTTCCATTCAATTATATTTGTTGCCATCTTAAGTTTTCATAAACCCATCAACTCTCTAATAGGTATTTCACCACCAGCCCTTTCATGACAAGCATGCATTCAAGGGCATTTCTTCCCTTCCTCACTCATCTTGCAGGGAATACGTAGGGAGTACAAGTTGGAAAACGCTCAGGAGAAATGGGAGCAAAGGTCCTGTGACTTCTCTTTTTTAGTAAGCACACAACCCTGGTAAGCAATACCGCTCCCACTTGGCTGGTCAAGTCTGGTAGAACATTCCCTAGGCAACTGTGCTGTCTGCTGGGAAACTATGTGCCAAGCAAATGTCTTGAGTGAGTGGGCAGTGTTAAATAAAAATGTTACTAGATTTTAGTCTTCTGCCCTTTAGCTAATGTGAAGAACAAAGTTTAGACCGTGCAGTTCATATATTTAATTTTCAGTGACTCACCAATTCATATAAATCGGATTTTACATTTATTTGGTTTCTGCAATTATTTTGATAGCACTTTGTTGACATTCTAATAGTAATGTCTTTTTTTTCTTAAAAAATTCCAATTTAGTCAGTAAATCTGTATTCATGTAGGTGGTCTTTGATATTTGCTTTAGTGAAGATAATGAAAAAAACATTTTGGCAATGCAAAAATGATTTCTGGGATGATTTTCAGAGATGGCTTGAACTAAGAGTTGAGTTCTTCTCTAGAGAAAATTATCTGTAATAGCACTAATATTTTAAAAAATAAAACTTTTTTGACTTTAACCTTACATTTTATTTGAGTTCTTATTTGTTAGACAAAGTTGGCAGGTGGTCCAATTACCTACTGCTACACAACATACCCTGCCAAATTTTAATGGCTTAAAACAAAAACCATCTTTTGTTTTGCTCATGAGATCTGCAATTTTGGCAGTGTGTAGTGGGGCAGCTCATCTCTGCTCAACTGAGGCTGATGGACCTACTGGCAAGATGGCTCACTCACATGGCAAGTTGGTGCTGGCTGCAGGCTGGAAGCTCAGCATCCTTATTTCCTTTCCTGGGGGCCTTTCCATGTGTCCCTTGGGCTTCCTCACAGCATGGCAATTGGGTTCTAAGAATTGGTATTCAAAGAAGCCAAAGCAGATGCTACAAGTCTTCTTGTAGTTCACCTCATATGTCACAGGGCATCATTTCATCCCCCCTGCATCCCACCAATTAAAGCAAATCATTAAGACTAACTCAATTTCAAGGGGAGGGGAATGCCATCCACATCTCAAGAGGAGGAGTTGCAAATAATTTATGGCCATCTTTAATCTACTACAGCACATAAAAGAAACAATGTACATGTTTCTGAAAATCATGTTCTGGATATTAAAGTGTTAGCAAAGAGAAGCCAAAAATAGAATTAGAATATGCATGATTGAACCAGCTCTCCTCAGAGGAAGTAAGACATCCATATCAAGAGTATGCTAGACATAAACCAATGTCCTATACCAGCTCTACAGCCATGGACAACACTGTTTGAGCCTTCCATGACCCCATATCACCTATAAAATGTGAATATGGCTTGTCTGAGGGAAATCAAGATTCTGTTTTTAAAATAACTTTAAAACATTAAAAATCTAACAAATAACACACTAGTAAGGACAGAAAAACACAAAATAATAAATGCTCTATGCATTTTCACAAACTGAACACACTCATCTGACTAAAAAACAGAAAAGTGTCAGGACTGGGGAAAATAGGGATAGGGACTTTGGCCAAGATGAGGGTATGGAGAAAGCAGACCATTGGCTCCTGCCAGTGTTTGCCATGTAGAGATAAAGGTGGAGTGTGGGCCCTGTCCAGGACTCTATGGAAAGGTTTGAAATGATGACAAGGGGATGGAAAAAGGAAAGGGAACAGAACAAAAAGGGATATCAGCATAACCGAGGTGGACATTTTCACTGTAGCTAAGCATGGCAGGAATAATGAATATAGAATCAACTGGGCTCAACATTCTGGAAGGAACCCTGGTCTGAAGGTATCTTTGCACAGGAAGGAGGCTTCCTGATGTTGGAAAAGATTCAGAGACAAACCTACCACAAATCCAAAAGCTCACCTTTCATATTGCCACCTATTTTAATCACTAAAGTATCTTAAAGAGCTCCACTCGCATGACCAATTATCCTAAATCTTTCTCTCCGACTCCTTTACATAGAGGGAGACTTGCTTTTTCTACTTTCCTCAATGTCTTATCTTGCTTCTCTGAATATTGACCTTTGTATGGAGTTCCTAAGGTTCTCTCTCATAGCACACACACACTATTGGAAAATTTCAGCACTTCAAACCCTTTTTGGAAAAAGGTAGATACAAATGAAAATAAAATCCTATTCACTATGCTGTCTATAAAATTTGAGGCATCTGGTAGACTTCTTCAAATAATCTCAAGGCCTCCTCAGCTGGCTATGGAGTATGATTTAAGCAGTGGCTAATGGAATTCTGAGTAGGTGTAGGAGGAGGGGAAATGGGGGTCATTAACAACTAACTACATAACTGGCAGATGTAGGGAATGGCTGCCCATGGGATGCAGCTGGTAAGAGCAACATCAGGAATATTTCTGCTTTATTCAGTAGTATTTAGATCAAATTAACATCTGAACATTATAAACAGGGTAGGGCAATAGTAGGTTTACAGTTGTTCATATGGAACATAATACAATAATTAATAAATAATACAAGGATAAATTCTGCGTTTTGCATACTCACAACTGTAAATCCACTTTTGCCCCACCCTGTATATGTCTGCAGCTTACTAAGTGAGACAGTGCACAATATGCATTTAAAGCTTAGTTGCCTGGCAAAGAGTAGGTGATCTGTAAACCTTCCCCACCCTTTCCTCTTTTCTATTGCTCTGTCAGGCTGTATATGATTACATGAAGCTTTATTTATTTAAGAGTCCTGCAGGTTACCATCAGCTCTTTTTCTCAAGCTTTGCATCCTGACTGATCTGAACTACATGGCTACCATTGTTTTCTTTCTTTTTAATCCTCATGTGAGGATATGTTTTTAAATTGATTTTTATACAGTGGGAGAGGGGGAGAGAGAAACATCAATGTAAGAAACAGTGATTGGTTGCTTCCCATATGGGCTATGACCAAGGATCAAATCCATAATCTTTCGATGTAGAGGATGACACTCCACCAAACTGAGCCACCTTGCTAGGGCTACAATGATTTTCTACTGATCTGAGAAGAAAGAGGATTTTGAATCATCTCATTCATGTGTGTAAGGCGAAGTCTCTAGTTAGCGATCTTGAGTGTTTTTGGAAATGCTACATATCTTATAAATCATCACCGTTACCAGTATACTGTAAAGCTGGTTTTCCATGTATGTGAACACTTTCTTTTATGCTCAGCACACATCTTATTGAGAGATCTAGGAACTTTAAAGTACATCTGGAAGATGTAGATATAGATTAATAAAATTAAAGTGAAGAAAGAGTTTTCCCACCAAAACCAGTTTGGCTCAGTGGAGAGAGAGCGTCTGCCTGCAGACAGGAAGGTCCCAGCCCAGGTTCGATTCCGGTCAAGGGCATGTATCCTGGTTTTGGGTGTGCAGGAGGCGGCTGATCGAAGTCTCTCTCATCAATGTTTCTAACTCTTTATCCCTCTCCCTTGCTCTCTGTAAAAAATCAATAAAATATATTTTAAAAAAAGAGTTTTCTCTTAAATCTCATTTTTTCCCACTCTGTATCCTTTTGTGCTTGGTACTAAGCCTTGCCTTGAATATTTTAAGTATTATAGTATGAAATACAACTAAGGAATGATAACTATGTATTGGCTTCTCTTTAGTAAGGCAACTCTAGATTCCTCCCACTTTGAATAAAAGTTCTCACTCAAAAATTTAGGATGGCTATAACTTTCACTTTAAAAAGTTAGCATTTTTTTAGGAGGAGAATATGGGTGGTGATGGGAACACCTTTAAGACTCTACAAAGAATAGTAACTTACAAGACAAGGGCAGTTGTTGTTTTTTAAATATATTTTATTGATTTTTCACAGAGAGGAAGGGAGAGGGATAGAAAGTTAGAAACATCAATGAGAGAGAGACATAAATCAGCCACCTCCTGCACACCCCCTACTGGGGATGTGCCCGCAACAAATGTACATGCCCCTGACCGGAATCGAACCTGGGACCTCTCAGTCCGCAGGCCGACGCTCTATCCACTGAGCCAAACCGGTTTTGGCAAGACAAGGGCAGTTTACACCACTCAGAATTTAGCACCAAGAGTTTAGACTTGGGTTTAGGTTTTAAAATATTTTTATGATAGTCTCCTAGAAGTGGAATTACTGGAATAAAGACTACTACATATTTTAAAGCTTGGAATATAGATTTTAATCCCCCAAAAGATCATTTTGATTTTTACTCTCACCACAGCCATGCCAGCACAAGAACCTCCATTCCTTTACTATCTTTACCATCTCATTGACATTGTTTAGTTGTGAGATTATATATATGTGTGTGTGTATATATATATATGTGTGTGTGTGTGTATATATATATATACACATATACATATACACATATACATATACACACACACACACATATATATATACATATACATCTACATATACATACACACACACACACACACACACACACACACACACACACATATAAAATTTCAGAGAGGAAGAGAGGGAGAGATAAAAACATCAATGATGAGATGTTTGGCTGCCTCCTGAATTCCTGAATGTCCCACATTGGGGTTGGAGCCCGCAACCCAGGCAGGTGCCCTGACAGGCAATGAACCATGGCCGGCACTCAATCACTGAGCAATGCTGGCCAGGCAGTTGTGAGATTTTTTTCTCATACATTTATTGCCATATGAATCTCTTCTGTTATGAACTGCTTGTTCATGACCTGTGCAAGTGTGGGGTCTTTTTGACTATGGTTTTATCATGTACATTGTTAGTGTACAGCTGACATCAAAGGCCTCCAGAGGCCTTTGTGTTCTTTTGAAGCAATTCTGGCTGCAAAATATAAATAGGATGAGACAGAAAAAGGAATGACTCAAACAAAGCTCTTAGTATTGTCTAAAGCAAACAATACATTCTCTTGAGTGTGGGTCAACACAACTAGCACTTCTTGCTAAAGAAAAAGAGCTGGCTCTGGCTGCTGAGTCACTTAAAGAAATAATGTTCCACTTGGCAATAGGACTTTAATGCCTTTTGCAAATGAAGAAGGGCTTATAGCTACTCCAAGCTCCAAACAACGCTTTATGACAACATAGACAATGCTTCTCCAGTTATTATGGGGTTACGACTTAAGATTCCCATGGTAAAATGTAAATATTGTTAAGTTGAAAATGCATTTAATGTTATACAGTAGAGCATGGGTTGTTTACCCTTGTGATTGCGTGGCTTGTTGGTAGCTATATGGCTATCCAGCATAACAGAATATCCTACCGTATGCTGCTGGTCCAGGAAAAGATCAAAATTCAAAATGCAAAGTAAGGTTTCTATGAATGCATACTGTTTTTGTAGTATTTTGAAGTTGAAAATCCTATGACAAATCCTCTGTACGTAGCGCGCGCGCGCACACACACACACACACACACACACACATATATGCTATTATTTAATCCAGATCATCTTTCTTAAATTAGGATTTAAATGTCAAATACTTCAGGGATGGAGATTTATTTTATAAAATGTCTGGAATCCAAAAGTCCTTTCTGATTATTTTACTACTTTTAAGTATTAACTGGTACCTCATATTCGTGGATGTGTCCCTGATATCCCAAGTTCACCATTTCCTATTTCAAGCCTGATTTGCCTCCTATATTCATAATTCCTGCCCAATGGCATGTCATTTTCCAAGATATTCAGAGTGGCTGAAGACTTTGACATAGTCTTTCTCCTTTTTCTTTGTCCTATATACCTAATCATCAAATCCTGGAGATTCTTCTTTTAGTATTTTTTCAAAATAAATAAACTTTTAATTTTAGAATAACAAAATTGTAATGATAATCCAGAATTCCTGTATTCTCCTGACCTAGATCCCCTCAGTGTTAACACCTTACACTGCCATGGTCACAACTAAGAAACCAACACTGATCCAATATTATGACTAAACTCCACGCTTTATTCAGATGTCACTCATTTCCCCTATGGCCCCTTTTCTGTCCCAGGACCCCATCTCCAGGCTACACTAAGTCCTCATGTCTCCTTAGTCACCTCTGATCTGGGACAGTTTCTCACATTTTCCTTGTTTCTGATTACCTGCAGAGTTTTGAGGAGGAGTCCTGGTCAGGTATTTTGCAGAACTTGGGTTTGTCTGATGTTTTTCTGTTTAGACTGGGGTGATTGGTGTGTGTGTGTGTGTGTGTGTGTGTGTGTGTGTGTGTGTGTGTATGTATGTGTGTATGTGTGTTTTGGAGGATGGTGATAGAGGCAAAGTGCCATTTTCATTGCAAATATCAAGGGTACATGCTGTCAACATGACTTCTCACTGATTGCCTGGCGGAGGTAATGTTTGCCAAATTTCTCCATCTTAAGTTACCCTGTATACTGCTGCCCTTTCCATACTCATTTTGCACATGAGGAAAGTGAGGTTAGAAGTTAAATGACTAAGTCAAGGCTGAAAGATATTAGACTGAAATTGGAATGTAAGGCTTTTTGCTCCTAGTTTTCTGTCTTTTTTCCGCAGGATCAGCAAACTGTGATGGTTTGTAGACCAACTCCTACCCACTGCCTGTTTTCATAAGACCCACAGCTAGACATGGTTTTTCATATTTTCAAAGAGTAAAAGAATAAAAAGAATAATATTTTATCACATGTAATACATGAAATTCAAGTGTCAGTGTCCAGGAATGAAGTTGACGGGAACACGGTCATGCTCGCTTATTTATATTTTGTCTGTAGCCACTAGTATGATACATCATCCAAGTTGAGTAGTTGTGACAGAGAACTAATGGCTCACAACGCTTAGAATATTTACTATCTGGCCATTTCAAAGAACATTTGCCAACCCTGTGCTACACCATGGTATTATTACCCACCCAAGCAGCCTTGTCTTGGTCAAGAGCTGGAAAAAAGAAGTCCTTCATCCTAAGATGACCTGCTAATTGTGCAATTTACAAAGTGTGAAATAAGGCCCTCTAAAATGTTTCTTTAGGGGCTCAGGTGTGAGGTTTGCTGATGAAATCACATATGTGGGAGCAGAGGGATTGGGGGTGGGAATGAGACAGACTTTCAGAGACAGGGACACAGAGCAGTAAGAGACAGAGAAGCACACAGGACCTGGCTGTTAGAACTGGAGCAGGGTGGAGGGACTTCCTCTTCCTCAGTGAACACATGATACATAAAGATGTGTGCAATGAGCCAAAAGTACTGTACCCCGGGCAACCATGCAATAGGCTAAGGGATCTTTAAATGCAAGCATTCAAGTGCTCCTCCCATTTGTACAGCAAAGGCATTCTTGGAAACTTTACTTGCATGGTTTCAAGTCTCAGCTGCTCCAGCATATTCCAGAGAAAGCCCTTGCCAGCCTGCTGCCTCTCTTGGAGCATGACCCACTTCATTCCCATCCACCAATGAGAAGGCTGGCTACTCGCCCAATTCCAAAATGGCTCTCAGTTTATTTTTAACTGAGGAAAGAACAGAGATGTCTCATGATAACTATATGCAGGGGTGTTAAGTTACGTGATTTTAATTATGTATAAAGTACAGAAAATTACTTCTGATTTTTTCTCAGTATCTTTTGTGAATAGTCATTTTTCTTTCCATGTTCATCGCAAATGCTGATGAAATATCTTAGTTAAGGGGCCCCTCCTTTTGAAGGATTTTGCAAAGTAGAAAAAAGGCTGACATTGATCAAGAATCAGGAAAATGGAATCATCTTTGGAGAGAAAAATGCAGCTGTAGCAAAAACTACAAAGGGCAAAGGGAGGGCCCCTGAGGATAACTTCATGAAAGTAGATAATAAGCAAAACAGCTGATCTTGGAAAGTTTAAGGGTAAGGACATTGCTGAGGCTGTAACCATGTTGACCTGAAGAACTCTACAATTGTTTCATACTTTATATGTTCTAAATGTGTTTACCATAGCAATGCTGTGTGGTTAGGAATTAGCCTTGTTTTTAAGTTAATCCCACATAAATTAAATGGTTCATTTAAATTACTCCATGAAGACACAATATGTCAGATTCATTATGAGTATACTCCCAGAACCTGGCTTCATGCCTTGGAACACAGCAGGTGTTCAATAAGGAGTTGCTGGAAAAATGTCATTTGGCCAGATGATAAATCCCCCAACTCTTCTGCCTCCTGCTATTTACATTGCTAATGGATGAAGATGACCCTCCCTGAAATAAATGGCCCTCTCCCTTCTAATCCACCTTCAGAGTGCAATTTGTTGATTCATGACTAGCTGGCTTGGGAATCATCTAGGGCAGGTCTGTCCCTCAGTGAGTCAGCTATGGATAAAGAGAACCAGGAGAGAGATTCAACATCCATTTCTTGAGCATTTTAAATTAATTCCAGTTCAGGGGATGGATTATCCTCATCTCAAAAGGTAACTGTAGACCACAGTGTTCATAGAGGATCAGTATTTATAGAAGAGATGTTACCTTTTAAAAAGTTAAGTCTTTTATTTTAAATTTAAATCGTTATTATTCAGATTATTACATTTGTTTCTCTTTTTTCCCCTCTATAGTTCCCCTCCACCTGGCTCCTACCCTTCCCTCTACCCTTACCTCCCTCCTGTTGACCTCATCCATAGATGTATGATTTTTGTCCAGTCTCTCCCTGTACACCCCTTTCCCCTTTCCCCCTGAGAATTATCAGTCCACTCCCTTTCTGTGCTCCCGATTCTATTATATTCACCAGTTTATTCTGTTGATCAAATCTTCAATTCCCTTAATTTTCAGATTCACTTGTTGATACATATTTGTTGTTCATAATTTTTTATCTTTTACCTTTTTCTTCTTCCTCTTCTAAAAGAGTACCTTTCAGCATTTCATATAATACTGGTTTGGATTTGATGAACTCCTTTAGCTTTTTCTTATCTGTGAAGCTCTTTATTTGCCCTTCAATTCTGAATGATAGCTTTGCTGGATAGAGTATTCTTGGTTGTAGGTTCTTGCTATTCATCACATTGAAAATTTCTTGCCACTCCCATCTGGTCTGCATCGGATCTGTTGAGAAATCAGCTGACAGTCGTATGGGCGCTCCCTTTTAGGTAATGAACTGTTTTTCTCTTGCTGCCTTTAATATTCTCTGTCTTTTGCTCTTGGTATTTTAATTATGATGTGTCTCGGTGTAGTCTTCTTTGGATTCCTTTTATATGGGGTTCTGTGTGCTTCCTGGACTTGTAAATCTATTTCTTTTGCCAGATGTGGGAAGTTTTCAGTCATTATTTCTTTAAGTAGGTTTTCAGTATCTTGCTCTCTCACTTCTTCTGGCACCCCCATAATTCTGATGTTGGTACGCTTGAAGCTGTCCCAGAGGCTCCTTACGTTATCTTCACATTTTTGGATTCTTTTCTCTTCTTGCTTTTCTAGGCGAGTGTTTTCTGATTCTTTATATTTCAAATTTTTTACTCGATTCTTGCCTTCCTCTAGTCTGCTGTTAGGTCTCTGTACAATATTTTTTAATTCAGTCAGTGTATGCTTAATTTTTAGTTGGTTCTTTTGCATCTCTAGTTGGTTCTTTTTCATCTCCTCTTGGGTCTCGCTAAATTTATCCATCTTTTCTAGGAGATTCTTGAAAAACCTTATAAATGTGGTTTTGAACTCTATATCCAGTCATTTGTTTTCCTCCATTTCTTTTGTTTGTGATCCCTTCCCTTGTCTCAGCATTTTCACTATGCTGGGAGAACTTCTGTGTTGTATTCAACCTTGACACCAGACTTGCAAAACTGCAGAAGCCTCTCTATTGAGCTTGGGATTGGTGGAGTCTCAGGGCTTAATGGACCGCCTTGCCTTCCAGTCGGCCCCGCCCTCCACGGCTCCCGAGTCTCACGTGACTGGGTAAATCGCTGTAGCAATCTCTTGCGCGTGTGCTCTTGCAGTGGCTCTAGACCGCTGCCTTTCCGGCTCCCCTGCGCTCCGGAATCATATGAGTCTGGGTCCCCAGGGTTTCGCCTGAAACTGGGGTTTAGTGAAGTTAGAAGTGGTGCAGTTGGGAGAGTCTGTCTCCCACCCACTTGTGAAAGCCAGTCCTCTGCGCGCGCAGCGCCGTGCGCGCCACCAGACTTCTGATCTTTTGCGACTCCCCTAAATTTCGGTGCACTTCTCCCTTGTCACAGTCCAAACTCCCCCGTATGAGTTTCAGCTGGATCTGGGGTTTAGTGTCGTAGGATAAGGGGTTCAATGCCTTTGAGAGTCTCCATCTCCCTCCTGCCAGAGAAAGCCAGCCAGGTTCTCTGGCACCTGCTCTCTCCATGCGCGTGTCTCTGTACCTCAGCGTTTTGCAGCTCCTCTGGGTTTCTGTGAGCCCCTCTCTTTCCTTCTAGTTGTAGAATTTCCACTCAGCCAGCTTTTGTGTGGTTTTGGATGATGTCCATTCTGTCTCTTAGTTGTAGTTTTGAAATTGTTGTGCGAGGCAGCAGTGTAGGTGTTTACCTATGCCGCCATCTTGGATTCTCCTAAATCAAAAGTTAAGTCTTAAAATTGCTTTCCAAGCTTACAGATAGGAATGGGTTTACTTATCAGTTTAGCAATAAGAAAATGAAGTACGAGATCAGGATTCTGCAGAATTCTCTAAATTAGTCTTTTGATCAAAGCTGTATCTATAAAACAGAAAATTAAGAGTATGCACCAAAAAGCTGAAGAAAAATCCAGCTGTCTTTTCATTATTTTTTCATAAAAGCAGCCAACCTCTCAATCACAGTACATTTTGTACAATCCACTCGTTAACCTCTATTTATATAATGATGCAACTATTTGAGGTCACAATTTTCCTTGCAGGAGGCCTTAGGTTTAAAAGCAAATACCATCTCAATGCTACACAAGGCATGAGGATACTGAGTGAACAATGTCAGGGGTTTTCTAGGCCCCTTACATTTTTTCTCCTTTCAATTTCTGAAATAAATTGGAATTTCCTGATTATGCCATCTAATTGCAATTTAGAAACAAATTGGGAACAATAAGGCATTAAATTGCTTTGCAAAATAAATTATTTTTCTGATTCAATAAGTGGTGCTTGGGGTGGGGCCCATTCAACACCTGATCTGAATTAGTAGAGCAAAGGTAATTGTTAATGGTATTAAAATGAGATATTGGTTCTGAAAGATGATGTGGAAATAATTTATTTAAAAGGAAAACCCAAAGAATAGTCAAAAGAGAAAGACTGATTTTGTAATTCTCAAGAAACTGGTATTTTGTCCCCAGAATTTGCTACCAGGCCACCTAGCTATGATGGGATAACTAGATATATAAAGCCTGGTATCTGCCAAGGGCACATTGGTTGCTCAGGCAAAGCACTAATAAGTCTTTGGTTTGATAGTGGGAAAAGCAGAGACAGTTTTTTAAAATAAGACAACAGAGAGCTCACAGTCCCCAAAAGGAAAAGTTATTTTTTTTGCCAATATTGGTCAAAAGCACAACTTTCAAGGAATAATCCAGCAAAGGCTTCTTCTCCCAACCCCTATTCCACCAAGGCAGGAATAGAATTATCTTTCCAAATGAATCAATGTTTTAATAATAATAATTATATATATATATATATATATATATATATATATATATATATATTTTTTTTTTAATGAATTCAGAGAGGAAGTGGGGAGAAAGAGATAGAAACATCAATGATGAGAGAGAATCATAGACTAGCTGCCTCCTGCATGCTCCCTACTGGGGATAGAGCCTGCAATTCAGGTATGGTGCCCTGACCAGGAATCAAACGGTGACCTCCTAGACCATAGATCAAGGCTCAACTACTGAGCCACATTGGCTCAGCGATATTTATTGTTTTTGATAAACATGATCATAGAGATGACTTTGCTTTCTTTGTGAATAGAAATTGGAATTAATTACTTAGGGGTTTTTGTTTGTTTCATATCCTTCTGTATATGCTATGAAATCTCAGTTATTATGCTAAGAGGAACATTGGATCCACACCATATCCCCTTCCTTCCAAGTGTGGTCCTTGACAATAGCATCAGCATCAATTAAAGGCCTGTTAGAAAGGCAGAATCTCACCTTTGCCCCAGATCTCATGAATTAGAATCTACACTATTGCAACATGCCAGGGGACTTGTATGCACACTTGCATCCCCTTTTCTTCAGTTGTAACTTTTCGATATTTTTTTATTGTTTAAAGTATTATATGTAATAGTACAACTTTTCTTGAGTTTAAGAAGCACTCATTTAATGGTGCTGTTTAATGGTGGTATCTGAAAATCAGAATTGCTCTGGTCATTGATAGGATGGGTGCCTGGGTAGCATGCTCTTCCCTACAGAAAAGCGGGGTCCCAGACCATGTGGAGGAATATTATCAGAAGAACAGTGAATGGATGATGGAGGGCAAATCAAGAGATTCCTAGATGTCATAAATTGTTAGAGATCAGCATCTGTCCAAGTCAGTTCAATGAGACTCATTTGTGGAACTTTTGCTGTATCTAGAGAGAAGAGGAAACTCTTGGTTCTAAGGTTTATCAAGTTAGTAAACAGAAACCTAGAGCTACCAGGGAAACCATTTGGAGAAGACCTGCCTGCAAATGAAGCAAACCCCAGGATTGGTAAGTGAGAGAGCCTAAGTCCTTATGACTTCAGCTGTGCCCCTGAACACAGGGCCATTAATTTTCAGGGGAGGCCATCCACTCTGTTAATACAATGTGGCTGTGACCCCCTGGAGTTGTACAGCAACAAGGCAGCCCTGCCTGGATGCAGCTATGCTTGATCCACATTTTGACAGGATTTTTGTTATATGTGCCTATCATTTTCTCCTCATAAAAAATGTTTGGAGTTAAGACAGTTTGAAGATAGAGTTCATGTAGCTTATAATTAAAAGACTGGTAACATTCATGGGGGAAGTTTTCAAAATACTCGTGTTCATATCCATCCCCAAACCTTCTCCCCTACAACACACTGACAGACTCTGATATGGCCTTGGTTGGGGTTGGGGTTGGGAACAGGAGAAGGCCATCGGGGATATGCATTCTTAAGCATCGTTAGAAATGAAAAAATCCTGTCTAGAAGAGCAATTTGGCAATTTCTATTACTACTAAAAGAATATAACATTATATCGAGGGAGCGATTCTGCCTTTCTAACAGATACTGATGCTACTGTCCAATGACCTCTCCAAGTTCCTTTCTAATATCTAAGATTTCATAGCATATACAAAAAGGATATGCAACAAACAAAATCCCTGTAAGTAGTTAATTCCAATTGCTCCCCATATCACAAAGCAAAGCAAAATCACATCTATCAAACTGATACTACACACAAATTAGCACATGTGTCCAAAGTATATATTCAAGATTATTCAATTACATATTGTTGGGATGGCAAAGGACTGTACAGCCGACATGTCCAACAATAAAAAACTGGCTAAGTAAATGATCCATCTAAACAATGGAACAAACATTTTGTCACTATTAAGAAAGAACATGGCAGCCCTACATTTGCTACCCTGGAACAATTCCCAAGATAAGTGACGAATGTAAGGTATGGAATAATAAGTATAGTATGCTAGCATTTGTGTAAACAAAGAGGGTAATTAAATAAGTATGTGTGTATATACACACATATGAGTGTATATATAATGAGAATACTCATTTATCTATGAATAGGATGTCTTTATAGGAATGAACAAAACTTACTAATGATTGTTTCTGGGAAGGGGACAGGGTTGGGCAAGAAATCTCTTTATATCCTTTAAGTATTGTAACTATTATAAGCATCCATTACATATTTAATGCCTCGGCCTAGCTGGGCATTTCAGCTCGTTCTTCCTTTAGAACTGCTGACCTAGAGGAGATGAGGGTGCATGTCCCAGGCAAGAGGTATGGAGGCTGAGTCATTAGCAGCCTCCTCTTCTCTAATTAGACCAGGAACTAAGCATGTCATAGCCACTCAAAAATTCTTGAAAAATCACTGACAGAACTGAATGTGATAATCAGTGAGAATGGAGCTGCAGAATCAGGAACGGGAGTTATTTTCCCCAGGAGCAGAAGTGTACAAAGGCTGAGCCTTGGAAACATCTGACTTTGCTGCTAGCATGTTCCAGGGAAGGAAAGGTTCCCGGCACGCTGTCCATTAGGAGCATGCCTATTGCTGATTAATTTCACGTGACTGGACTTTTCAATTTCTCAGTGGCCTCTGGCCAGCCCAATTGGCCATTTAGAATTGCTGAGCCCTCCTCAGAATACCACTTTAAGTTCTGAAGATCTTCTCTTCTGGTAATTGTACAGCTGGAAGCATTTAAAGCTTCAAGTGGTTTAAATGAGAAATGGAAGCGAGGCGGTGTGTCGATTCTGAAGCTCTGAGTTTCCTGATTACCGGAGGGTTAGATAGTCACTGGCATGAGTTTGGGAAGCTCTGCAGAGGCTGCTCAATGACAGTGAAACACAGAGACACATCAGGATGACCTGGGACACTCGGAGCCAAGTCCACACATAGAGTGACAGCTGCTGTGGGGGAAGCATAGAGACCGGTGTTTGAGGTCACTATCATTTTACCATCATCAATCTAAGTGTGCTGATGCTGTTGTTTCCATTAAGCTGCAACTCAACTGCAAAGTAACCCCTGCTGCATGGATTCAGTTAAATGGCTTAACAATAGCTGGGATCCCAGCTTTTGGAGGTAAAAACTCATTCTCTTCCTCCTATTCCCCAGCAAAGCTTGTCCCTCCCACTGACCCAAATTACATATTGTTTATAAAATAAACTAGAGGCCCAGTGCATGAAATTCATGTTCTTGCTTAATAGATGGATGGTCTAAGTAGGATTGGGCCAAAATGGGCAGTTGGACATCCCTCTCACAATCCAGGACTGCTGGCTCCCAACTGCTCACCTGCCTGCCTTCCTGATTGTCCCTAATCACTTCTGCCTTCCAGCTGATCATCCCCTAACTACTCCCCTGCCAGCCTGATTGATGCCTAACTGCTTCCTTGCCAGCCTGTTTGCCCCTAACTGCCCTCCCCTGCAGGCCTGGGTCCCCCCTAACTACCCTACCCTGCAGGTCTGGTCACCCCCAACTTCCCTCCTCTGCCAGCCTGGTCACCCCTAACTGCCCTCTCATGCTGGCCTGATTGCTCACAACTGCCCTCCCCTGATGGTCTTCTTGTGGTGGCCATCTTGTGTCTATATGAGGGCAGGATCTTTTGACCACATGGGGGCAGCCATCTTGTGTATTGGAGTGATGGTCAATCTGCATATTACTCTTTTATTAGATAGGATTACCAGTAGCCTTCTGAATGTGATGTGTTTATGCATGTATATGTATGTAGAGGTAGGTATATGTATGTAGAAGTAGGGGGGTAAGGGAGAACGTGGCCCATGTTTGCTATCGACACAGAATTTTGATGCTTTTCCTAGCAAATACTTAATACCCTTCCAGGCCTCAGATTTCTTATCTGCCCACCCTCCCCAGGGAATTAGATGGATGGTCTCAAAATGTCTTATACTGAACCATCAGGGTTTGGATCAGAAAGCACTCAAAGAAGACAGGTGGCATATAAAAGAACAAGGGATCTTGTTGTTGCTTTGATTAACTATTGGTGGATCTGTGTGCTTTCATCTTTCACAATGTCTATCTTAGGAAATGCTTAGTAAATTCTGAATTGAGCAACCTTTGTCTCCATTCCATCTGCCTATAGGACTGTGTGTGTGTGTGTGTGTGTGTGTGTTCAGTTTAAACATTAAAAAAACAATGCAAGTTTTGCAGAGCCTTAATGCATTAAAAATGGACTGTTATTTGTTGGTGAGCTGAGAGGAGATGCAGTGCTTTAAGTAGTGGGGAGTTTTAAAATTACACGGGCAGTTCCAATTTAAACAAACTAGCTAGTGGCCTCTTGAATTTAGGCCGATTGTGACAGAAGCCCAAAGAGGCTGCAGAAATAGCTTCACCTTTGTTTCACTCTAAGCCTTCCCCTGTCCCTCATTTTCCCCACAGGACAAGATGCAAAGTCACAACAGGTGCCAGTGGGCCATCTGTCCAGAGATTGCTTTACGCACATCAGTCTGGGCAACCACAAACAGAATTTGACTCTGTACATGACATGTGGTCAGCTAGCATGTGGTTGGGTTAGACCAGTGGTTGGCAAACTCATTAGTCAACAGAGTGGCAAATCGCAGCTCGTAAGCTTCAGTTTGCTGACCACTGGGTTAGACTAAATTACAGACAACACTCCTAACAAAATGCCCCGAATAGTCTGTAACCAAGTTTGAGGCACTGTTATAATTCTAGCCACAATGCCAATGCTTGAGATGGGAACTCAAAAGTTGTTGAATAAATTAAATAAAAAAGAACAACACAAGACTAAATCCTTTGAAAGGAATCTATTAAACCAAATCTATGGCAGCTTCTAATTTTAATCCCCCCAAATGATTTAAAATCTTATATTTGTTTCAGGTGTACAGCATAGTAGTTAAACAATTACTTAAGTTACAAAGTGATTCCCTGATAATTCCAGTTAACTCCTGGTACCACACATAGTTATTACAACACTAGTTGCCTGGTGCACAAAATTCATGCACATTAAAAGGGGATTAATTATAGAAAATAATACAGTGGTACCTCGAGATACGAATTTAATTCGTTCCGTAACCTTGAGGCGTGGGAAACTATGAGACACTCGAGTCGCGGTAAACTGGTGGGTCGTGTGCAGCCGTCTGATCCGTGCGATTACTCCTATCTCAAATGTTGCTCCTATTTCAAAGCAAAAATAGCTCGCTCGATGACTCGTATCTCAAAAATCTCGTATGTTAGGGCACTCATATCTCGAGGTACCACTGTATTGCTATTTGCCCTTTCTCTATAATAGGAGTGTCAGATATGAAAGAAAATTAGTAAAATGTATGTGAAAATCTTCCTCCTGCCAGAGTCTGGGGCATGCCACAGGGCCCAGAGTCAAGTCCCCACTCACCCGCAGCACCTCAAAACCACATGAGACCTAGACTAGCCAGCCCCACTCCCATTGGGCAAGATCCAGACCCAGCCAGCCCCACCCTTATCAAGCCCTGCCAGGGGGTGAGGGTGCAAAAACCCAGGTCCTATGTCAAGTCCTGCCAGGTGGGTGGTGCAGCCTCAGGGCCCCCATCAAGCCCTAATGGGCAGAGGGTGCATCCTCAGATCCCCCAGCCCAGCACTGGGCAGGGGGTATGGCCTGAGGTTCCTTGGCCTGGCACTGAGGCGGGAGGCATGCCTTGAGATCCCCCATCAAGTCCTGCCAGATGGGGTGCACAATCTGAAGTTCCCCAGCCTGGTCCCAGGGTGGAGATTGCAGGCTGAGGTCCCCTGGCCTGATGCCATGGTGGGGGCCTGAGATCCCCTGTCCCAGTGCTAGGGCAGGGGGTGGGGCCTGAGATCTCCCATCAAGCCCCATCTGGCAGAGGGTGCAGTATGAGATCCCCCCATCAAGCCCTGCCAGGTGGCAGCGTGCAGCCTCAGGTTCCCCAGCCTGGCACTGGGGGCATAACCTGAGGTCCCCCAGCCTGGCACTGGGCAGGCGGTGTGGCCTGAAGTCCCCTGTCAAGCCCCACCAGGCAGGGAGCACAGCCTCAGGTCCTCTGCCCCGGCCCAGCATCATGCAGCCTCAGGTCCCTGCTGACTGCTTGTTATGGCTCATTACAGGAACTCAGCCTCCACTGTGGGTACAGCCATCTTTGTGACAGCATGACATTCAATTTGCGTATTCCCTCTTTATTTGATGGGATTATTGACTATATTCCCTATGCTGTACTTTACATCCTATTTTGTAACTTTTTACTCCCTTCACCCTTTTCACCTATTCCCTCACTCCTTTCTATTCTGGCAACCTGTTGTTCACTTTATCTATGAATCTATTTCTGTTTTGTTTGTCCACTTATTTTCCTCTTTAGATTCAACATATAAGTGAAATTGTATGATATTTGTCTTTGTCTGACTTATTTCATTTGCCATAATGCTTTCTAGGTCCATCCATGTTGTCCCAAATGGTAAGATTTAATTGTTTTAAATAGCTAAGTATTAGTCCATTGTATTATATACCACATTGTTTTTTATCCTATTTTCAATTGATAGGCACTTGGGTTATTTCCACATCTTGGCTATTATCAATAACACTTCAATGAACATAGGGGTGCATATATCTTTTTGAATTAGTGTTTTGGATTTCTTTGGATATATTCCCAGAAGTGGAATTTCTTTGGATATATTCCCAGAAGTGGCCATAAGGTAGTTCTATTTTTAATTTTTTGAGGAATCTTCACACTGTTCTCCACAATGGCTGCATCAATTTGCAATCCCACCAGCAATGCATTCTTGCCAACACTTGTTTTTTGATTCACTGATGATAGCCATTCTGACAGGTGTGAGGTGATATCTCATTGTGGTTTGAATTTGCATTTCTCTGATGATTAGCGACAGCCATCTGTATGTCCTCTTTGGAAAAGTGTCTATTAAGGACTTCTGCCCATTTTAAACATTGAATTGTTTGGTGTTTTGTTTTTTTTGGTGTTAAGTTGTATGAGTTCTTTATAAATGTTGGATATTTATCCCTTATAAAATGTATCAATGGCAAATATCTTCTTCCATTCAGTAGGTTGCCTTTTTGTTTTGTTGATGGTTTCATTTGCTGTGCAAAAACTTTTAGTTTAATATAGTCCCATTTGTTTATTTTTTATTTCACTTCTCTGCCAGAGGAGATATACCAGAAAAAAATAATACTAAGAGCAATGTTAGAGAGTTTACTATTTTTTTTTATTCTAGAAATTTTATGGTTTTAGGTCTTATATTTAATTTTTTAACCCACTTTGAGTTTATTCTTGTATGTGGTATAAGAAGGTAGTCTGATTTCATTTCTTTTGCATGCATTTGTCCAATTTTTCCAACATCTTTTACTGAATACACTATCCTTACCCATGATATATTCTTGTCTCCTTTGTGTCACACACACACACACACACACACACACACACACACACACGGTTACACAATAATGCACATTGGGGAAATATGTGTGTGTGTGTGTGTGTATAAATGCCCACTTAACAAATGCTCCCCACAGTAATCATAGGTCCATAGGTCCAACCTTCCTCAATGCCCAACCTCTGTATTCTCACCTAGACAACCATGATGTGAAAACTCATCTTGTAGTCCATGCTTTCAAAGGCCTGGTACTGTGACCGGCACAGGCAGTTACTCTGAAAATATGTGATAAGAATAAAATGATGACAGCAGTGTTTGAAAGCACTCTGAAAGTATGTCATAAAAAGCACAATATTCACCGTGATCCTCAGGGGTAAGGGAAGAAGAAAGTATCCTAAGCAAGCTTAGCTTGTCTTTCTTTCTCCCATTGGAGTAACAAGGAAATGAACAAGAGCAGATACTGAAAGGTTGTGCTGGAATTAAACTGTGTCAATACCCCAGCAATAACAGAAAGCTCCATCAAGGAGCCAAGGCTGGTCACCTATTCACTATTCTTTTAAAAAACAAACCATTCTCTCACACAAATTCTCTCTCTCATTAATAGACCTAAGTTCCTAAGAATTCACATTATGTAAAATCACACACAAAAAAGCTACAGGAATTCAAGAATGCTTTTTCTAGCTTTCACAGACATTTGCCTTCCCCCCCACCCCCAAATTGTAGGTGACAGAGTGCTGACCTTGCCAGATGACAGGTGTTACAACTGCCCACTGACAGCAAATCGGGTGGAGGAGGTGGGAGTTGATGCTTCCTATGAGGATCCTGTACCAGTAAAGATCCATAATCAGATGAGGGAGGACTGTCCAAGACTTGGCATTAGAGCTCTGGTCAAAGCCACAGAAACTACAGGCTTCAGATACAAGTATTTCCCACAAAAAGTGAAAATTATTCCCTGGGATGCAGAGGCTGCACTGTTATAAAAGAAGAAAAGGATTTTGTTCTCTTTAAGGAAAAAAAAAACATCAGTTGCTCCAATATGATATTAAATGCCAAAATGTTCATAATACATTGAGCTCTCACATACTCCTCCCCAAAAGGAAGTTGTAGACCAACATATCTAGTGAGTCTATTTATTAAATAAAACCAAGACCAAACTTTCTCCACTACTCCTTTCTGTAATTTATACATCGAAAATTTTCTGGGAAAAATATATCAAATTGTTAATGTTGATTACCACTGGGAAGTAATCAGGGCAGACTTCTATATCTATTTAACTTTTTATTACAGAAAAAAATAAATAGATTAATGAATCCCTGGGACCCATTATTCAGCTTCAGCTTCGATTCATGATCAGTTTTGTTTCATCTATATTCCTACCCACTTCATTTCTCTTGTATTAATTTGGAGCAAATCCCAAGTATCATATTATTTCATCTGGAAATATTTCAGTATGTATTGCTAATAGACAAAGACCCTTTCTTTAAAAATGTAACAATACCATTTATTATATCTTAAAAATCAATAATAACACCTTAATGCTTCAAATAGCCAATGCTTAAATTTCTTATATATCTTACATATTTTTTTAATTTGTTTGAATCAATTCTCAAATAAAGTTCACATATAGTGATTAATAGATGTATCTTTTAAGTCTCTCAATCTATCAGTTTCCTTCCATCTTACTGTCTTCTCATAATTTGTTATAGTTAAAAATTTATATACCTGTTAATTTAAAATTGACCACAAATATGTATTTTTTATAAGTCAGGAGGAAGAAAAATTAAATGGCTGACAGCACAGTACTGAGTTTCTTCACTGCTAAAAAATCAGAAGAGGAGACAGTGGTAAAAGGTAGTTTCATTAGGTGGTATTTCTCTGGCTCCCCCAAAAACAACTAGTGGAGAGTGCACCAATATATAAAATATTTTTAGAAACAAAATTTACAAAAGTACTGAACTGTCAGTATTACAGTAACACAGTGTGACATCATCAAAGACCTATCTGAAGCAACGGGTCAGTTAGCTGTAAGTGTGTCTTAGTTCAGTCCTAGTTAAGAATGTCTCTTTTCCTAGGTCCATAACTTCCAGGCAATGAAGATGGTATGCCATGTTAACAGATTTTTGTGTTGTTGTTTTTTTTTTGCATTATAAGATGAATCCATGCTCACTATGTAGCAAATACAATTAAATAACAGATAAAATGTAACCTATAATTCCACTAGTCAAAAATAACCATGATATTGATCATTAAGGAATCTTGATCTCTAAATCAAAGAAGACCTAAATCAAACTGAGATAAAGGGAACTGAGATAAAGTTCCTATAAAGGGAACTTCCATGCTTGGAAAGGCCAGTAGTTTTGGCTCCCGCCAAAGTTTAATCTGGCAGCTGGGTTATGTCAAACAGACCTGATTCTCTCCCTTTCTCCACTCTGCCTGGCTGGGTGTCAGGTCATGCTGAAACTAGCATTATCACAGGTGTCTGATAGTTACTACCTGCAGCTCCAGGCTAACACATTTCTTGCTCAAGTCAAGCAAGAAAGAGCACAATCATGGACCAGTTAAAGAGGATACATTCTGAAAAAGCATCATTAGGCAATTTTGTTGTAAGAATATCAAAGAGGCAGATATACAAACTTAGATGGCATAGACTACTACTATACATCTAAGCTGTATGGTATAGTCCACTGCTCCTAGGCACAAGCCTGCACAGCACCTTACTGTACAAAACAACAAGAGATTAAGTCAAGAAGAAGAGAAAATGATACAATCAAGAGATGCAGTAAACATGAGATGTATGAGGTGGATAACATGCACTGTTTTACAGCAAACTATTGTTTTTATAAGTAGTACACTCTACAAAGTATAGTAAATAGCATACCTATAACATAATCATTTATCATCATTATCAAGTGTTATATACTGTACATACTTGCCCATGCTATATATATATATATTTAAATTTATTGATTTTTTACAGAGAGGAAGGGAGAGGGATAGAAAGTCAGAAACATTGATGAGAGAGAGACATCGATCAGCCGCCTCCTGCATGCCCCCTACTGGAGATGTGCCCACAACCAAGGTACATGCCCCCAACCAGAATCGAACCCAGGACCTTTCAGTCTGCAGGCCGACGCTCTATCCACTGAGTCAAACCGGTCTCGGCCAAGCTATATTTTTATACAGCTGCCAGAACAGTAGGTTTACACCAGTATCACCACAAACACTTGAGTAATGCACTGTGTAATGATATTAAGGCCAACAGCTTGTATGTCACTAGGGACAGGAATTTGCAGCTTCATTATAATTTACTAGAGGCCCAGTGCACAAATTCGTGCATGGGTGGGGACCCTAGGCCTGGCCAGTGATTGAGACCAATTGGGACTATCTTATACAGTCCCGATCAGGGCTGATTGGGGTGGGCCTACCAGGGGGAGGGACTGAGGGAGGTTGGCTGGCTAGCCAGTCCCCCAACCCCCATTGGGGCCATCAGGGCTAGCTGGCCAGTGAGGGCGGGGGGAGAAGGGATTGTGGGAGGTTGGCTGTGGGAGCACACTGACCACCAGGAGACACCTCCTGCATTGAGCATCTGCCCCCTTGTGGTCAGTGCATCTCATAGTGACTGGTTGCTCAGTCGGAACAGTTGCTTAGGCTTTTATATATATAGATGGGACCACTATCATACATGTGGTTTGTTGGTGACTGACATACTGTTATACAGCTCAAGAATGTATGTCTTTGTCCTAGCCTGCTCAGTGACAATCCTGAAATACACTCTGTGTAGTCCAGATTAGATCATGCTCGACCTCACAGTGGCCAGGGGGATATAATGTATAAATTAGTTTAGCCTAACACACAGGATCCACCTTCAACCAAGGCATAGTCAGCTTCTCCCAAAACTCGTAGATCCCTAAATGGAAACAGGGGCTTCAGGAAGATGGAAGGCAGAAACCATGTTCAGGAAGCACCAATAGAAGTCCACGGCCATCACTGTTTATATTTGTCGTGCTGTGACTCTGTTTTTAAATGTGGATGATGCTGCCAATGCTGAGATTTATGTCCAGTATCTATAAGTTTAGGGAGAGAAGGTTTTCAATAGACAAAATGATGCTTCACACTTGATAGGTACCAAAAACATCTGTTGACTTGAATATAAAATATTTCTACATACAAGGTTTTTCAAAGATGCTTCCCAAAGTACATGACCAAGAAAAGTAAACTTACAGTCTCCATGACACTCCATCTGCATTAAGAAAACATAGTCCTGCCTTGGATAGTGTGACTCAGTGGCTAGGTATCTTCCCGAATGCTGAAAGGTTACTGGTTTGATTCCTGGTCAGGACACATGCCCGGGTTGTGGCTTTGATCCCTGGGAGTGCGCAGGAGCCTGCCGATGGATGTTTCCCTCACACATTGATGTTTCTCTCTCTTTCCCTCTAGAAATCAATTTTTAAAAGTCTTTAAAAAGAAAATAAAACACAGTCCTTATTTACATAAATATTTGAATCTCTTGGGTTTGTTATGCAGACAAGTAGCACTCAGTTGTTTAAAGAGTTGTCATGGTTTCTTGTAATAGAAATCAAGGAATCATAGCAATCTAAGTTTCTCACATTTTTGGGGGAGGGGTGTTGGAGGGGGAGCATAGCTCTTTAAAAAATAAAATTCTACTTTGTACTAGCCTGCTCAGTGATAATCCTGAATCAGATATGAGTTGAGTGGAGCCCTCACACTGATCTACTCCACTTCCCTCTCAACACTAGTAACCTTTCACATGTTGGCTTGGATATGTCTAGTGTCAGGATCATTACCATCTCACAACACAGAACCTTACTCTAATTTCAATTCCTGATGTTAAAACAACTTCTTACTATTGAATAAAAGTCTGATTCCCTGCAATGTCTACTCATTGGTCCCAAACACTCTTCCACATGCTGGTAGGTCACAAACGCTAAGATGCTTTCATTGTGCTCAGCTCTACACCTTCTCCAGGCTCCACGTTCTAGTTCTTTGACTTCTTCTCCCTGGCATTGTCTCTGCTCTTTGTATCATCCTGCCCACCTTCCTGTTGGGGCTTTAAGAATATGCCTTTGGCCCCAGGAAATGTGAGAATTGCTCACTATCTGTGGAATTTTTAAATTGGCTTTTAATAACACATGCATGTTCTACCTGTCAGCCAACACTGTTCCTATCTTTCAATATTTATATCTTGGCAGCCTGCTAGAATTCGCATTAAAACTCAGCTACTGACCCGAGGCTCTACCTCCTTGATTGAAACACCATCTCCCCTCCTTGTGCGGTGCTCTCCCCAGACTGCTCACTCCTGGCAAACGTCTTCCATCTGTGATCTGCTCCAGCAGATGGTGCCTGGGCATAGGCCACCTGTCTGGACACCACCACTCTCCCAGAGCAGTCCAAAGGCCTGGAAAAGACAGGGTTCATTCTCAACTGTATCCCTCCTAAAACAGAATGTAGCATTCGCTGTGTGCCTGGATCAGCTCGGAGTTCAGGGGGCCTGTTCGCTCCCTGCTCCACGCAGGGCTTCTTCTCATCCGATGAATGTTATTTGTGAATGTGTGCGTGGGTTTGGGTTTTAGCAACTTCTTCTTCTCTGTCAGCTTATCTTAGGCTCAGAGCTGACAGTCTTGAATGGCCATAGCCCTCCATCTCTCAAACCTGCAAGCTGTCTCCAGTGAGGTGGCCCTGGGCAGATTTTGTGAGGCCTTGAGCCAGTGACAACCAGAACTGATGACATAGTAGACGTGGCTCTCAATGAACATTGGAATCATCCGGGAGCTTTAAAAACAATCGGTGCCTTGTTCTTTAGCTCCAGAGATTCTGATTCAATATTCTTTTTAAAAATCAGTACTTTTAAAATCACTCCTGAAGTGATTCTAATTTAGAGCCAGGATTCAGTCACTGTAATAAGAATCCTTCCTAGCAGGTACCTTCCAGCTGCTCCCTATCTGTAAATGAGCCCCAGGTGCCAGCCAGAACTTCTGTACAATTCAAGAACGACACTAAGCATTTAATTCACCACATTTAGTTCTCCCAACAATTCTGGAATGCAGATATTATTATTATCCCCATTGGACAGATGCAAAAACCCAGTCTCAGGAATATGAAGTAACCTGTTCCAGGACACACAGAAAGAAAGGGGTAGCAGAGACTATTCCGGCAGACTCCAAAGACAGTGTCCTCACCTAGTACACATTCAGCAGTGTAGCCCCAGTCCGTGGCCTTGTTGAAGTCCTTTGCACTTCCTCCCAGAGCCCTGAGAGGTGGGCTCCCCTCTGTTCTCAGAGGGGATTGGAGTTCAACCCTGAACCTCTGCTTAGTTCCCACCAGCCCTTCTCATCTATTTTCTTTGGTAACATTTTCTTCATCTTGAAGGAACTCTGTCTATATGGCTGGACACCCCAAATTCCAGTCAACTCCCTCTGGCCACTGACATCCTGTGCCTCCCCAGTTGCCCACCCCTCCCCACCACACACACACTATCCAACTGATCATTTTCTCCCAGACGCAGTCCTAGTTTACTCCCAGTTGTCTGCATACAGTGAGACAAGGATGGGTCAATATCTGCATCAATTAAATCCCTCTGATTTCCCCCCCAATTTGAACTGCCATGAAACTGTTTCTCTTTTTCTTCTTTGGAGTGAAAGTAAAAGTTTCCAATTATAAGTATTTATGGAGCATCTTCCAGTACCTCTTTGAGGAATAGGACCATACCATATACCTCTTATGTAATTTATTGCTGCTGCTTGACTCTCCGATACCCAAACATCCCAGATGATTAGTCTAACCTGTGGTCGGCCAACTGCGGCTCTCGAGCTACATGTGGCTCTTTGGCCCCTTGAGTGTGGCTCTTCCTTAAAATACCATGGCCTAGGTGAGTCTATTTTGAAGAAGTGGCATTAGAAGAAGTTTAAGTTTAAAAAATTTGGCTCTCAAAAGAAATTTCAATCGTTGTACTGTTGATATTTGGCTCTGTTGACTAATGAGTTTGCCGACCACAAGGATCAGATCCTTTTCCATAAAGGGGCCAAGTAAATCTTTCAGGTTTGTGGACAAACCACCTAGGTCATACAACTACTCAACTCGGTTGCTTGTAGTATAAATATACACACAGGCAATATGTGAATGAACGGGTGTGGCTTGTACCAATAAGACTTTATTGATAAAAACAGGTAGTGAGCAGTAGTTTGCCAGCATCTGGTCTAAGCCAATCATAGTAATTCCTTTTCCTCAGCCAGTGATTGGTTTACAAATGTGTGCCGCACTCAACAGGGCCAGGGGTGAATCTGAGAGGGGAGGGGTAGTGGTTGTGCTGAAGGATTAAAGAAGACAGACAAGAGAATAAAGCTGGTGCTAGGTGGGATGCTGCTCCCTACAAGCCGAGTCTTTATTTTATAGCCAGATTCCACGAGGAAAAGTAAGGGTGTGGTCAAGATGTTTGCAGTGTTTTCATGGGTTTGGAATCTACTCAATTACATGCACCTGCTTTGTTTGGGAAGCACTTGCACCTGCTGCAGCTTATATCACTTAGCCACCTGGGACCACAGGTTCAGACCATAAGGTCAAGCTTACAACTATAGCCTTTGGCTATAATTGTGCTGGGAAGGCTTTGCCCTCTAAGCTGGGACTTGCACGTGGCTTTGCCATGAGAGGACCTTGCCCTCTCTTTAATCTGAGGCTTGAACTTGTCCAAACGCTGTAGCTTCTCTCCACACTAATGGACATGTGACCCAATCCTGGCACATGGCATGTGCAAAGTCTGCTGAGAGGCTTCTAGGGAAGATATTTCACATGTAAGGCACACAAAGGAGAGACAAACCTTCAGTTTCCCTTGAATGTTATTAGATCCGGATGTGATGCCTGGAGTCACTATAGCCACTTTGCTCTGAACCTAAGATGCAGCCATCAAACAGAGGGCAGAGCGATAGCAATCACAGGGGAGCGGCAGCTGGACAGGCTGTGATGGGGTAGTTGCCCTATTTCTTCCAGTGTAAAAACAAATGTTCTTATTGCTTAAACCAACAACTTGGCCAAAAGCACGCTCATTCCTGTACCCACTTCGGCACTCAGCAAAGTATTTCCCAGAGCAAAGTTGTTCAGTAAACAACAGTTTTTGGCGTTGCTCAAGCTGAACCATAGATATTTGAAGATCAAAATTCTTTCCATTGTAAATAACAATTAGCTCCTCTTATAATACAAGATCACATTCCTCAAAAAATAAGTCACGACACCAATGCAAGGAAATAACAGGAAGCCTTGTATTATTTAAGAAGAATAGAAAACAAAGTTTTGGACAATTTTTCCTTTTCCTGAAAGTAAATGTGTTTCAATTATTCACTCACTGTCTTTTTTTCTCCTCTTACTCTAAGCCTTTCTTTACTGCCTGGCGTTCTGTATGCAAATATGTGTGCACACATCAGTCTTATTAGGCATAGTGCCAACTGGCCACCCCATATGAACACAATTAAGAGTTAAACAGCAATTAAAATTTATGAAATCCATTTAGCACTCTGAAAAAATACTGAATAACTAGATACATTTGAGGCACAAATGAATCTAAATTGCTTTTTATTGCTCTTCAGTTATTAAACACACCGGGCCTCATTTTAGACTCTGTCCATTGCTCCTTTGGCTTCCACCGAGTAGGCAATGAAAACTGAGCCCAGCACAAAGGATAGAAACAGGGAATGAAATGCCACAGGTTTAGCCAGCCAAGGGAGTCTCTTTGTGATGGTGGCACAAGAGACATTCTGTGGGAGGGCAAGCACTGCCTGGGTGTGAAGGACAGGCAGCTGGCTTCTCTTTTGAGACCTCTTCCAAGATTTTCATCTGCTTTTGTCTAATAGGCATCTCCAGTCTTAACATGTTCAAAACAGAATGCACAATTCCCCCTTAATCTGTCCTTGTCCTATCTTCCCCATTTCGATAAACACAACTGTATAAGCACCAATTCAGCATCACCCTGGATTTCTTTTTTTTCATGTTCCACAACCATCAATAGGTAATTTCTATTGATTCTGTATCCAATATCTGTTCAGTCTCCATCCAGCTGCCACACCTCAAGCTGGACCTCTGTTGTAGCTCTCCTGAGATTACTGCCACAGCTTCCTAACTGGCTCCCTGCTGCCCCACCTGCTGTCCCCCCCCCCTCCATAACCCAATCTTTAAGAAACTAAAGAAGATCCCATCAATTCTCTATTTAGCACCTTCCAATAGCTTCCTAGTGCATTTTGGAATTAGTAACCTGCATTAGTTTCCTATTGCTGATGTAGTGAGTAATCACAATTTAGTGTCTTACAACACAGATGTGTTCTCTCACAGTTCTGGAGATGGTAAGTCTAAGATCAAGGTATCAGCAGGGCTGGTTTCCTTATGGAGGCAGAAGTGAATGCTTCCTTGCCTTTTTTAGCTTCTAGAGGCTGCTTGTATGCCCTGGTTCATGTAGCCTTGGCTTATGTAATCACAAGGAGAGGCAACATAAATCAAATGTGTGTGCACTCATTAGTCTTATTAAGCATAGTGCCAACTGGTAAACCTACCAGTTAATCCAGGATCACCTTCCCATTTTAAGATCCTCAATTTCATTGGCAAAGTTCCTCTTACTATGTAAGGTTCCAGGAATAGGACATGGCCATTCTGGGTTGTCCTTATTCAACCTACCACAAAACCCAAATCCAAATGCGACACAAAGAACAGCCCTCTGTGACCCAGCCCTGCCCATCTCTCTCAGCCTTGTCTCCCACCATGCTCTCCCCTCACTTACATTCTCCTCCACTAGCCTCTGTCTGCTCCTTCAAATGCCAATCTTGCTCTTGGCCCTGCGGTTCCCTCCTCCTGGAGCATTCTTCCCCCTGAAGTCACACAGCTGGCTCATTCCTGAGAGCTCAGATTTATCTTCTCACTTATCACCATAGAGATAACCTTGTTGACATATATTTTCCTTGTCAATAAGTACACTCCAAGAACAGAGTCCTTGCCTGCCTTGCTACATGTTATTCACTGTAACAACTTAATATTTGTTGAAGGAATGAACTATATGACTTTAAAATGTTAGTGGTTTCCCCATAACATGCCTTCATAACCCATTCTGGTTTTATAATTCATAGGTTTATATAAATGCTTTTAAACTCATTAACATTTTCATCTTAGATCACTTCTCACTAAGACTAAACATGATGAAACATAATAAAAACAACTGACAATTGTAAAGCCTAAAAAATATGTGGGGTGGAGGTGTGAATAACAACATGTAAAGAAGACCCTGAGGGAAGAATTGTAGTTGACTCTTTAACTCAATATGATTTATCAGTGTGATGCAGCTATCAAAAACAAGACTTTCTGTGCACTGCAGGTTTCCAGGCAAAAAGAGGAAAACTAATTCTTAGACACAGTTTTTTAACACAAATAGGTAGCATTTACTAAGGGTATAACATGAACTAGATACTGTAGTGAGGGCTTTCCATGAAATATCTCATTTAATCCCCAAAATATTGCTGTGGAGGGGGCACTGTTAGTACTTCTCATTCACAAATGAAAGAAGTTTAGTTCAAAGAGATCAGGGAACTTGCCCAAATTTACAGTGTTATATTTGAGTCCAGAGTCAAGATCCCAAAACCCGGTTTTCAAACTTAACACTCTCTACTGCACCCATTTTTATTGATTCTGCTAAAAGCAACTATCATCGATAAGAAAACACTAACCTGCTCTTGAGAAGCTGTGGGGTTTAGGAATCTGAGCAGCCCTGTGCTGCCAGTGAGGCTTATGACCCATGAGCTGGGAGATGAGTGAAGCCCATAAGTTGCAACTACAGAATGTCAGCGTGTTGGTTAGCCCCCATACACACACTATCATCTCCCAGTAATTCAGGCTTCACATTTCAAAAGCACCCACTCTTCCTTCTACTTCATTCTCTGTCTCCAGTGAGTTATAAAGTCCAGCCATTGATTTTTCTAATATTTTTTCTTATAATTATTTAAAAATTAGGAATATATAATCATGGTAAGACAAGTCTAACACTATAAAAAGATAGTATATAATTAAAACTAAGTCCCTTCCCATTCTAGACCCCAAATGCTCCTATCCTAGAGACAATTTTTGTTCATAGACACACACACACATACACACATACACACACACACACACACACACACACACACACACCACATTCGAGGAAGGGAGTGATAAGATCAGATGTGGGTCCCTCTGGTTACAGTAGACAGAGGGATAGTGCAGGAGAGGCTAAATGCCAGGAGAGCAGCATAGAGGCAATGGTTCTGATGAATCATGATGAGATTGTAAAACAGACTTTGACGACATGTGAAATATTTAGGGGGATGGGTTAGTTTGATATAGCCAGTGCTTGAATTTGGCGATGAAGGAGAGTGAAGAGTTTGGGGTGATTTCTACATGCCTGCCTTGATAATGGTGTTGTTTTGCTGAGATAGGAACATAAAGAGTCAGTTCATGAATTCAGCTTTGAGTGCATTCATGGTATCTAGGAAACGTAGTGGGCAGATGGAAATGAGGCCGAAAGTTCAAGAGAGAGGTCAGCTGCAGCAAAAGGCGACCTCAGAAGCCATGGCAAGATGAGCTTGCTCAGGGAGACGCTGCTGCATGAGCAGAATGAGAGTATCACCCACCACCTTGAGAAATGGGCAGAAGGACCACCTCAGGTGTCATCACCTTTGCATGGACGAGAGAGGACTTGCCCTTTCTGACCTGCTAGAAACCTCTTTTTATCTGTGGACAAAGTTTGGCCTTTGGTTGTATTCAGTCCTGTTTTGCTATTCTGTTATTTCATATGTGTATATCCTGCTGTCCTGTAACACTCCCATTCTTGCCAAGGAGGAGATTTGGCAGGTTTTACACATGAGATACAGTTTTGTTTTGTTTTGTTTTTGCATTTTAGTCACATTTTCTTAGATTAAAATACGTGGCCAGTTGTAATCAGGCTGTTTTTGAGCGTTATCACAAATGGAGGGCCGGAATATGCATGCACTGTTTGCTTTGCTGTCTTGTGCTTCTGCACTGCAAAGAGAAGAACTACCCTTATCCAGTCTGGGGCCCAGTACAGGCACATGAATGGGGCAGAGCCACCCCTGTGGGCCCACAGACATGCGAATGAGAAATAAATTCCTGCCTGTCACGTGCACTGAGATCTTGTGATTATTATGAGCATTTGTTCCTTTTCTTTTGATTGAAGTATGATTTATACACAACAGAAAGTTCAGATCTTAACTATACCTTCAATCAATTTTGACAAGTATATTCTCTTGTGTAACCCACACCCTTCGTCAGACATGAACACTGCTGCTACCCTAGAAAGTTACCTGCTGGCTCTTTTAAGCAAATCCCCACCTCGCCCGCAGAAGCAAACACAGATTGATTTCTATCATCACAGCTTTTTAAAATGATTTCTGTCACTATAGCCAGTTTTGTGGTAAGCTGATGAAGAGCAGGATCAGCCAAATCCAGCCCACTGCCTGTTTTGGTATGACCTATGAGCTAACAATAGTTTTTACATTTTTAAACAGTTGCAAGAAAAATCAAAAGAGGAATAATTCATGACGTGTGAAAATTTTGTGAAATTCAAATTTCAGTGCCTCTAATCAAGTTTGATTGGTGCAGCCACCCCGCTTGTTTACATGTGGGCTGTGGCTGCTGGGTGCTGCAGCTGCAGAGCTGAGAAGCTGGGTTGGAGACTATCTGCCTGGGAAGCAGCCAGTGTTTCCTGCCCAGCCCACTGCAGAACAGGTCTGCCAATCGCTGCCTGGAAAACCTGCCTGCATCGCCATCACACACATGGATCCAAGTGCTGGGCCAATAGTGAGAATTAGGTATGCCAAGTGCTGTTTTAATTATATTCATATAAACCACACATAATATCATACATGCTCATAAAAGACTAAATATTATCAAAATGCATAACATGGAAAGTGAGAGTCTTTCCTAAATCCAGCTCTTAGAGAGAACACTCTACACTAAGACACAAAAACACTTTCTTTTTCAAAGGAAACTGAAGCTAAGTGACAACTAGCATCTAATTGTTAGTCTTGTACCATGTTCGTATGAGAGTTAGCAGCACTAAGTTGTCTTATTATTGAAAAAGGACTCACAAGCCTACAAATAGGAACAGGCCACAGTCAGAGGAAAAGGTAGGGCGAGTGCCCCCAGCTCACCTGTGAAAGGAAATGAGAGAGGAAGTTGATCCCCAGAGTAACACTGGATTAAATGTCTAATTTACAGGGGCCTAGATGGAAAATCAGGCATCCCAAACAGGAAGAGGTCCTGGGGTGGTGGTTGTGGTGGTGGTGGTGGTGTGTGTGTTTGTGTGTGTGTTGCTTTTTTTAAAAAAAATAACTCCAACACTATAGGCTCAGTTGTTCTGCCCAACTCCCTCAGCCTTCATTAATGGAAATGCGTTCCTTTTCACGGAATGACTTCTGCTCTAAGAACTATTTTGACACTACAGAAGGGAAGGAGGTGTGGAGTCCTGAAAGACCTGGATATCTACAGGTCCTTCGTTATGCTAACCAGCAAACGCAAGCAAGGGTCAGAGTTGAATTTCTTGGGAAATGTGGAAAAGCTGAGTGCCATCTTTTCATGCTACCCTTTTAAGTACATGCATGAGTATTAAAAGTGTCATTTTAAAGGGTGTCCCTTTACTAGCTAGGTGTGGATGTCCACAAGTCTCAGCAGTCGTTCTTCCTCTTTTGTAAGGATCTCATGAAAGCTATGGATCTTTCCCAGAGAAATACACATGTGCACATATACAACCCTATGCTTGGACTCCTGGTGTACAGCCAGGGATCCCAAGTGTAAAATCTTATTACATTGAGTGCACCTGCAGGGCTATAGTAGAGACATGCTAAATAACAATGTTCTCACAATCTCACCACCTGTGGAATGTGTTCTAGATGGAATATGCATTGAACTGCAGACCAGGGAGTTTTTAGAATGAAATTTAAAAAGGTTTTTTAGGCTTTCAAATGATAACTTAGCTTGCCTTTGGGGATAGAATGCAAGTGATGGATTTGAGAGTTAATTAATACATTTTGGTATTCTAATGTGTGTGTAAGTGGTGTGTGTGTATGTTTATGTGAGTCTGCCCCTGAGAGATGAGTCACCCATGCACACTAGGTACGATTTCCTGGTTTACAAACTGTGTTGAACTCACTCAGGTAAGATCTAGTCTTTGGGTCCCACACCACCATCACCACCACCACCACCACCACCACAACCACCACCCCAGCTACATATCCCAGGGAAGCTCTGTTAACCTCCTCCCATCTCCACAGATACCAACCTGAGGATACCTGCCCACACTGCAGCCTTTGCAGCAGCTGAGGACAGTTCCAATTCCTTCGTATTATAGAGGACTAATCTGCTTCTTAACACTAAATCTCCTTAAGCTATAACTCGCTGTGAGGCCTAAAGGGGATTACCAGCTGTCATGTAGCTTTTATCTTTCCACCTACCCAGCAGCAGACAGGAGTGCTCAAAATGTGACAGAAATAGGAACCAAGAGTAAGGGATTCCCAAAGGTGTGGATTGAGTTTCTCAGAGTCACTGAAAGCATCCCACACAAATGTAAAACAAGAGTCTCGGGCTTTCCTCAAGTGTCCTCTGTGTTTTCTTGAGTGAAAGCAAGAGACTAATAAACAAGTGTCTGCCAATTGATAATTCTGACCAGCAAAGAAAATCCCATTGGGAATCGGGGAGCCTGAGCATGGTTCTGCATGCGGGCAAACACACATGCCCCAGATGTGGGACGAAAGGAAAGGAAAGGCACCGCCCTTCCTGAAACAGATCTATCAATAGCCCGGACAACACAGGAACTCCTGAGGGTTCAAGTGAGGGAAGAGAACATTTTTATGTCACAGGATCATCAGATACTGGCTCTATTTCCATGTCCATGTATACACACAGACTCACAAATAATTCTGCAGCGCTGTGACAGCAAAGGTCAGTCTGCTGACCAGTGTCTAGTTCATTTTCCCGACCTGATATCTACTCCTGATACAACCCTTGAGACCAACAGAATGATAAGCAGAATAAGACAACAGACCTTATTATTCTGCAAAGCCCAGTGGTCCAAACACTCCAAATAACTTTAAAATGTGCATTAAAATCCTTCAATGGATTCCCACTTCCCTACGGAGACATTTTCAAGTCCCTCAATTGACCCCTAAGTAGGGTGAACTGTATACTTTAATGGTCCAAATAAGGGCACTTTTGAGAGTGAAAGACAGTGCTATCTACACTAATAGAGAAAGATGCAAATTGACCATATCTTCATGATGCCCACAAGCCAATCAGGAATGAGTATGCAAATTAGTGGGACAAAAATGGTGGTGGCCACAGAGCCAGCCAGAGTGAGCAAAAGGCTTGGTTCACCACTGGCAATGGAGGAATCCAAGCTTCCTGCCCACTGGGCTGGCTGCCAAAGGAGGGGCCTGTGAGTGGAGGACATGGAGCTGGCCTAAACAGGTGCCAAAGGAGGGACCTGTGAGCAGAGGACACAGAGCCAGCACTAGCAGGCGAAGGAGGGGCCTGTGAGTGGAGGAGCTAAGCCTCCTGGGGCTGCTGAGGGAGGGGCCTGCAAACAGCCTTCAGCTCCTTACCCTGGCTGACCATGCCCCCAGGGGGTGAGGGTCCCTGCTAGGGGGCATGGCCAGCCTGCAAACTGCCATCAGCCCCACATCCAGGCTGGTCAGTCATCCCAGTGGGGACCCCCACACTGAAGTGGGTGTGGGCAGCCTGAAAATAGCTCCCAACCCCTCACCCACAGTGGGGACCCTCACCTCATAGGGGCGTGGATGGCCTGAAAACTGCTCCAGGCCCTCACCCAGGCCAGCACCATCCCCAGTGGGGATCCCCACTTCAATGGGGGCATGGCTGGCCTGCAAACCACAGGCCCCTTGTCCAGACTACCTTGCTTCTCAAGGGAACCCCCACCCTGATCCAGAACACCCTTCAGAGCAAACCAGTGGCCTCCACCCATGCACCAGGCCTTTATCTATACAAGAAAAGGGTAATATGCTAACTAGACTGAGAGACCTTTCAGGAGACCTTCTGGATGTTCTTCTGGACAAAGCCATGGTAGCAGGGCTGAGGTAGAGGTGGTTAGGGGCCAAGAGGGGAGGGCAGGCCAGCAAGGGGGGCAGCTGTGGGTGAGCAGGCTGGTGGGAAAGGGGGCAGTTGGGGATGAGCAAGCTAGCAGGCAGAGTGGTTAAGGGCAATCAGGCAGGCAGGTAAGTAGTTAGGAGCCAGCAGTCCCAGATTGTGAGAGGGTTGTCCAACTGCCGGTTTAGGCCCGATCCTTGTGGATCGCGCCTAAACCGGTAGTCGGACATCCCTTGAGGGGTTCCAGATTGGAGAGGGTGCAGGCCGGGCTGAGGAACACCCCCCCCCTCCCACTGCATGCATGAATTTCATGCACTGGGCCACTAGTTAATAATAATACCGAGACAATTGCCATAGACTGGGGCAGTCTACACTGAGGAGCTAAGTTGTGGGTGCTCTGGCCATAGGTGATCTGACTTAGTCCTGTGATCCAGCCTCTTCTCTCCCATTATCTATCTCTCACCATCTCTCCTCTAGCCACACTGACTTCTCTTGATTTGAAAGGGACAGTTTGGCTGTTCCTTGGGACCTTTCCTCTCCCTGTTCCATGACTTCTCGGCTCTTCACCTGGCTCAGTCCTGCTCACCCCTTCTTCGGGTCAGAACCCCGATGTAACATGGACAGGACAGCCTCCTCTGACCCCTGAAACAAGGTTGGCTCCCTCTTAAGGCTCCCACACCATCCAGAACACCCCTCATCACATCTGTGGTCTCTAATTTACTGGTTGCTGCTGCCTTCCACGATGCACAGTGTTCCACCTCTGGGTTGGGACAATGCTGGTGTGTTGACTGCCTCGTCCTCAGTCCCTTGCACTGTGCCTAGTGTGAGGAGGTGCTGGATTCTTCCGGTCTCCCCTCAGGGATCGCTCTTGAGGCACCTTCCATACCCCTCCCCACACCTTCCCGGTACCATGTGAGTTGAGGGTTATCCCAAGTGCTCCTGGGTCCTAGGCCGCCTTTCTGCTGGCCCCTGACACACCACAGACAATGGGCCCACCCAGGGCTCTGACAGTCCCTGCAAGGCAGAGACTGGAGTCTATTCTCCTAGCACAGGGTTGCCGATGAGGATGACAGAGTTGAGGGCCAGATGCATTTTGGAAGTCAGAATTTTTCATTTGAAAGTGATATTATGTAATATGGCCAGTGGAGCTGGGCCAGTGCCCTGTAACCTGCTGCACTGATATTACTGATATTTTTTGCAGCAAAATATGTGACTACTCTTACTCAGCAGCTACATAAAGCCTCAAAGTATCTTCACATCCCTGAGGTCAGGCTTTGCAAGTCACTGAGTTGAGCTCAGGTCAGCACGAGTGTGCGGGTGCTGAACATAGAGAAATAGGCTGAAGCAATTACACAGCAAAACCGCTGAGGTGGCCTTGCTGTTTCCGTGGGATTGTCTGCCTCAAACTTCTCTTTCTGTCCCAACTGAAATGTTTACAAAAAGAGCATTACAAGTGGCGCCCCCTCCTGGACATGGTGCCTGGCACAGGGATAGGCTCCTGAGGGAAACCAGGGTGATGGTAAAGTTCCCCTGGGACTTGGGGACTGGCATCACCAAGTCATTCTCTTTCTGGGTGCCTGCACTAAACCATAAACACATTTCAGAGGAATGGGAACAACAATGTAGCGCCTAAGAATCCAAATACAGCCAGCATATTCTAGTGTGCAGCCTCTATGTTTGTACTTCTTTTTAAGTAAAACATTGGTTGGCACCCAGGAACTAGTAGGCCAGCAGGGACTGCCTCTGCTGCTGTTCTGTAAGTGATTGTGGTCAAGAGTCATTTGGTAATGAAATTATTCAGCCCAGGTTTATTGTGTCCCTACCATGGGCCAGGCATTTTGCTACCTGGAAGATAAACAAGAAAGGTGCAGTTCCTATCCTCCAAGATCATACAACTGCAGTGGAAAGGAACATAACAACAGTGTGAGTCTCATGATCCAGGAATATAAGGGGAACAGAGAGGATACACAGTAGTAGGTTTCAATCAATTAGTAGTTGGAGCTGAGGTGGAACAAAAATTAATTATACTATTTATGAGCTGTTCAAGTGTAATTCCAGCAAATGTAGATCATAAAATGAAACAATTGTGAAGAATTACTGAGATGAGCAGGGAAGGGAGGCATGAAGTCTCCATGCGCACCCGGAGTCGTTCTAGTGCTCCCATGTCAAGCGTCAATCACCCAGACTACTGTTGTTATTAACAGAAAACTGACAAAATTTGCATACATATTTTGAATGTTTGCTTAAGTAACTTGATAATAGAAAAACTAATATAATTTGGGAATGTGGTTGCCAGAAAACACAGTCCAACCAATATCTCTTGCCCATTTAAAGCCAGGGTTATCCAATGTAAAACTGGATTGTGTTAGAAAGCACTTTGCAAAAGTAGTAAGACATCTGCAGAGTTAAAAGAATAACACTAAAAAGATTTCAGCAATAGTAAATATGATGAGTGGCTATGGCATACAAACACATTTGATGCAATTCATGACAGACCCTGTTAACTGTGAATACACCGACCCTGCCTCCTTCCTTGTTAATACTCCCACCTCCCCCCAGTTTTGTTCATACTTTAACACGCCCAGCTAAATATACTCTTTCCCAATTTCCCTTGAAGTCACAGATGGCCATGCATTATGGTTCTGGTAAATAAAACCTAAGTACCTAAGTAAAAGTGTGTTTCTGGTTCCTAATAAAATAGGACAGTTGGTGAAAGAAACCTTCTTCCCATCCTTCTTCACCCCTTAGATATAGAGCTGATCCTAGAGCTCAGCACCTGGAGCGTTATCACCATGAGGACGAAGGCCAACATGCCAAGTGGCTCTGATGAGCAGCAGGATGAACCAGCTTCCCTACAGACTTCAGACTGTGAGAAAAATACACCCTTATTTGTTCAAATTCCTGTTCTTTGACGTTTCTGTTACTTATGATCAAGTATTAATAACAGAATAGTTCAAGACAAAAGGTTGTACTTAAAAGTTTGGACCTCAGGCAGCTATAGCTATAACAATGGAGAATTCTCGGTAATTAGTGACTTTGTGCAGATACCAGGACATAACCCGGCTGGTGTGCAGCAGCATAAAACATGGATCATCACGGGACACCAAGCCGAGATTGGCTGCTGGTTGTTCATTCATCAAACATTCCAGTCTTCTTTCTCACTCAACATGTTCTTTCCCAGCCCCAGCGCAAGTCCCATCCAGTCACCTATACAAAGCCTAACAGAGATGGCACAGTCAGTCAGTTCAGGGGCCATGCTTTGGCCAGCTGTGGAGACAAGTAAGCATCTTCCGACTGGCACCTTAGATGCCCAAGATTTCGATGTACAATGCAGGTTTGATGTGGCTTACTTTAGGGCCTGTCCAGTTACACTGTCAGAACCTGTAGGCCTTTTTGGTCTTTGAAAGCCAGTCATCGAGGTTTCTTGTACATTTGACACAGGGTTGTTATTGTTCTTGGACTCAATGGCAGTTTTTAAAATAGACACCAAGGGGTAGATCTATTTCCTCTGACCTAATGACTTCACCTTTCCCCTTTTGTAATTTGAGAACTAGTCCATATCTTTTAGTTCACTGTTTTGTTAACATTTCATTTGTAAATTACAGAACCTTATTTATTTTTTCTTAAAAAGAAGGCATGGAGAGGAGTCTTTGAAAGCAGAAACTTCAGGGCCAGAGAGAAGACAAGAGGGAAGGCTGCACAGACAGGCAGGTAGGTGAGAGAGTTTGTGTAGCACACACTGAAATATGACTTTTATTCCAATAGGAATGAGGAGTAAAGTATTTTAAGCAAAGGGCTAACATCACCAGGATTTTTATTTAGAAAGATCACATGGGCTTCACTTTGGGGAAGCAAATTGTAAGGTGACACAGGGCAGCCAGTTACCTGGCAGTAAGAGGTGACGCAGGCCTGAATGAAGACTACGGCCATAGATGGGTGTGGGAGGTGCTTTGCAGGGAAAAGGGAAAGGGCATGGTGCCAGACTGGGTTTGTGCAGTACAGGACAGAAGGGGTTCAGGTAACTCCCAGATTTGACAGAGGTGATTAGTGATACCATTCACAGAGACAGAGAATACAGGGAGGAGGGGTCAGGTCACAGAGAGGTGACAGGAGATGGTTCATGCAGTTTTGTGCACTATGAGGCATCTCATGGAGATGACCACTAGACCACAGAATATATGAGCCAGACACTCAGAGCACTATTGGTAATTTGAATGCAAATAGATAGCAACTGAAGTCACGGGACTTAGTGAGATCATCTAAAGCAGTGGTTGGCAAACTGCAGCTCATGAGCCACATGCAGCTCTGTTAACTAATGAGTTTGCAGACCACTGGGATAGGGGCTTAATCACAAGGAACAACAGCAGCCTGTAATTATTGGAATCGAGAGTCTAGGTCAGTGGTCGACAAACTCATTAGTCAACAGAGTGGCAAACCGCAGCGTGTGAACCGCATGTGGCTCGTGAACCACAGTTTGCTGACCACTGATCTAAAGAAAATGAACAAAATGGGAAAGCGCATGAATAAATCACAGAGAACACTAATATCAGGTGTGAAAGAAAGAAGTAGGTGGACAAACAACAAAAGGAAGAAATTGGCAGAGAGGCAGGAAAGAAAACCACGAGGAGGAAGGTCAGGACAGATGGATGCCCAGGGAGAAAGAGGAAGGACAGAGTTGTCTGTGGTGGTCGCCTGCACCAGAACGCAGCTCACACGGACCCTCCAGGGCTGCTTTTCCCCAGCGTCTGCAGCTCGGCTCATACCATGTGTACCCTGCTCCCCAGTCCATGGTAAACTGGTCAAGAGGTGATCACTGACTCCAGCAAGATAGAAAGCAGCCGTGGGAGCCATGGAGTGCCATCTGCCCCAGCATGTGGGCAAGGAAGCAGGCAGAGAAGAGGGAAGCAGAATAGAGAGAGCAGGAACTGTCCTGGTCTGGGAAGACACCCTGTTTTCTAATCAGTGACTTTTAGGCTAAGGCTGTTACCAGCTGGTTTCTGTAACTTGGAACTATAAAAATCCACTATGTATCCAACAAGAGAGGCAGAAAAACAAACAGCTGCATTAACTGACAGAAAGAAATATGTGCTGGATGGATATATAAGCAGTGGCTGTGGGAGTTCTGGGGGAGGGGAGACTCACTTTAGCTGGGCAGAGGGAATACTTCCAGAGGGAGGAGGCATCTGAGCCTGCGCTTTGAGGATTAGGAGAGTTTTAGAGAAAGAAGGGAGAGAGTGCACTCTAGCTGAAGAAATAGGACCAGCAAACGCAGAGAAGCATGAAAGTAAGTGGAGCACAAGAAGTGCAGGCAGTGGCCACACCTTGGACAGGTTCCTGGTCTGGTGGACTCTGGAACCCCAGGAAGCCTTCCCACCCTTCTCTGTGCCCAGCATAGCTCTTCCCACACTGCACCCAGTGAAAATGCTCCGTTTGTGGGTCTGTGTCCCTTACAGGCATCTATCCATTTATCTTTGCATGTCCTGTGCCTGGCGCCGAGCCCCGCACTACGGCCAGGTGCAATAAAGCTTGGAGATGCCCTGCAACCACCGCTCAGCTGGGCATTTAGAGGTGGGGCCATGTAAGCCCGAAGGGAGGTTGGGGTCCCGTTCTAAGGACCTGTAGTAGCAGGAAGGCTGATAGTCAGGGTTGGCTTGTAATAACTTCTGAGTGTGAGAACATTAAAAAACTTAAGTTCCTTTTAAGTGTGGTGAAATATATATAATGTAAAATTTGTTTTAACCATTTTTCAGTGTATAGTTCAGTGGCGTTAAATGCATCCATATTGTTGTGCAACCGTGACCTGTCCATCTCCAGATGTTTTTCATCTTCTCAAACTGCAACTGTACCCTTTAAACACTAACTCCCAGTTCCACCTCTCCCAGCCCCCATAACCACTGTGCTACCTTCTGTCTCTATAAATGTGATTACGCTAGGTACCTCAGTGAGTAGAATCATAAAGTATTTGACTTTTTGAAAACAACTTACATTTCTAAGTGCTTTAAACTGTAAACTGTTGCGAGGTGCTAACACTTCCTCCCAGTGAGGCGGGCAGGGCAAGGACTGAGGAAGGTGAAGTTAAATGATTTGTCCAGGCCTCGGCTTCAAGCTATCCCAAGTGCCCACACTACAAGAGGTACCAGGCTCTGCTGACCCTCCCACACACTCCATGGAGCCTCTTCAGAATCAATCTGCTACAGAGCTATTACCTCATCCTCCCTCCCTGCTCCCCCCATAGATGGCCTTCCTGTGCACTTCCCTATGGATTAGCATTGGGACAAGAAGTACCCTCTGTAGGAGGGTGCAGCCAAGCCAGCGGAACCTCCTGGAAGCTCAGCCAGAGGCCAGGTGTGTTGCTCTATGGTTGGTGCACTCTGCTCAGAGAGGGTCTGCACACTTGTTCAGAGTCCACTGGAACAGGCAAGGCAGCAGTCACAGCGGGAGACACTAAAGGATTCATTCTCCTCCTGCCTGAGGAGCCAACTCCTGGCCTGCTCTCTTTCTATGCAACATCAGGAGGAATGGAAGGTCGAGCTTCCCACATGCCAAAAGGTTTGCTCACTTTAGTTTTCTGCAAAGTAATGGTCAACATCAAGGCCCTATCTGCAAAGTGGTAAGAGACTCTGGGGTTTCTTTGAGTTTGTTTGCTGGAATTAGAAATGGTTCAAACTGTATTATCTTCTAAATGAAAGTAAAAAGCTCTTAGTGAATCTGGAGATAATGAGTCTAATGCACTTTGTTCTCATCAATACCTATGAATATAATTTATCAGGTATCCTATCTACTAAAGAGGGAATATGCTAATTGACCCTCACACCATAGCAAAGATGGTGGCGCCCACAGCCAATAAGGAGGGAATATGCTAATTGACTTCCATGCCCTCAAAGATGGCAGTGCCCACAGCACAAGATTGCGTCCCCCAGTCCTCTTAGCCCTGCTGGGGTGGCAGGTGCATGGCAAGGCCAGGCCTGCCCCAGTTGAGCCCGGCCACTTCGTAGGCCTGCCTCTGGAGACCCCAGTCCCCTCAGCCCCCCAGCTGCCCAGCGCTGGCCCAAGGCACAGGCAAGCCTCAGATGGTGACTGCCCAGCCGCCAAGCTGCCCAGGGTCGCCCAAGGCTCAGGTATCCAGGGCCAACTGAGGCTTGTACTGCCGGCAATGGTAGCAGCAGAGGAGTGGTGGGGCATCACCTTCCCCTGATTGCCGAGTCACCTCCCACCCTTGAGAGCTTCCGGACTGTGAGAGGGGGCAGGCCAGGCTGAGGGACCTCCCTCCAGTGCATAAATTTTCATGCACCAGGCCTCTAGTATGTATATAATCTAATGTTAGAACCAGGAGATGTTAAACAATTGTTTAAACATGCTTACATTTTCTTTACCTCTAGATTTACCTGCTAGACAGAATCAAAAGCTAATTGGTTTGACCCTATCTGCCTCAGTTGTCCTTAAGCCCTAAGAAGATTATGTCTTAGAATTTAATTTCCCTTTTGCTGGCTTAGAGGTAGAATCCTGTCTCACCTTGAGACTCTGTAAGGGAACTGGAGTGTTTTCAGGTATGTATGGAGGAGGAACCAAGCACAGACTAGGGAAGTGAAAAGAGCATGGGAGCTGAATAAACTAGAATAAAATAATCAGTCCTTCTGACTCCATCTTGCCCAGTTCCCATGATGCCGATTAGCAACTTCTGCTTAGTCCTGCCCATAGATACACTAATCATTAAAGGAATCTAACCAGTACCTAGGAATTACTGAAACAACCTCCCTGCTTGAAACTACCTCCCCAAGGAGATAAGTGTACAAAAATAATGAATATCAAACTTTTATAGGGACCTTGTGACCATGACCACTGCAACCAGCTTGTGGACAAAGGGCACAGAAATTCCAACATCCCCCTCAGACCCTTGCTGGCGTCCAGATGTCTGCGGTCATCAATCACCTCCCCTTCTCGCCCCCCTCACATACAGGAAGCCTGAATCCTGTACTTAATCAAGATGGCTCTTTAGGATGCCTGTCCATCCTCTTGGCTTGAAGGCTCTCTGAATAAAGTTGCTTTTCTTGGCCCACCTCCCTGTCCCTTGACTTACTGGCTGCTGTGTGGCGAGCAGTGTGAGCTCTCACTCCATTACAAGAAGACCTAGGCCCACAACCTGCCTCCACTGCCTATTCTGCAGTATTTTTAAGCAAGTCACTTTATCTGAGCCTCAATTTCCTCATCTATGAATGTTATAAAGAAAACCATAGCTTCATTTACTAGAGAGGGACAATAGTACAGAGAGGGAAAAAAACAATAGCTGCGACAGCAGGAGCAATCCACTGAGTGCTTACCATGAGCCAGGCACCACTTTGCAGCCCAAATGACTGTGAGGCACTTTACAGATGTTAGTGGTAATAGGAATTTCATTATTGTGGTTGCTTACCGAAACTTCCTAGGCCTTCACTACACTTTAGAGAATACGAGCAGGTTTCATCTACCTTATTATTTTATTTAAAAAGTTTAAAACCCTATGTTGTTTGACTACTGTCTTCTCTCCCAAATGCTGCTTTGTGCCCATAAGGATCTGATTCTTTTCTATCCCTTCTTCAGGGGAAGAAAGAAGCTGGACCAGAAAGAAGGTGGGAGCTAATATTATTAATCAAGGCACTAAATATTTATTGTCAGATGCTGGTGCACAAAGATAATAAATAGGAAAAATGTTCAGATATATCACTATGCTCTCCCTCTCCCTCTCCCTCCCTTGTACTTGAGGGCCCAGGGGTTGGCAGTGTGCAGGGACCGGGAGGCTGGTGGTGAATGTCCAGCCCTCACCTCCACTGGGTGTTGCTGACATGAGGTTCTGCAAAGCCTGGCAGCACTGGATGCATTTCAGCCGCTGCCCTCCAGGGAGCAGGCCAGACTAGGCACCAACAGGGACCCAGAAGAAACATCTTGGCTTAAAGGCACATTGTCCCTGTTGCTACATTGTAAAGAAATTGCATTTCCCTGCTATACCTTAAAGAGGCACTGGGGCAGGGGCAGGACTCTGAAAGGCTGAGACGTTCAAACAAAAAACAAAGTTACCTAAAGGGCCTATTTCCATTGTTGAATGGAACAAAGTCATCAGACTGGAACTACACGTTGGTTCTCCTCTGCTATCCAGTTTGGGGGAGAAGATTGAGTTAGCTATGGAAAAACAAGCTGCACTTTCTTTAGATATATGAGTATAGTGTAGGTTTTCTGCCCTGTTGATGGACTAGGGTCATTGAGTTCTTCCTATGTGCTGGATCCTTTACATAAATAGTCTCATTTTCTCATCACAATAACTATGTCAGGAGATACTAACACCGAGAGGTTAAGGTTATGCAGCTTTTCCAAGGTTACACAGAGAGCAGGAGTCTGGCTCTTATAGAAACTTACAGACTCACACAGAAAGAAGCAGATATGTGTGTGCCGAGTGCAGGGGCAGGGATGTGTGTGGGCAGCTAGGCCCCTAAAAGGGAGGCTTACAACAGCTCAGGCAGCCCAGGGAAGCACCTCAGAGAGGAAAATGAAGAAAAGGCTTTTTGTTTAAGGTATTATTAATATACCAAAAAAATACACAGATGTTAAATATTCAGCTTGGTAAGTTTTGACAATTGCATAATTGTGTAGCCACTAATTGAAAACAAGCTCTAGAGCATTTCCAATGCCCCAGAAAGGTCCCTCCTGCCCCTTTCCAGCCAGCCCATCCCCCTTCCTAGTTTCTGACTTCTACCGCATTGATTGGCTTTCAGTGCTCTTGGACTTAATCAAAATAGAATCACATATCTGTCTGTTGGCTTTGTTCTTGCTTCTTTTGCTGAACTGAGTCTTAAAGGATGAGTGGAACCTGGGTAGAACAAAGGGTCAGTAAGGCAGGAGCAGAGGTGAGCAGCAGCCTGGTGATGAGGCTGAGTCTGGAGAATTGAGCAGGAAGTGAGAGGGAAGAAAGGGAAAGGGTGGGTCATGAAAGGCCTAGCACCCAACAACACCCAGGGTTTTGATCTCAAGGGCTTGGACTTTATTTCATAGGCAAAGGGGAGATAATGAAGCCGTGAGCAGTTACTAAACACCTAACACACCAGGTTTACACGCTGCTTTGTAGGTTATGTCTTAACCTCAATAATCCTAGAAGACAGACACTAAAAATCCCCATTTTCAAGAACATCAGATGGAATCTAAGTTAAGTAACATTTCCTGAGTGATAAGCCAGGTTCAAGCCCAATGTGGCTCCAAGTACCCTGTCTTTCTACCTCTAGACAGCTGCTTTGGAAGGAAAGGGAAGGGAAACCAGTTTAAGGCCAGAATAGCCCCTTGAGAAAGGCCATGGAGGGCTGTCAGGGGTGAAATGCTCCTCTGCATATGGCATGGACACTGGAAGGGGTGAGCCCCGGGACAGGGAAGGCTGGGATCCTGGGCCTTCCAGGGTTATCAGGAGCCAGGCTTTCCGGCATTCCTGCTTCACTTCTTTGAGGTGCTGCCAATTACTCAACTACCCTCCTCACCAGACAGAACAGATTTAAGGAGATGTAGCCATCAATAATTTCTGTGAATACTCCTAGCAAGCAACTTGAGACCGGGGTATGCTGCCCTTGTGTTGGATTTAAATAACTCCCTACTGACCAAGTATGCACTGTAGTCTGGAAGTATACACTAAACGTGCAGACAAAAAACAGACAGACAGACACACCTAAGATTACTAAAATTCTTTCATATCCACTTTTACTAAGTTTTAAAAACCAGTTCACCTTCTTATCTATCCCTTGTGTCTCATTTATTTACCTCATTCCTTCTAAATGAACCTAAGGCAACACCAAAAGTCAGATCCAGAACATGTCCTCAGAATCATACCCTCCCCACATTCCCAATTTATACTCAGCTACATTTGATAAAAAGTAATACTGAGAAAAGGAGAACTGATGATGTTTTTAAATAAAAAAAAAATGAATTCATCTGTTCATGCAATTCAGTGACACCCAGTAGAATCAACACTGTAAACCCCAAGAGCTCTGAGAAAAGCTGCCTGGTTCTATGGTTTGTGAAAAAAGGAGTTGAACAGTTTGGGACATGCAAAAAAAACTGTTAAACTTCCTTAACCTACTTAACCATAATACCTCTTTTCCAGGAACGATATTAATCTCCCCCAGCCTTCAGATGTGCTTTGGGAAAGGTACTTCTTTTCCTTTGCCTGGAAAGCTTTCCCCTCATCTTTCTATGCTCCTCTTCCTAGTTAATACTTATTTCTTTCTCACATCTCTGCTGGATGTGACTTCCTCGTGAAGACATTCCATGGAATACATGTTCCCCAAGATCCAAGGCCAGGCTAGTGTCCTTCTCTGTTCCCAAGCCTACCTGTGCTAAAGCAGCAATCCTTCTGGTTGTAAGTGCTTGTCTGCCTGCCACTCCTATGTAAACTTCTTCAAGTCAAGGACTGTCATGTTCACCATTATGCCCCTAGTGCCTAAAACAGAGTCGAACAATAAATACTTGCTCAGTGCTGATTGCCAAGTGACTGATGACCCTCAACAATTTGAATTAGGGAAGGCAATTATCCGTCAGGAAATGCCGAGCACAATAGAGAAGGAAGAAGAGGAAGTAGAATGTGATTGGTTGGTTGGGAAGCTTGATAAGTCCATGATCATTATGAAAAGGGTCCAGAACTAAAGCAATGACTTTTTTTTTTTTTTAGTAGAGTGCAAATCCCTATTCAGGTCCCACCTAGGCTTGGCCAGCCTTCCTCTAAGGTATGTGGCGGTATAGGTAAACACCTACACTGCTGCCTCGCACAACAATTTCAAAACTACAACTAAAAGAGAGAACGGGCATCATCCAGAACCACACGAAAGCTGGCTGAGTGGAAATTCTACAACTAGAAGGAAAGAGAGGGGCTCACAGAGACTCAAAGGAGCTGCAAAAAGCTGAGGTACGGAGACGCGCGCGTGGAGAGAGTGGGTGCTGGAGTACCTGGCTGGCTTTCTCTGGCGGGAGGGAAATGGAGACTCTCAATGGCATTGAACCCCCTTATCCTACGACACTAAACCTCAAGTCCAGCCGAAACTCATACGGGAGGAGTTTGGACTGTGAAAAGGGAGAGGTGCATGGAAATTTAGGAGAGTTGCAAGAGATCAGAAGTCTGGTGACGCGCATGGCATTGTGCGCAGAGGATCGGCTGCTGATTGTACGCTGGTTTTCACGAGTGGGCGGGAGACCAGACCCTCCCAACTGCGCCACTTCTAACTTCACTAAACCCCAGTTTCGGGCGAAACCCTGGGGACCCAGACTCATATGGTCCCAGAGCACAGGGAAGCCGGAAAGGCAGCGGTTAGAGGCATTGCATGCGCGCAAGGGAATGCTTCAGCCATTACCCAGTCATGTGAGACTTGGGGGCCATGGAGGGCAGGGCCGACTGGAAGGCAAGGCGGTCCCTTATGCCCTGAGACTCCACCCATCCCAAGCTCAATAGAGAGGCTTCTGCAGTTTTGCAAGTCTGGTATCATAAGGCTGAATCCAACACAGAAGTTCTCCCAGCATAGTGAAAATGCCGAGACAAGGGAAGGGATCACAGACAAAAGAAATGGGGGAAAACAAACAACTGGATATAGAGTTCAAAAACCACGCTTATAAGGTTTTTCAAGAATATCCTAGAAAAGATGGATAAATTTAGCGAGACCCAAGAGGAGATGAAAAAGATCCAACTAGAGATGGAAAAGAACCAACTAAAAATTAAATATACACTGGCTGAATTAAAAAATATTGTATAGAGACCTAACAGCAGACTAGAGGAAGACAAGAATCAAGTCAAAAATTTGAAATATAAAGAATCAGAAAACACTCAACTGGAAAAGCAAGAAGAGAAACGAATACAAAAATGTGAAGATAACGTAAGGAGCCTCTGGAACAGCTTCAAGCGTACCAACATCAGAATTATGGGGGTGCCAGAAGAAGTGAGAGAGCAAGATCCTGAAAACCTATTTAAAGAAATAATGACTGAAAACTTCCCACATCTGGTAAAAGAAAGAGACATACAAGTCCAGGAAGCAAATTGAACCCCATATAAAAGGAATCCAAAGAAGACTACACCGAGACACATCATCATTAAAATACCAAGAGCAAAAGACAAAGAGAGAATATTAAAAGCAGCAAGAGAAAAACAGTTCATTACCTACAAGGGAGCGCCCATACAACTGTCAGCTGATTTCTCAACAGAAACGATGCAAGCCAGATGGGAGTGGCAAGAAATATTCAACGTGATGAATAGCAAGAACCTACAACCAAGAATACTCTATCCAGCAAAGCTATCATTCAGAATTGAAGGGCAGATAAAGAGGTTCACAGATAAGAAAAAGCTAAAGGAGTTCATTAACTCCAAACCACTATTATATGAAATGCTGAAAGGTACTCTTTTAGAAGAGGAAGAAGAAAAAGGTAAAAGATAAAAAATTATGAACAAATACATATCTATCAACAAGTGAATCTGAAAATTAAGGGAATTGAAGATTTGATCAACAGAATAAACTGGTGAATATAATAGAATCAGGAGCACAGAAAGGGAATGGACTGATAATTTTCAGGGGCAAAGGGGTGATGGGTGTACAGGGAGAGACTGGACAAAAATCATACACCTATGGATGAGGTCAATGGGAGGGAGGTAAGGGTAGAGGGAAACGTGGGAGCCGGGTTGAGAGGAGATATGGAGCGGAAAAAAGGAAAACAAATAGAACAATCTGAATAATAAAGATTTAATAAAAATAAAAATAAAGAAATAAAAATAAATAAAGGGATGTGGCACTTGGAAGTAGCTCCTAATCACCTCTTTGAGTTTCACTCTACATGTCATCCTATCCCCCAGGGCTTTCAAGGTGGCTCAGAGATAGTTAAAGAGACAGATATTTTTAACTCTGTATTATTACAGAAAACTTGGAAAATATAAAACAAGAAAATGAAACAACCAGGAATAAAATTTTGGAATACCTTTTCTAGTGTAAAAAATGCATATAATTATCCATTTTACTTTATATATCCTAATGGGACCATGTGGTAAATATTATTCTGCCAACCTCATTTTTCACTTAAAACTGTGTGGGATGGGTAACTCAGTACTCATTTCCAACCCTCATCTCTCTTGCCTATTCTCTACCATTTTGAAAAGCTCAGTATTCACTTAATTAACATCCCTTGCAAGCAGAGATCCATATTGCATGGTTTTAGGCAATAAGATGTAAAGAGACATCAGCTAGGGGGCTTCCAGAAAAGTTTTTATTCTCCTGATAAAAGTAGGTAAGTAGCAATTGCCACCTCCACTGCCTCTCTGCTCTATTTTCTATTGTTCAACATTTACTAGATCATTTCCTGCTTACCACATTATATGCAGATTTTTATAGACAAATCTTTGCACATATCCGTCTAGAAAAAACTCCCAGAGATGGAATTTCTTGGTCAAAGGGCACTTACATTTTTATGCCAATACCAATTTTTATTCTAACCAGCAGTATATGATAATGCTCATCTCCCCAATATGGGGAACTGCCAGTTTTTAAAAATTAAAATTCATTTTTAAAATAGAAAAATACTTCATTACTACATAGTGTCTAAGTTTTCTTTTAAAACTAAACATCTCTAATTCAACTGTGAGAAATAAGAGATTTGAAGGTAGATTTTAAAGGTCTGATGGCTGAATTCAGACTTGCAATTCACTTAGAAGCAATGATAACATTGCTGGCAGTGAGCTACAACTCTAATCCATGCACAACTTCCCTCATGGTAAGCCTGGTCTGGGTTCAGCAGTACAGCAATCCCCACTCAAAAGTCAATGTGGAGCATCTGTGGGCACTCAGAGATGACCCACAAAAAGAAATGCCTGGAAAACAAAAATGGGCTGATCTCTGGCAGGAATAAATTTTAAAAGGAACAAGGAGAGAAGAGAGGGAGTAAAGGAAAGGAAGAAAGCTACCAGAGGCAGAGCCCACACCTCGCCTGCAGGGTACTCACATTGTTTTCCACCAAGTCAAGGTCCTTCCCTCTGTTTGGACAGCTGTTTCCCTAGATATTGGCAGCTGGCTTTCTCATTACTCATGTCTCAGCTCAAATAGCACCTCCTCAGAGGGGCCTTCTCTAATGGCCCAACCTAATGTGGCTCTGGTGACTCTTCCCTGACCTCCACATCAGCCTGTGTATGTTTCCTCATGGCGCTCACCAGGCCCACCTGGATTGGCCATGCTTACTTACCTGTGTATGTGAGACTGGTAGTCTCCTCTCAGTAGAGTATATCCTCCACCTGAAGGTAACCCCACTTGCTGTGTCCTCAGCTTCTAGAACAGTGCTCAGTCAATATCTGCTGAATGACTGAAGACATGAATGAATGAGAAAGCTGGCAGTATCCTAATCTCTAACCCAACATACAACCTGAGAGCATCATGGAGAACAGTGGATGAACTAACTGCTCTGGAGAGCGAATACAAGTACAGCTCTTCACATAACACTCTGGGAGCTGAGGGAAGCCCAACATCCCGACAGCTGCCACCTCTGCTTCCTCTGGCTCATCAGCTCCCATTCCACTGAACTCTTGGGTCCAGAGAGGACCATGCCATCTGGGCTCGGCTGTCCCCACAGGTATCTATCAGAGGGTGTACTGTCAAGTAGGGCTTTACTCATTTGTTTCTGGTATTTTTGTTATCACTCTTTTAAATGTTAATTAAGAATATTTTTCATGTGAAATATTTCAAACATAAACACGGTAAAGAGACTAGCTTAAAGAACCTCATATATCCATTACCCTTCTTATTTCGATTCCTCCCAAACATTGTTGGAGCATTTTAAAGCACATACCATGCATCATACTTTAAACACAATGTCTAACCGGCCCTGTGTGCTGCCTGAGGCTACCTACAGCAGGGACAGAACCCTGGAAAGCACAGAACATACACTCAGAGGAGCAAGTGAGGCCGTTTCCCGACGCCCAGTGTGAAGTCAGCGTGCTGCGTTCTTTCTCACTGACCTGCGTGAAAGGGCAAGCTTCCCACAAATTGCTTAAAAAGAGCAAAGCAAAGCCTTTGATCCTAGTGGAAAACTTAGAAGGAGTCACGCATTTTTCCAAAAGCACCGGGCTCTAAACAGTAACAAGACAAGTGGCCACTTCTGCCTGATTAACCAGTTGTTTCAATTGTCTCCCTTCTGGTGACTTAACTTCCCTGCTTCATTCCTTCTAGGTCCAGGAAGGAGCCTTGTTCGCTGATTGGCATGGCCTTTTCTTTCTCCTCACATAAACAAAGGGGGAGTGTTAATTAGAGGTGTTTCTGAGAGCTAATGAGAGAGCCGGGTGACATTCAGCCAGAGAGGGAGGAGGCTCCAGCGCCAGCGGTCTGAGTTCTCTGAGAGTGGCCCCATCAGGTGTAGACACACAGACACTTGCTCAAGCAGTGCCTGGAAGGACGAATGAATGAATGACAGCACTCCAGAGGCTGGAGGGCCAGGGGAATGCTGGAACCCTGACTACCCAGATAATGAATTTAGAGCAATCAACAGCTAACAACAACAACAACAACAACAACAACCAACAACTCACCAAATAACACATTAAATGAATTTAAAAAATGTATCACCTTGCCTATCAGTAGATGAGTGGATAAAAAAGCTGAGGTCCATTTACACAATGGAATACTAGGTGGCTGTAGAAAAGAAGTTCTTACCTTTTGTGACAGCATGGAGAAACCTGCATGGAGAGTATTATGCTAAGCGAAGTAAGTCAAAGAAAGACAAATACTGTATGATCTCACTAATATGTGGAATCTAATGAACAAAATAAGCTGACAAACAAAATAGATCCAGAGGCACGGATACATGGAAGAGATTGACAAATATCAGAAGAGGGAGGTGGGGGGCCTGGATAAAGGAAGAAGAAGGGATTAGCTAAAGAGTACATGCATAGTCCATGGACACAAACAACAGGATGGTGAGGGCCAAGGGAGGGGGGCAAGGGTGGGTGGAGGTAGGCAAAGAGAGTGGGGAGATAGGGGACATTTGCAATAATATCAACAAAAACAAATTTAAAAATGTATTGCCTTAACACAGGAGTTATTTTCTTTCTTCTACTCAACTTCTACATCTTTGTCATTTCTATGCAGCCAAAACCATGGCAAATGTGCAGCTTTATACACATTCTTCCTCACTTAACATACCAAACACATTCCCATGCTGTTCATCTTCCTCAGAATTATTTTAAATGACGGTTTGTAGGTATGTCTATAAAGCCAAACTTAAGTTTCCACTCTATTCCTTTCCTTTTCCTTTATTCCTTTCCTTTTTAGTACAGGAAACTGCCCTTCCCCTTAGGTCTGTGCTTCTCTCCATCCCCTCTTGCCAGGACACTCCCGACCTAAGTCTCCCTGCCTCTAGGAATTGGATATGCTGACGCCTCTCCATGGAACACTCTTGCAGCCCACTCTTTGCCTGGCCTATTCCTACCTACATTTCAGGGCTCAGGCTAGCCTTCCTGGACCCTCTGATTGCCTTACCCTCCTGTACTTCAAGGGCTAAGTCACTCCTCACTCGGCATGATAACTTTGTCTTAAGGTCTATTTGTCCACCAGACTGTAAGCAGGGGCTATTTTTTGGAGCCTTGTTAGCTGGGAGCTCTTGGTCTCCCTCGAGCCTCACTTTCCTTACCTATAAAAGGGGTCAGTTATGCAGTCTGCCCCACCTACCAACAAGGATGCTGTGAGGATCATATGAGGCAGTACTGCGGAGATTCTCTGTACAGCATAAAGGGTTGTGCAAACATTGATAATTATTACTGACTGGAGGCACTATGCACAAATTCGTGCACCAGTGGGATTGGGCTGAAACCAGCTCTCTGACATCCCCTGAGGGGTCCCAAATTGCGAGAGGGTGTAGGCCAGGTTGAGGGACCCCACTGGTGCACAATTGGGGCAAGGGAGGGACGAGGGAGGTTGGCCAGTTGGGGAGGGACTGCAGGAGGACTCTATGGCTTGTCCAGCCCATCTCATTCAGTCCCAATTGGCCGGATCCCAGCAGCAAGTTAACCTACTGGTCAGAGTGTCTTCTCCTCAGTGATCAGTGCACATCATAGCAACTGGTCGACTGGTTGACTGTCTGTCTCCTGGTGGTCAATGGATGTCATAATTGAGTGGTGGAGAAGCCTTAGCATATCATTAGCATATTGCACTTTGATTGTACACATTTGACTGGGCATTTAGCATATTAGGCTTTTATTATATAGGATAATATATCTGCTACCTAATTTTAGGGAATAAAAGGCAGTCATACAAGTTTAAACCTTTTGAAGATCCCAGATTCAGACAAATAATGATATCTAACACTTATTAAATACTATGGACACTGTACTAGGCAGTTTCTCATTGTATCATCCAGATAAATGGGATAAAATCTAGTATTAGTCTCAGAAGACTGAATAGTTTTCCTGGGGGCACGTGGCTTTGGGATACAGAGTAATGTCAAGAATCCAGTGCAGCCAAGACTGGTTTGGCTCAGTGGATAGAGCGTCGGCCTGTGGACTGAAAGGTCCTGGGTTCGATTCCGGTCGGGGGCATGTACCTTGCTTGCGAGCACTTCTCCAGTGTGGGGTGTGCAGGAGGCGGCTGATGGATGTCTCTCTCTCATCGATGTTTCTGACTTTCTAACCCTCTCCCTTCCTCTCTATGAAAAATAAATAAAATATATTAAAAAAATGAATCCAGTGCAGCCTCTATCCACAAAAAAATGCCCATTCACACACCCACACAGAATAGTGCATACAATTTCCAGAAGTCCATAGGTCACCTAAAGCCCATCTTCTTCAAGCCTCTGTTTAAGGACTTGCATAAAAGATAATTCTTCAGAAAAGTTCAAAGACTGGCACATGGCACAAATCTGGAAGGTTGTGGGAGGAAACTGTGTCAGCAAGAATTCCAGGAGAAACCTTACAACCCTGGAATAGGTTGAGTCTGAGGTCTCAGCAGACATTGTTTCCTTAGCAATTTAAGTCCCTGGGCTGACTGACTGAAGACTCGGCCTGAGTGAGCAGGAGCCACATGGCACGGTGCCGCACTTTGACAAATCAGGTGGTACCAGTTGTTGAACTCCAGCCACTAGCAACAGTGGGAATGGAGTAGATAAGCCAGACATTTTGCGATATAAATAGTTTCTGGAGACACTGCTTGATGTACTTGACAAACTGGAAAGGAATAGCTAAACAAAATGCAAGAAACCTACAGGAACAGGAACAAGAGTTTGTCAAACCATCTGGCTCTGGCCTGTCCTAATCTCGGGATGGCTTTGGAAACCATGAGGCATCACAGGGGTGTAGGAAGTGTGTGTGTGTCTCACACTGAGCAGGGTGAGAGACAGCAGCCCGGTCACCAGAAGAAACCCATCTCTCTGCAGAAAAACTCCTGGGACAGTGCTGCAAGCCAAAATAAGCAATTAAAGCTTGTACAGCAACCCTGAGAGCCAGACTGCGTTTTCCAGCTCTGGCACCATGTGGGCGAGGCCTCAGAGACCACCTGGGAATGGAGTGGATAAGCCAACACGGTTTCCATGGTGAGGGCTTCCAACACCAAGGAACCAAGGCTTAGGGAGTGTGCGACTTCCCAGAAAGCAGCCTCCTGAGTAGTGGGAGGCATGCCTTCAACTCACAGGACAATGATGGAAGCTGACTCTTCTCCAGATGCTCGAAGCAGAGAACACAGGGAAGGTGGCTGAGGAACAGGCTGTAGTGGGGCTCCAGGAGAACATCCCGAGAGGAGTCCCCATTCCTAAGGACTGTCAAGCTTGGGACTGACATGAGCTACTAAGGGGACACATACAGGAATGGGCCCAACAAGTCCCTAAACATCCAGGAGGCAGGTTGCTCCGTGGAAACTGTTTAATTTTGCTTTAACAAGGGGCTTAACAGTCTGCTGTGAAACATATTGTTGGTGATCCACAGGTCAAACTTCTGCCAGTGAAAAAAAAAGGATAAAATCAGAGGCCCACAATCCTTTACCTATAATTAAAAACCACTAAATGTTATAAAAATTGGAAGCTTTTTCCTAAGCATGTGCAAATCATTTGGTAACAAACACCTGGCCTGAAGTGATGTGCAAGCATAGTTTTTACTCACTCCATCTAATATGAATAATAGTAAGTTGAACTGCAGATATAGTCACATGTCTGATTGCAGATGTATTAACATGTTTGATTTTAGAAGAAGGAAGGGGCACTGTTACCCTGTTCCACTGGGTGTCTGATGCAATAGAATATGTAATAAGCAAAGAATTGCTTATTAAAAATCAGATAAGCAATAATCGACATACATATATCTCCTTTTCTACATATCAGCAAACATGGGAGAAATGTTTGACATTTGGGATAGAGGTCAGAAAGAAACTTGCAAGATTTCCGTTAGCTTCATGACTAGAACATGGCTTTGGGGCAATTGTGTGTCCTCACAGGGTCCGTGGATAACCTACCCTTGCTTCTGGTACTAATGTCTAGTTTCCCTCTTATGTTTAATTAGAGGCCTGGTGCATGAAAATTCATGCACTGGAGGGGGGGTGTCCCTCAGCTCAGCCTGCCCCCTCTCACAGTCTGGGAGCCCTCAGGGGCAGGAGGCAACCCAGCAATCAGGGAAAGGCAAAGCTTCATCACACCTCTGCTGCTGCCACTGCCGGCAGCTCAAGCCTCAGCTGGCCCTGGTTACCTGAGCCTTGGGTGGCCCTGAGCAGCTGAGGGCATTGAGGAAACTGGGGGACTCCGGAGGCAGGTGTGCAGAGTGGCCGGGCCTGCCTGGGATTGGGCCTGACCTTGCCATGTGCCTGCTGCCCCAGGGTGGCACCACCATCTTGTGAGGGTGGGCAGTCAATTAGCATATCCCCTCCTTATTGGCTGTGGGCGCTCCCATCTTTGCAATGATGTGAGGGGCAATTAGCATATTCCTTCTTTATTAGATAGGATTCTGTTACACTCTAGCTTTGCACCCACATACATCCAAAGCAACACCAGACTTTTCATTCATGCAACAAAATCTGGCAGCCTTTCTACTGCAATGGTAAGAGAGAAAGGGTAACACAGTCACAGGGTCACTGGCTGAATGTGAACCAGTGCCCATCTTCAAGGCCCATTTTTTTTTTTAGAAGAGGAGAATAAAACAATGTTAAAGATGAGGTGTTTGAGGATTCAAAGAGTTTTTAATGAACGAGAGAAGGGACCCCAAGCTTTTCTATCAGACTAGAGGCCTGGTGCAGTCCAGAAGCCCACGGGGGATGTACCAAATGTGGCTTAGGCTTGCTCCCCACGGACATCCTTAGCGCTGTGGAAGCAGGCAGGTGGTTGCACTCACCAGCCATCAGTGCAACTTGTGGCTGAGCGGTACTCCCCCAGTGGAAGTGCATTGACCACCAGGGGCAGCTACTGCATTGAGCGTCTGTCCCCTGGTGGTCAGTGCACATCATAGTGACTGGTAGCTTCTGTCATTTGGTCTATTTGATATTGCCATTTTGTTATATAGGATAATTTACTTTTTCTGTTCCATAGCAGAAGGACCATGTTAGGGAATAGAGGACAAAGAAAGAGGATCAAAAATGTAGTAAAGCTGAAACCAGTTTGGCTCAGTATATAGAGCATTGGCCTGTGGACTGAAAGGTCCCAGGTTTGATTCCAGTCAAGGGCATGTACCTTGGTTGCAGGTACATCCCCAGTAGGGTGTGTGTGTGTGTAGGAGGCAGCTGATCGATGTCTCTCTCTCATTGATGTTTCTAACTCTCTATCTGTCTCCCTTCCTCTCTGTAAAAAAATCAATGAAAAATATTTTTTTTAAAAATGTAGTAAACATGGTTTATAAGCAAAACAACAGGGATTCAAAGTCAGATAATATCACTTAATAGTTGTGTGACCTTGAAAGTTTTACCTCCCTGAGGATGAATATCATCTGGAACCTGGAAAAACAATTCTTCCCTTATAGGGCTGTTAAGCGGATTAAATGACTTGTAAAACACCCAATATGTGGGAGACATTCAGTAGGTGGCAGCTGTTTGGTTACTGCTGTTAGCTTCTGGACCTGGAACAGTGCTTGACTTCACTCCTTTCACCAGATTGCTTGGCTCAGCAGAGCAGGGGATATTGACTGCATGAGCACAGAGCCAGTGGATAATAAACACACACAGCAATAAATCACACTGGTCAGCCCATCTCCCTCAGCTGTAACTGCTTCCCAGGCTCCTGCACTTGCTTCATTAGAGGAACTAAATAGTTCCTAATGGCTACGAAACCAAATCATCCAGGAGAAAGTGAATTTCATCAGCATGTGGGAGAGTCCATGCAAAGCCATCCCTCTTACAGGAGGCTAAGCTGAAAAAGAAAAAAAATCCATAGGTCACACCAGTATGGTGCTTATGTACCTGGGGATGTTTTCCATGGCTTGTCTTATTCCCTGCCCTTCCAGGTGACAAGCACCTCCTCAGCACACACTGTGTATAATGCCATTCCCCTGTGGGGGCACAAACAGGAATCGACACTGTCCCTTCCCTCTAGGAGTCAGGTTCCTGGGGGAGACAGATGTGTATTTCCATGAGTATGGTACATGCTGGCAGTGCTAATAAGAGGCATGTGAGCTGAAACCGGTTTGGCTCAGTGGATAGAGCGTCGGCCTGCAGACTGAAAGGTCCCAGGTTCGATTCCAGTCAAGGGCATGTACCTTGGTTGCGGGCACATCTCCAGTGTGGGGCGTGCAGGAGGCAGCTGATAGATGTCTTCATCGATGTTTCCAACTGTCTATCCCTCTCCCTTCCTCTCTGTAAAAAATCAAAATGTATTTAAAAAAAAAAAAAGAGGCATGTGAGAGTAGCTCAGAAGACCAGAAGAGACAAAGGTCTTTTGTATTTCCTTAATGTAAGGCCTTTCCATGGTGTTGGAATTTTATATAGCGAACATGGGTTACTTGTAAAATCAGAAATATTTTTTTAAGAGAAAAATATACAGATAGTAGTGTGGTAAATGGAGATTATTTAACAATATTCAAATAGCGGGATGAGTGGGAACATTTGGGAAAGCAACAGTGCTTTCATGGGATACTTGAGGAGGGAGGGGCACCACAGCTGCCTGGAGGTAAGGTGACAGTCAGGCCTCCCTAAGAAAGTGACAGGTCAGTGGAGACCTGGAGACTGAACGAGGGTTTACCAATGGAAGTGTAAGTTAGTATAAGTACCAAGTCAATTTGGGAATATTATCAGGATTTAAAATCTGCCCCCGCTCCCCCACACCCCCTGCGGCTCCCGAACCAGGTGTTCTTCTACTGAGAGGAATGCCAAGAAACACAAAGGACTCTGTAAAAAGTTAACAAGATGACACTAAAAATAACTTAAATGCCCATCAAGAGGGGACTGCTTATATAAATTACAATGCAGCCATACATTAGAACAACACAGCCATGAAAAAGCATGAAAGAAAATTTTTATATAGCATTTTGTTTTAAAAGACAACTCATCTATAATAATAAAAGTGTAATATGCAAGTTGACCAAATAGCCAAACAGCAGAATGACCGCCCAGACGACCACGCTATGACACCCATGGGTGCCAGGCCAGCCAAAGCGGGTGCAATGCGATTGGTTGGGGGCCTGGCCATCGCCCCATGATCGCCTGGCAGAGAGAGGCCCAGGCCACTGCCTGGAGGGGTGATCAACTGGGGGGCTCCTTGATCGCCCCAAAGAGGGAGGCCCAGGACACTGACCAGTGGGCTGCACTAGGTGGGTGGGGACTCCCTCTGCAGGGGTGATCCATTGGGGAGCCCTGGCAGAGTGGGTAGGGCCTCCCTCTGTGGGGGTGATCCATCGCAGAGCCCCAGCCAGGTGGGTGGGGCCTACCTCTTTGGGCAATTGATTGCGGGGCTCTCGGACTGTGAGTGGACACAGGCCAGGCTGAGGGACCCCCTGCCCCAAGTGCGTGAATTTTGTGCACCAGGCCTTGAGTACAACCATATAATCTTATTTTTGTATAAGTAAATTATATATATTATTTAACAAATGTATATGAATAGGAAAAGTCTGAAAAGATACAAACAACCATATGAGGCATATTAGAGCCGGTGTAGTAGGAAGGAGAGGGAATTTCACTTTCTCATTTACTCTATGTTGACGTTTTTTACAATGACAATATATTTCAAAAAAATGTTTTTAAGTTTACTAGTTGGACAGTTATGGATACAAATGAACAGAGATTCTAGAGAAAGCGCATGTTGGTGAACAGCTTAGCGTTGATGGAATGCAGGAGGCACGGGAGTCCAGGAGATGAAATTTAAGGAAGACTTCAAAGAAGAAACAGAAACATGGGTGTTAGCTTGGAAGACAGGAGAAGAGTAGCACCCGGAGTGCAATGAGTGGTGGAACCATGAGTCCATGTTCACAGAGACAAGAGCACTGCAGAGAAAAGGGACCAAATTTTCAAGAATGAAAAGTAGCTAATTTTTTTTCCAGTAGAATGTGCAGATGCACATTCTTTTAACATAGAGCACTGATCAAAAAATTACAACCCAAAATTTCACTAACCACCTACTGTAACCTTGTTAGTATGACCAGAGAGAGAGAGAAAAAAAACCTCTAGCAATAGGACAAGCCGGATGAAGTAATTAAAAGTGCCAATTACTCACAAATGTTCCATCCCAGATACCAGTGACACAGTGCAATGGTCCCTGGTATGTAAACCTATCATCCGAGAGAAGTTTAGATGAACTGTGGTGCTCTGGGCCCCAGAATCTCCTTTCTGGTTCTTTTTTCTTGGTGGATTTCACTCATATCGCCCCCTTTATGGAGCTCAATCCTCCTCTCAAAAAACCTGAAGTCCTTTATACTTCAATGTGAACTTATAGTCATTACCTTTCTGTGTAATTTAATGAAATTTTTTTTATTTAGAGGGTCTATTTTTTTTTAAAGCAGTTTTGCACATCAGGTAACAGGTGGAGGAGGAGGGAGGTCTAAGGGTCTCGGTAGGCATGAGGTAGAGGGTCACCTACATCTGGAAACTAGTCCTCTTTTCACATCTAAACAATTTAGAAACATCTTCAGAGCTGCTAGTTTGATCCAGGATCCATTTGTTTAATCCTAAAACATGGATGGGGTGAAGGGAGAAGAAAATATTCCATTGTACAACTTCCCCAAAACACATTAGCAAATGAATGGAAGATAGAGCAATTTTCTGGTAAGTTTAATCAACTGTAGACAGGAAAACTAGATAATCTGGCTAAAAAGTATCCCTCTGGTGGTTAACTGGTCTCTTTGACCATCTACATCTATCAAATTAGTTCAATAGCTTTATGCTCTCACTTCATGTGTGAATATGAGTATTTGGAATGTTTAAACACTGATGACCTGACCATCTCACCATCGTCTCTGAATAGTTCAGCAGCTGAAAAAAAAGTATCTTTATCCCATCCTAAAGGAGGGCATGAAACAACACCAACTGATCCCTGGGGGGACGCCAGAAATGGCACAGCTGAAACACTATCCCACTTTTTGACAGGGGCTTCAATTAGGAAAATGTGATAATTTGAAACACTTTATGTTTCCCAATTTAACAAAGAAATTAAAAAAATATATTTTTATTGATTTCAGAGAGAAAGGGAGAGGGAGAGAGAGATAGAAATATCAATAACAAGAGAGAAACATCGATCAGCTGCCTCCTGCACGCCTTCCAATGGGGATCGAACTGGCAACCCGGGCATGTGCCCTGACTGATAATTAAACCGGGAACTCCTGGTTTGTAGGTTGATGCTCAACCACTGAGCCACACTGGCTGAGCCCCAATCTAATAAATCATTTTAAGGCATCTAGCCACTGCTAGGGACAGGAAACATATGGAGGATTAATTTTCCTACACTTCCCATATTTGAAACAATGAAAAAGGAGAAATACAAACAGCAAATATATTTTTTAAATCTAACTTCACTAGTAAGATGAATGATGACTTCATCTTATGGACAAACGTGTGTATGTGTATGTGCGTGTGTGCGTGCATGCGTGCGTGTGTGTGTGTTTAATTCTCCCAGTGTGGGAGAATACTTAAGAAAGCAGATGCTGGGGGGAGTATAGATTGCTACATTCTTTCAAAGAGTAATTTGAAATGTTGTTTAAAACATTTTTTAAAATGTGCATATCCTATGATTCAGCAATTCCATTTCCAGGAATGCATTGTAATAAATGAAACAATACACAAAGAACATGTACAGACAATTTTACAGTGATACCTATAATAGCAAAAGTGGTAAAACCACAAATGTCCACCATAGTGAGCTGTGAGCAAACTGTTACAAAATGAAATACTATGCAGTCATTAAAACTGATAATGCAGAATTACTGATGTGGAAACATATTCATAACATGTTATTAATAACAAATGCAGGTTATAAAACCATGTACAGCACACACTCCCACTTTTGTTAAGCAATACATACACAAAGAATATAAATGAAAAAGTGTTATGTAATTTACACACACACAAATGCACTCTACAAATAAATTGAAAAAGTATCTCTAATTCTCTTCAAAATACTCCAGCATAATGGGTTATAGATGTGTGTTTTTAATTTGTATCCTAAAAGCAGTTATTTAGCATTTGAAAGACTAATCAAAAGTTGGTTCTCCAGAGGTGGATATATGACTTCAACTACATGTATCTTTAATTAATATCAGAGGGGTTGTTAATAAGTGTAATGGAGAATAGAAATGATTTTTACTGATAAAAAAGACAGATGTAAAAATACATGAAATACCTCTTCATGACGAGGGTCGAAGAGAGAGGTAAGGGAGCCCAGTAGCCCCAGTCCCTCTAGCCCCGTGTTGTGGGTTCTGTGACCTGAACCAGCCTGTGAAGTAGCTGAATTCTGCAGCCACAATTCTGCCACTGCCCACACTGCGGTCTTTCCAGCCAGGTGCTTGTCTGAGTGCCGAGAGGGCCAGGGGCCAGGGCCTCACCAGCCGTTCCCAGCTCAGGCTCTGTGCCTGCCTGATGCAGCTTTGTCCCTGGGACAGGATTTGGTTCTGAAAACTGATTTTGTTTCATCCTCTGCCTCTCAGGAAGGTTGTGGTGGTGGAGACGCACAGTATCTCCTCCAAGTATCTATAATCACCTCCAAGTATCTATAATCATCAATCGCTGCTAATATCTACCAAAAGTGACCTTATTAATCGTGAACTACTGAATGGCTTAGGTCAGTTTGCAACAAAGACTGTAGCATGCCGCAGGGCAGTACTGATTATATAGGGGAAGTGGAGTATGTGACTCCCACCCACTCACCCCTGGGATGCTTTCTACTTTCTCCTAGAATGAAGAGGTCGCCAATTTTATGAAACATGAAAGGAACGTTAAACTGCGCAGGTAGCACTGTCACCATCTGCTGGCAAACGCTTGGAAAGACTACTCAGTTTCATGCAGACTGTTCAACAGTGGAGACAGTGGATTTGTAGTTCTGCTCATTGGCTTCAGGTTGCTTTTAATTTAAAAGTGTAACATTTGCATTAGTTTGGAAAAAAATATCACCACTTACGATGGGAAACATACTCTAAACTAGGAAGCTATCTTTAAGCTATCTAAAAGAATTCTGAGTTTTAAAAACAAAATACCGCTCTGATGACCTTGGTCTAGTATTAGAGAAAATCATCCTTGCTGGATGTAACACTCATTTAGTCATCTGCCAAACTGTCTATGTATTTAAATGTATCCCTCCAAATATCAATATGAAAAAAAAGTGTGTGTCTGCTGGAACCTTCTTTACAAAGACATCTATTAACTGATGACTATAAATGAGGTCTAAATTCCTCAGGCAGCATTCACACACCTCAACAGCCCACCTCTGCCACTGCTGGGCAGTATTCCCTACGCAGATCATAATGATGCTCCCCATGAACACTTACCGGGCACTGTGTGCAGATTTGGGCATTTACTTCACAGAGCACCGTTACCCAAACCAAATATTGCCCATCTCTTTACTCAGGCACTCTTTCACCTCAGACGGGCACCTCCTTACTGGCTCCCTCCATGCAAGGCCATCTTCTTGGTGCCCAGGTCAAATGTTTCTTCAATAAGACCTTCCTTAATCTCTCCACTTAGAATCAAATGTTTTTCCTCTGTAATTTGTCGCTCCCTTCTCACAGCACTTTCACTGCATGATACTGCTGTAAATGTGAGTTACTTGCATGAGTAGACACAGACACCAACCATTTATGAAACAACTCCCCATGACGCTCCACAACGGCAGGTGCTCTGCTCTTATGCACTAAGGAAGGATTTAAATTGTAAGTGTTGGCCTTTAATTAGTGACTCAGAGCAGAACATCAAACAGCAGCCACTGACAAGGATACGCATGAGCGCACACAGGCACACACACAAGCCATCCAGCTCAGGGATGACAGAGGACCCTGGCCACAGAAACAAGGTCACCTAGGGCAGCAGCTTCCAATGAAAAGCCAGAACACCGACCATAGGTTACATCCGGCTTGAGTCAATTTATGGGTCTAGTTTCTTAGATGTTTTCAATCAGGCAGTTGCCAAATCTGGTTAGTAAGGCCATAATTCCTCCAGTCTTAAGCTTTGTGAAATTTCTAACAGGGGCATAAGAGTTGTAGGCACAGAATTTGAGTTCTACAAGCAAAGCAAATTCTGCACAGACACAAAGAGCAGGAAGAGGCAATGGTACAACCATGCTGAGTAGCTACCTCCTCTTCGGGTTGCTGTCTGGGTGACAGAGGCCTCGTCTCCTGGTGCTCAGCAGCACTTGGCTTGTGGATCCTTTCATAGATGGCCAGTCTGTTTCTGCCTGTCCTCCTCGTCGTCTAGCACCCTAGGAAATCGTGAGGCTGCTGCCCTTAGAATGCCCATCAGCCTTCAGGGAGTCACCACCCTCAGGTCCTCCCATCCCTCTCCTCTCTCCAATGAAAGAAGTTGCTACAGGAACGCTGCCTACTTCCCTCAACCATCCCTCTCTCCTCTATTATACCTCTCACACACTATTGATCATTTCTATACATTATTTACACATCCTTTTTCATTATAAATAAGGTACTTGGAACCCTTATTTGAAATAAATGGAAAACACAAATCCTTTAACAGAAAGGGTGGTATAATATATCTGCATTTCCATTGGGGACCACAACACACACACACACACACACACACACACACAATTTTCTGCCTCAATGGCTATCCACACAAGTGGCAAACAAGATCTTACCTGCAACTGGCAAATCCTGCAATGGGAAGGACCACAAAGAGACCACAGTGGACCCGACTTTTGGATTCCAAAGAGTGAAACTCCACCCCTCACACACACACTCCCTTCACTACATAATTAAAAGGGAAGGAGCAATACATGGCTGCCAACACCTTAGTGCCCCAAGTTAAGGACATTTAAAAAAAAATCATTACCTATTTTGAGAAAGGATACTTTAATATCAAAAGGACATGCTATTGGAATGACAATAAATAAATTTGCTTCATGAAACTGACTTTGTTGCACTTACTTGGTTATGGACCTGCACTGGTTTGGGATGACTCCTTGGAACCAGTAACCTTCCAGGTGGTTCCACTATTTCAGACCCTCCAAAAACCAAAATTTCAGCCATCCAAGAACCACCATTATATCATAACAGTACTATTATTTCCTCAATATTTTTCATTAGTAATCTCAAAATTTTACTTAGTTTTTTTAAAAAAATATATTTTATTGATTTTGTACAGAGAGGAAGGGAGAGGGATAGAGAGTTAGAAACATCGATAAGAGAGAGACATCGATCAGCCTCCTCCTGCACGCTCCCTACTGGGGATGTGCCCGCAACCAAGATACATGCTCTTGACCGGAATCGAACCTGGGACCTTTCAGTCCGCAGGCCGACACGCTCTATCTATTGAGCCAAACTGGTTTTAGCTTTACTTAGTTTTAATTTAAAAGAAATCTTTGAATTACCTCCATTAAGGAAAAATCAGTATCAACTGCCACAAATAAAAGGCAACCAACAAATGAGTGCAATAGATACAAACCATGTTACTAGTTCCCAGCCAGCCAGTGATGCTTGCTAAAGCCTGATCTCTCTCTGTGTTGACAAGGGAGATCGGCAGTGTTAGAACACAGGTTAAATACTGTCACCACACCGAATGGTCCTTTTCCATAAAATCAGAAGGCTTTAATGTAAATTGAAAAAAAATTACTTTCACATAAGGTGATGCAATATTATTTAGTGCTGGGCTTGGGCTCCATCTAAAAGCCATCACTAAGCCATTCATGTCCCACTCTTGGAGTAATGCTATCTAAGAAACTATGATGCCTGAATGACATTAATTCATCATGACACATTCACTGAGCATCTACTATGTTCTAAGTTCTACATAGAACAAAATAATGACCAAAACAGACATGATATTACTTATAAAGCTTACCTTCTAGTAGGGAAACTTATAAGTTGTTCCCAAAACAATGTATACACTTTGAATGATTATAAAGCCAGTGTTTATTAGCATATAGTTCATTTTCAAAATGTAAAAGAGTTACAGAAATGGTGTTGTTGTTTTTTTGGTCAACATCTGTTTTCAAACTAATGACCATTCTGATAACTAAAAGCAATGGAATCGCAAACACCAAGATCATTTCATTCGGTATTTGTATGCCCTTAATTTGTCAACTGTTGCCAGTTTTGTACCATAAGCTTTATCTTTTATGTATCGGCATTACAAAGCCTAGTTGATAAATTGTCTTTGTTCATAGCTTAGTCTGTCTTCACTCATTATTTTAAATTAGTTAAACCTGAAAAAGAGTGAAAATTAAATGAGTTATCAGCTGTTAAAGTGTGTATGCATTTTTGTCCCCCCAAAAATGTATGCACACTTTAAATAATTATAAAGGCAGTGTTTGTACTTCAATTGCATTTTCAAACTTCCAGTAGCATTTTAGGGTGAATTTCCTTTGTTCAAAGCTTACTCTAGCTGAAAAGAAACAAACATCAATGGAGCTACCATCTGTTAAAGTGTGTATATTTGTCTTTGGGACACCCATTATGTGAAACAAATGGTTCCACAAATTATATTTGTGTTGCTTTATATAAATACATGTGTGTATGAGATACATATGACATACATGTGATATATACATGCAGGTATATGCACATATACATATATGCACAAATTTAAAGTGTTATAAAAGAAAAACACAAGGTCTTGTGGTATAGTTTGTACAGTCACCTTCTTTAGATAAGGAGGTCAGCAAAGACCTACATGAGGAAGTGCAGTTTAAGCTGAGGCCTAAAGAAGAGCAGGTCTTAGTTTCACAGGTTGAAGGGGTTGGGGAGAGAGGGGCATTCCAAGCAGCTTCTATGGGGAACTGAAAAAAAGTAGTGTAGTTAGAGAATAGCAGGCCAGAGGAAGAGTGAAATAAAAAGAGAGGATATGCAGTCTCCCAGCCTCTGAGTAGTGACCAGGAATGTTCTACTTCTCTCTACTTCTTCCATGTTTGCACAGCCCTCTAGAAATGTCTTTGCCTAAAAAAGAGAAGTCTGTCTCTCCGTAGTTTTTACATACCAATACATCAGTCCAACCCCTCTGCATCACACAGAGAAATCCCCTCCTCCACAGGCAGCCCTTCGAATGTCTGTAGACAGGCGTGTGCTTTCTCTCCCATATGATACATATTGCCTGGGTCACTTTACAAGGTAAATTTTCCAAGTTCTATTTCTGTTATGGGATTTGAAGTTCCTTCTCCATTTACAATCCAAATTGATTTTCAGCCTCGGATGTTTCTCACTGCCTTTCTGGATAGCATCCAAATAAGTTATGGTCAGGCCTGAAGTCTTGAGAACTAGGAAATCTCAGATGCACGGTGTTAGTAATATTTATTTCTTCTTTTCTTTCAAATGTATTGAATTTATAGGGGTGATATTAGTTAATAAAATTACATAGGTTTCAGGTGTATAATACTATAACACATCAACTGTATATTGCACTGTGTGCTCACCACACCAAGTCAAGTCTCCTTCCATCACCATTTATTCCCCCTTCACCTTCTTCTACCTTCCCCATCCCCACTTCCCTCTGGTAATCACCATGCTATTGTTTGTATCTATGAGTTTTTATGTCTTATTCTTGCACCTTCAAATGTGCAGGCTCCAGTTGCAAGAGTAGACTGAGGATCTTCTTCAAATAATGCAATAAAAATGGACATTCATCTAAACTAATTTTTTTTTATAAATCCCACCCAAAGTCTATGGTAGATAAAGTAGAATAAGTATCAGTGGGACTGATCAAGGGGGTATGGGAATATTACATTCAGGAAGGGAGTGTAATGCCAGAAGACTGCTTGGCTTCAGCTGCAGACCCAGACTCCCCTGGATGGGGGCAGTGTCACAGTGATGGCTGTGTAACCGGGCCTTCTGCCAGGTCGGGATCACAGACATCCACTTCCAAACTAGAGTGGAAATATACAAAAACTTCACAAATGAACCCAGCATCCCTGGCATGCTGGATGAAAGTTAAGTGGCCTTTATTAACACATTTTACCTGAATAAGTCTAAGTCTCTCAATATTCCTTTCCTTGTTCCCTGTTCTCTTGACCCTTTTATCATATTAGGTCAGATTTCTAGGATTTCTGGCTGCTTGTGTTTGCAGGTGAACTGTCTCAGGGAAGAACAGGGGCTTTCAGACAGCCTGTTAATCCTAAAACTTTCTCCACCTCTGCCTGCCTTCCCTCTGGCTGTTGCACTGCTCCTTGTGCTGTCCCCAGAGGTGACAGTGCAGCCTGAGGAGGTGCAGGTGAGAGTCACAGCAGACAAGATGCCTCCTCTTCAGCCCTGCTGTGCCTGAGGTGCGCAGTCAAAGAAACTGAGTGTGATGGGGAAAGGCCGCCCTTTCTTCAAAAGCCTGTCCTCCTGCACATAATCAGCAGAAATAATAGGAAGAAAACAACACCTTCCAATATGGTCAAAGTTACATCACAAAATGGCATTAAAACTCAACAGATGTAAGTGACAGATGGAAGGGCTTCTCTTTCTCTCAAGGGCAGTACCTAAGGTGTAAAGATGTGGGAAACAGTATTAGCCATTCAATTAATAACTCCTGGAAGGGAGACACCACGGCATTCATCTCTACATTCCTTCAATACAGATTAGTTGTTCAACCAAATATGTTACATGATTTTGATTCTTAACAGAACTAACATGCATACGCATTAAAAACCATTGAGTTATCTTTTAGGAGGAAGAGCTAAGGTGATTTTTATTTCTGTATTTGCCTTTTATACTGCTCCTGATTTTCTCTATCAAACACGTCTGGATTTGAAAGGGACCAGACATATTAATGGAAAATGAGGCGCAGAGAAGGTAAGAGCTGAGATAAAACCAGGGTTGTTCATGTGCTCAGCCCCATACCCTTTCTTCCACTATGCCTTTTGCTTTCCCTGGAAGACACTGTTGTGTTGAGACTCTAATTGAATGATTTTAAAAGCCTTTAACCCAATCTAAAAGCAAACTCTGTTATCCAATGAGCTTGTTACCATAGAAGACATTATTTTAGAAAGTACAAAGCAAAGCATAGTTTAAGACATCTTCTGCCATTGTTATAGCAAAACACTTTGCCACTCCTTGACAACAGATGACCCCAGAGCAGTCTGTGGAAGGAAGCTTAACATCTGTCAGCAGCTGAATATTCAATGAACATCACAAAGAAGGTTTTGGCATTAGTTTGCTTCTCAAACAGTAAGACAAATTTAATTTAAAAATAAGAATAAAAATGTCACAACACTAAATTTTTAAAGAAGAAGTAAGAAGACTTAAGAGAGATTTACTGGGGGCTATTCTTCTACAAAACTTTTATTGGTGTGTAACTTCAAGCTTTTTATTATAAAATAGCTCAAACTCACCAGAAAGAATACACACACACACACACACACACACACACACACATCCCTAATATATAAATAGACTTAATGGCAGAACAACCCAACAACCAGTGTGCTGACCATCAGGGGGTGCACGTGGAACATGGTGGGCATTGGCAGCTGGTGGCAGAGCACAGAACATGGAGGGCGTCGGCCACGGTAGGATGGTGTAACAGGTGAGTAGGGGCACCAGACCAAGGTGGGGCGCTAGTCGCTGTCATTGGGATGAAGCCTCTGGTGATTACTGAAATTATTTGCTCCCGCCTGCTGTCATCCTGCCTGGCACTTGCACCTGCTGCCGGCACCAGAGTCACCATTTGCACCTGCTGCTGGTGCCCAACACTGGCCCCAGCCTTCTGCAAGGCTTCTCCACTTCCCCCTGCTCCTGAGGGGTGACTGGGGTTGGCAACCGTCTCTCACACCTGTTGCCAGTGACAGCTCTGCTCACATCCTCTGCCTGCATCAGAGCTGCCATTCACTCTGCTGATGGTGCCCAATGCCAGTCTTGATCACGTGGAGCCATCAGTGGGTTCAAGCAGCAGCAGCCAGCCCCGATTGCTCCTGAGAGCTTCTCCCCATCCCCCTGCTCCTGAGGGGCAAATGGGGCAGCAGCTGCAGCTCGCACCCTCTGCTGACACAGGCCCTGCTTACACCGCTACTGGCACTGGCTCTAATCACCCTATGCCATAAAAGCATAGGAGCAGCGGTGGTGAAAGCAGAGCTATCAGCAGACATGGGACCAGGGGGCCCACTGCAACCTTGCGGCCCACAGTACCTTTTAAGGTGCACAAATTTGTGCACTGACCCCTAGTGTTAAAATAAACTGAATTCCCATGTAATGATCATCCAGCTTTAATAATTATTAATTTATAGTTAAATTTCTAGCCAGTGTCTACGTCCTCATGGATAATTTTGAAATCAACCCTAAAGATCATATTTCATCCATAAATATTATAGTATATATTTATAAAAGATGTTTTTTTCTAAATATAACCACACAACTTAAAAAACACACACATACATCTTAGAAATCAGACACCAAGTCCTTAATATAACCAAATATCCCATTTTTGTTCTAATTTCCTTGATTAACTAGAAGTACCCCAGAATATATCCATCTTGCCAGACCTCCCCTAGAACCATGGCTACTGCGGCCTGCTCTGGGAAATCCCACTGACCAAAGGCCTCACCAAGGACATCCTAGGCCATGGGCTCCGGTGGAATAGCCCCAATTTGGTCAGAATATCCCAGATCCCACCAGAAAGAAGGTGGATTATCACACAGAGTTCCTACTAGAAACAGATGGCAAACTAAAGCTATGTAATGTGAGGTGTGATCAATAAAGGGATTGTTTGCCAAGGTGTAAGGGGAGGGTGTAGGGAAAACCTCAGGAGAAAGTGCATCCATAGGGACTGTCACCATCCCAGGCCTGAGAGGGTGAGAAAGGGAACATTCACCGATCCTAGAAGGAGAGAGAAATGTGAAGATAGCCTCTTTGTTAGAAGCTGAAATCTGTGGCTAAGGAGCTAGAGGTGACTTAACAGAGAGCAAGTTGGGAGTTTGGGAGCTTACCCCAATATCACTCTCCCCACCACAACCCAATCACCTCACTGGCCTCCCCACTATCTGAAATCACTGGAAACCAGGGCAGGATGAGAAGGGGATCTAGAGCTGCCAATGGAAACTGTCCAGCACATCAGGATTCACAGCCACAGCTTAAATGGGCAGATACGTGGCAATACCAGATTCCAGCTCTCAAACACTTCAGTGGGCAGCCCTCTTGCCACAGCTACCTCTGACTGTGGTGGTTCAGAGCAGCTCAAAGTGATCAGATCAAGCCACGCCTCAGTGTAAAATCCTCCAAGAGTTTCCATCTCATTTAGACTAAATCTAAAACCCTAACATGGCCTCACAGCCCTGTCTATAATCTGACTTCTATCTACCTCTCTAACCTTATTGCCTGACTCACCACCTGCAAACACAGATATCTGTTCAATAAGTGAATGTACGCATGTGTGCCTGGAAGTAGAACAGCTTTGTTTCATCTGAGCCCCACTCCTGAGCTCCTATCTCAAAGCCCTGAAGCAGCTGGCCAAGGCCTTAGCCAGGCTCTGCTTTGATGATCAACCCTAAACATCATATTTCATCTACAGGTATCTGTTCAAAATAGATGAGTGGCTTTCCAAAACTACAAAGGTGATTCATGATTGTTGTAGAAAACTTGGAACTCCACAAAGAACTAAAATTTGAATATGAAAATAATGTAGAGATAAACAATGTCAACATTTTTATGCACGAATATAGTACAGAAAGTTGAAATACTATCTTATAGTTTTGTGACTTTTTTATTTAACAACTAGTGACCCAGTGCACAAAATTCGTGCACATTAAAGGGGGATTAATTAGAGGAAATAATTTAATATTGCTATTTGCCCTTTCTCCATAATAGAAGTGTCAGAGATGAAAGAAAATTAGTAAAATGTATATGGAAATCTTCCTCTTGTCAGAGTCTGGTGCTCACCACAGGACCCAGAGTCAAGTCCCCGTCCACCCACCTGCACTTTGTGTGAGACCCAAACCTGGCTCACCCACTCCCCCGCCTCAATTGGGCTAGATCCAGACCCAGCCAGTCCCACCCTTATCAAGCCCTGCCAGGCAGGGTATGTAGCTTCAGGTTCCCTGGCCCAGTGCCAGGACAGGGGGCTTGGCCTAAGGTCCCCCAGGCCAGACCAGGGCAGGAGGTATGCCTTGAGGTCCTCTTTCAAGCCCTGCCAGGTGGGAGACACGGCCTGAGATCCCCTGTCAAGCCCTGCCGGATGGGGGACATGGCCTGAGGTTCCCCCTACAAGTTCTGCCGGGCAGGGGGGGTGCAGCCTCAGGTCCCCCATCAAGTCCCACCAGCAGCAGGGCACAACCTCAGGTCCCCTGTGAAGTCCCAGTGGGTCAGGGCATGGTCTGAATTCCCCCAGCCCAGCACTGGGGGTACACGTTGAGGTCCCCCATCAAGCCCTGCTGAGTGGGAGGCATGGCCTGAGGTACCCTGTCAAGCCCAGCTAGACAGGGGAGTGCAGCCTCAGGTTCCCTTGGCCCGATGCTGGGGCTAGGGGTGTGGCCTGAGATCTCCTGTCAAGCTGCACCAGGCGGGGTTGCGGTCTGAGGTCCCCTGGTTTGGTGCCAGGTTGGGGGCACAGCCTGAAGTCTCCTGTCAAGCCTCACCTGGTGGGGAGCATGGCCTGAGGTCCCCTGGCCTGGTGCTGGGAAGCAGGGAAGCAGCCTGAGGTCTCCTAGCACAGCACCAGGATGGGAAGCACACTTTGAGGTCCCCTGTCAAGCCCTGTTGGGTAGGGGACGTGGCCTTAGGTCCCTTGTCAAGCCCCACAGGGGCAGGGGAGGGCATAGCCTCAGGTCCCTGCTGATTGCTTGTTAAGGCTCCTTATGGGAACTTGGGCCTCAGCTGTGAGTGCAGCCATCTTTGTGATGGAGTGATGGTCAATTAGCATATTCCCTCTTTATTATATAGGATGTGGCATTAACATTCCATAGGTCACTTAACTCTCTTCCAAAACTCACTGTTTCAAAACTGCACTGTATTCCATTATACAGCAAAACAAGTTGTCACTAATTCTCCATCGCTAACCTTTTCATTTGTTTCTCCTTTTCTGGTTGTCATAAAAGCAATAATAAACATTCTTACACATCTACTTACATTTCCATTATTATATGCCCCAGGCAGATTCCTCTAAATGAAATTGTTTGACAAATGGAAAGACAAATGGAGCATTTGTAAGCATTACTAAATGACACTCCAGAACCATTGCATCAAATAATACTCCCAGCATCAGTGTTGAAGAATATTCATCTCCTTTTTTCTTTACCAACACTGGTGTTAATATTTTTTTAAATGTATGATACTGTGTTGTAACTGTTTATGAATTATTTATCTTTATTAGATCACAGTCTTCTTAAAAATAAGAACTGTGTCTTTTACTTCTGTCTACTCCTTTAATGTACCAAGCAGTTGTGGGTGGGTGGATGGATACATAGATGGATGGATGAATAGATGAATTTTATCAAGGAGCACCAGGAAAGTCACTGAACGGTTTGAACAAGTGTTCTTTTTCCAGTTTCTAGGACTCTCCTAACCAGTGTGTGTTCACCATGGGGACATCCTTCCGCTGGGCTAATTCTGCTGAGCATCCCTTTGCTTAGGTTCTGAAGCATTAGGCTCATATTCTATCAGATCTGCCTTCTCTCCATTTTGGCTTCAGCTGAAGACAGTATTAAAATTACTAATTTTGGCTTACATGATGTTTACGGTCTCAAGTATAACTAATTAGTGATTTAGCCATGGAAAAGCAAGTCCCAGATTTCCCTTACCAAAGCAAACTGAAAGCAAACACCACACTGGGCTGCTCGATAGCACCTAAACCTACCAAATGAAAAGACACAGCCACCAGGGGCTGAACAGGACCCAGAATTTGTGCTAAGAGAATTTTAAACCTTATTATTGTTAACTAGAGTCCTGGTACATGGATTCGTGCACCAAGGGGTCTCTTGGCCTGGCCTATACCCTCTTGCAATCCGGGACCCCTTGGGAGATGTCAGATAGTCAGTTTTGGACCATGCTTGCAGTCCCTATCCAGAGAGGAAGAAGCCCAATCCCCACAGGCCTGATCTAGACATGAGGGAGCCAGATCCCTGCAGGCCCAATCCAGAAAGGAGGGAGCCTGATTCTGAGCAATGAGCATCTGTCCCCTGGTGGTCAGTGTGATGATAGTGACTGGTCAACCAGTCGTTTGATTGCTTAGGCTTTTATACATATAGATGCTGGAGAGCTTCCTGGTACCTTTATGTCATGTGTAGACTCAAAAAACTTGTCAGTCCCCAGGAATGCCTTGTTGGTATAGCCCCTGCACTCAGCATTGTTTGGCATATGATAAATACCTATTAAATGTCTAATAGATAAGAAAATACTGAAGAGAGGAAATATGGACTGAAATATTCATGGAGGCCTGGATGGGGGATGAAGTTGAATAATCTCTGATCTTCTTTACTTTCATCCACACTGAGTGGAACACATACTTGGGAATGAAACAGCTGCGGGCACAGTTGAGCAGCTAACTAGCTTATAAATTCTGGAATTCGGGTTTGGAGAAACTATCCCATTCACTGTCCCATGTTTAATGGCCTCCATATGAGAACTTGTGTTGCAATAAATAATCAGAACTATAGTTTCAAATTTAAAATGCCTGGAATAATCTAGTATATTTCAGCTATTATGATGAAATTCTTACAACAACATTCCCCTGATTTCTAAATGGCCTGTATATGCTAAAAAGATATGAGTCAGCAGCAATATTACAGGTTTCTTGGGCTGGAAAAGCAGAGAATAAAATGAACAATAGTCTCCAATTTGCTTTTGTTTTTTAATATGTACACTCTTTGGCTGGAGACAAGAGTTTGTCATCTTAATGACATCATATGTTGATTACTTACGTGCAAATACAACACAGGAAGTTATGTAATCTACCCATTCATTTATTTTGTGTTAGGCACTATGGAAAGAAGACAGTAGGTTCTTCCATATCCTCAACATTTTGGAGTAACTTGTTACTCCAGGGAGATCCATAAGCAATCTATCACAGTGAAACATGGTAAGAGCAAAAAGAGACCCATGTCCACAGTGATATAGGAAGCTCTTGACCAAGTTTCTCACGAGGAGAGAAGTTGTATCAATCAGAGAGAAAAAATATTTGTTAAAAGAGCCAAGAATTGTATTAGTTGAGAATATATTGATAATACTAGAGGCTCAGTGCATGAAATTCATGCACGGGGGTGGGGAGTGTCCCTCAGCTCAGCCTGCACCCTCTCCAATCTGAGACTTAACCAGGGATGTTTGACTGCCTGTTTACAGGGATGGGGCCACAGGGGTGTGGCCAGCCTGGGGAGGGGCTAAGGGCTGTTTTCAGGCTAGCCACACCCCCTTCAGGGTGGGGGTCCCCACTTGGGTACCTGGCCAGCCTGGGTGAGGGGCTGATTGCTGTTTGCAGGCTGGCCACACATCCCAGCAACCCAAGCTCCCAGCCCCTCCTTTTTTTCTTTTTCTTTTTTTTTTTTTCAGCACCTCCTTGAGCAGAGACCAGGGCTAGCTGGAAGCAGGTATCTGGGATTTATTTATCTTCTGTAATTGAAACTTTGTATCCTTGAGTGGAGGCCAGTTTCGAGAGAGGCTGGCTGATGTGGCTCAGTGGTTGACCATTGACCCATGAACCAAGAGATCTGGTTTGATTCCTGGTCAGGGAACATTACAAAGTTGCAGGCTTGATCCCCAGTAGGGGGAGTGCATCTCGTTGATGTTTCTATTTCTCTCTCCCTTCCTCTCTAAAATCAATAAAAACATATTTTTTTTTAAATTGGGAGGGATTCTTAGCTGTGAAGATCCCCCCTGAGGAGTGAGTGCTGTCAGTCCCACACCAGGCCCCCAGCACAGGGTTTCAGTTCCAGGAAGAGAAGTCCCCATAACTTCTGGCTGTAAAATAAAGTGGGGACTGAGGCTGAGGGAGGTTGAGACTGCTGTAGTTCCAGACAGTCCTGTTAAAGTGCCCACACACAGATTTACTCGTTACTCCTTCTTAGCGCCAGCATGAGGGCAGTAGTGATGTATAGGTAGGAAATGAATTATTTGGCATCATGGCAAGAGCTCGAGAGGCATCTTTCTCCCGGACAAAAGTGCTGGCAGAAGCCACTGTTCCTTTGTTGAGCCCTACCCCCACTTCCAGGCAGAGCCTGCAGGTAGGCACCTTATCTGAGTCTTGATCAATCTGGCTCACACTGTTTGCTCTGCCCTGGTGATTCCTTGAGACCCCACCCCACCCAACATTCAGACCCATCCAAGCTGTTTCCAGTGGCTTTCCTATAGGAATGGCCTTCTTGGCTCATGCTTCAGATTTTCCTAAAGTCTCTTAAACAAACAGCATCTAGTCTCTGTAAGCCCCGTACCTTTCACTCAGAGTCCCCAAACTTGGCACTAGCAGCAGCTGGCCTTAGTTCAGAGCTTGGCCTCCCCTGGGTACCTCGAAGCCCAGAACAAGAAGCAGCTATCTGCAGGTCACTTTGTAATTCATCTGGGTGGTTCTAGGCAGAACACAGGCAGTGGCTGACCTTGGCCTGCACTTCCTGGGAGTCCCTAGAACCAGGGCAGCCAGTGGACAACTTCAGACCACGTTGCAGCACCATCACCCAACTACCTCCATAAGCAACACACTTAATGAGTGACTCAGAGGGCACCAGAGCCCTGCTGAATATTAAAAAAATAAATTTACATGACTTCACGAATGCAAAATACAAACCATAAAATAGTCTTACTATATTGCAGGCAGCATTTGTATTATGGAGTTACAGAAAAATGTAGAATGCAAAACCAAGGGACAGGCAAGCATTGTGGTTAAATGGGTGACACTGCAGTTGGACCTGGGTTCAAATGCTAGTGCCATCTCTTAGTAGCTGTGACACCATGAGAAAGTTCATCTTCCTCAGATTTAATTTCCTTTTTGTAAAGATGGAGGTGCTAGCAATTTCCTAGTGAGGATTTAATGAGAAATGTAAGAGTTCAATGAATGTCAGCTATAATTAATGCATGACTGAAGATAACCTTTAGGAATGAAAACATAATGTTTGTTCATTTTCTACATCTGGATGTATGGTTTATGAGAGATCCTCTTGAGCTCTGTTTGGAGAACAGATGGTAAGCCACTGTACCTCCTCTCCCTCCTTCCACCTCCCTGACTACCCATTCTTTGTCTCCAGGGCAAGAGAAGGCCCTGCCCTTAGCTGGCAGGGAAAAACACTAACAGGAGCTATCACCTGAACACCAGCAGCATTTCCAGATGTGCCAAAACCTGACAAGCAGATGTAGTAGTGATTTCCCACAGCTCTTTCATCCCCACTTATCCGAGACTATGTTTTGTTTATTTCTTCTTCTCTACCTCCCTCTCCTCCCCCCTCCCTCCCTCCCTCCCTCCCTCCCTCTCCTTCTCCTCCTCCTTTTCCTCCTCCTCCTCCTCCTCCTCCTCCTCCTCCTCCTCCTCCTCCTCCTCTTCCTTTTTTCTTCTTCGGACAGCAATATTCCTTTCTAAAAGCAGCTTTTCCAAGTCACAGCAATTAGACAAAGAGATGCCACTGTGGGCTTCCTAGAATTCTAGAGAAAGGGAGCCTGGGACAGGTGTAAAGGTTGGCGAGGACCCTCTCTGAAGCAAAGGTTGGAAAATCATCCTCATGGGACTATCATCTCTTAAGCTGCATGCCACAAGCCACAAGCCACGGAGCAGTATCATTTCATGACCACAAGCACTGTAGGCCCAAGTCCAGCAACACAGCTCTAAGGCCTTTATGAAGAGGAAAACAATCACATGGGCACTACAAGGCACACAAAAAGGAGTTGATGAAAGAATAATTGCCGTTTTCCACATAACATACCTTACCACCATAGAACATCTTGGGCTCTCATTTTATAGCGGGGAAGGATGGGAGCTACTGTCCAAGGTTGCCCAGAGCACTGAGGTCAGAAAAAGGCTGAAATTTCCCTTCCAGATCTAGTCCTTTAACACTTTCCACATCTCATCGGGGATTTATAGGCCCACGCAGCCTTACCCAATTAATAAGGGAAGCACTTTTCTAAAAGCAGGCAAGCCTAACTTTGTGAAGAGTCCAACCAGCAAACACAAAACCTTCATAAATTATTCATACTCTCTGGGGCTTAACTGAGACTTGCAGAGAACAGTGTGAAGGATTTAGCACTTAGTTACAAATCTGTCCTAGAAAGTCAATTTATTCTGAATTCTTGGAGGAAGAAGAGTGTGTGTTGCTATTTACTTTTAATAACAAAACGATTTAGCAACATAAGCCTGTCTTAGTCAAAGAATATTATTATCATCATTATAGGTCTTAGTCTGAAGTGAGCCTTCACTGGACACAATGCCAGGTACACATGCATGGGGAACCTTACCAGGACCTGCAGGGGAGTTAGGAAGGACATGATCGCACACCCACAAGGCTTCTGAGAGTGATCCTAGGCCATCAGCTTCTAGACCTTGCCAAGCAGTAGGAGTGTTCAAAGTTCTCTGTGCACGACTTTCTTTAGCCTTAAAAACAACAGTAATAATAACAATCTACACTTATTGAACCCTTATTATGTGCTAGGGTTTGTTCTAAGTCTTTATGTATGTTTTCTCTTTTCACAACTACCCCAAGGGGCAGGTTCTATTATTATCATCATATTTTACAAATGCAGAAATTGAAGCACAAAGAGGGTAAATAAAGAAATTGCCCCAAATTCCATAGGGGAAAAAGATGTAGATCTGAGACCCAAATTCACGGTCTGATTCCAGAGGCTGTCCATTTATCACTGTTATTTAAACTGGCTTGCTGCATTCTATGTTTTTCTGGGTTTTCTCATGAAGTTTGAGGATGAAGCCCCTCTCCCCTTCTTTAGTATTCTGGCAAACACCAGTTTGGTATTGGATGCTGGCCATCTAATACTACTTGCTAGATGTCCCCACCTCACACATGCCTTCCCTTTTTAACTTAATATTGACTCAGATTTCTTACCTTATATTTCTGGTAATGATCAGAACTTCATTTCCCTTAAGAGGCAGAATAAAATTGTGAAACATAGGTTTTGAAGATGAAAAGACAGATTTAATTGCCCTTCTACTTCAATCTAGATGAATGACCTGGGGCAAGTTAACATTTCTGACTCAGATTGCTTGTCTAAAAAATGTGGGCAACCATACTTCCCTTTTAATGTTATTATGAAAAAGGATATAAAGCACCTATTATCCTAATATATAAAAAGCCAGGGGCTGTATGACCAAAACGACCGGATGAGCAACGGAACAGCAGGCTAGGGAGCTGAGGGAGCAGGACGAACGGTCACCATGAAGGGATCCCTGCTTGGATTGGGTGCATGGCCAGCATTCAAACCACCTGTGGCCCCTAGCCCAGAGAGGCCAGTGCCCTAGAGGGGACTCCTGCCACAATTGGTGTTATGGCTGGTCTTCAAACCACTGGGGAGGCCTCCTAGCTGAGGATGCCCGAGTCATTTTTGGAGCTGTGCTTGCCCCACAAGCAACTCGGAAGCCACCAGTGTCTAACTGCCAGTCTAACTGCAAGTGCGTCCACTGTCCACCAAAAAGTAGGACCATTAAACTGTTCACAGTCTCAGTGAAGGCACAGGTCCATGGCTGATGGGGTGGAGACCAGACCAAAACCAAACAACAGAAACACCCTGACCACCTGGGCGGGTGGAGCTGCAGTCCACGTGGCCTGGGCAGTGTAGAAAGCGCTGCTTTCTCCCAGGTCCTGTGCTGGCACCACTGCCTCACTCACCCTCAAGCCCCCCTGAATCCTGACAGCAAAGTGTGTAGAGCATCCTGAAGGAGTTGTACCATTCTGGGTTCTTTTGCCCAAAGACACCCTTTGGGATGAATTCAGAGCTATATCTCACTTCCCATGAGACTGGAATAATCTTGTAAAAAGAATTCGACAAGAGCTTTCCACATCTCTGTTTATTCTTTTGAATACATAAAATGACCTTAAAAAAAGCATTTGGGCCACCTAAGAGAGAATGCACCTTTCTGGCCAGGGCACGAAGGATTTTTTGCCCAACAGGTTAAAGGAAGCAGAGAGCTGGCACAGTGGAAATGGCCCTGGTGCCCTATGAGGAGACCGGGGGGATGGGGTTGCAAAAATTCCACAAGCCTCTTGCTACCTTCTCCTTTGCAAACCACACCATCAAGATCTACCAGGACTGGGGGCAACTGGGAGTCACAGCTGTGATTTGGGATGCGGTAAACAAATCCTGAGGGGCCTCTGAAAACATCTGCAATTGATTATAAGACTGGTCTGTATTTAAAAAGAAATAAAAGAACAGCTTGGTTGGGATATAATTCATATACTGTACATGTCACCTAAAGTGTACAATAAACTGGTTTTTTAAAGTAAACTCAGAGTGATACAACCATCACCATGCTCAATTTTTAAATATTTTCATCACCCCATCCTCTCCAAAAAAAAAACTTCTACCCACTAGAATCACTTTCTTGATCATCTTCCCCATGATAGATAGCATTTTAAGGGTGGGTAAAGGAAAGTTGAGGGAAGTTAGAATACTGCACAAAAGATATTGTAAAATGACAAAGCCCAAAGTGAAGATCATGTTTTTCTTTTAAAAAAAATAGTTTTTAATTGATTTCAGAGAGAAAGGGAGAAAGAGAGAGAGATAGAAACATCAATGATAAGAATAACTGATCAGCTGCCTCCTGCAGGTCCCCTACTGAGGATAAAGCACACAACTCAGGCATGTGCCCCTGACCAGAATCAAACCTGGGACTCTTCAGGCCGATGCTCTCTCCATTAAGCCAAACAGGCCAGAATCATGTTTTTCTTTAAGTTCTGTGGGTTGTAATGATCCCTAAATCTATGCTAATAAAAGGGTAATATGCTAATTAGAGTGGACATCTTCCAGACATCCTTCCAGACAAAGCTGCAGTGGTTGTGAGGGCCAAGGCTCAAGCAGCTGTGGACAGCTGCAAAGGGCTGAGCCTCAGGCCAGCAGTAGTAGCAGCAGTGGGGTAATGGGGGGCAGTGCCTTCCCCTGATCTTCCAGGTTGCCTCACGCAGAGGGAGGCCAGACTGGGAGCTGAAGCAGAGGCAACTGGGGAGATCAGGCTGGAAGGGAGTGAAGTTAGGGCTGTTCAGGGGTGTAAGGTAGGGGTGATCAGGCCAGCAGGGGGGCAAGGTAGGGGCGATCAGGCAGGTAGAGGCAGATAGGGGAAATCAGGCAGGCAGGTAAGCAAACGGTTAGGAACCAGTGGTTCCAGATTGCAGGAGGGATGTCCAAGGGGTCCCAGATTGGAGAAGGTGCAGGCTGGGCTAAGGAACCCCTACTCTGTGCATGAATTTTGTGCACCAGGCCTCTCTTCTATAATAATAAAAGCATAATATGCAAATCAACTGAACAACTGAACAACAGAACGACCGTCTGAATGACCTTCTGGACAACCACGCTATGACATGCGCTGGTGCCAGGACAGCCAAGGCAGGTGAGATATGATTGGTCGGGGGGCCTTGCCATTGCCCCACAATCACCCCGCAGAGGGAGGCCCAGGCCACTCTCTGTGGGGTGATCGATGGGGGCACTCTGCGTTCGATCACCCTGCAGAAGGAGGCTGAGGCCACGGGCCACTGAGGCAATAGATAAGGGGGGTGGAGCTCCATGATCACCCCAAAGAATGACCCCAGGCTATCTGGCCAGTGGTGCTGTGGTGGATGGGCACAGCTTCCTTCTTCAGAGTGATAAATCTGGGGGTCCCAGGATTGATTCCCCCACAAAGGGAGGCCCAGGCCACCATCCAGCAACATTGTGGTGGGTGTGCAGGGTTGGACAGTGATTGCCTCGCAGAGGGAGGCCCAGGCCAGCCAAGCAATTGCACCCCACGCCTGCTGCCCACAGAGGGAGGCAACTGGTGGCAGGGGATGGGGGGCAGCATTGCACAAATGGCAAGCAGTGGCAGCGGCGGGTTGGCTGAGAGAGGTGAGAAAGCTGTGGAAGAAAAGTTTGAAAATAGCAAAAGTTGAATCATGAGGTTTAAGGAAGAAGCCATCCCATTATATAAAAGTGCAAGGTGAAGCAGCAAGTGCTAATATAGAAGCTGCAGCAAGTGATCCTGATTTAGCTAAGATATTTAATGAAGGTGGCTACACTAAACAACATATTTTCAATGTAGATTAAACAGCCTTATATTGGAAGAAGATGCCATCTAGGATTTTTGTGGATAGAGAGGAGAGGGTCAATGCCTGCCTTCAAAGCTTCAAAGGACAGGCTGACTCTTTAGTTAGGGGCTATTGCAGCTAGGAACTTGTAAGTCCAAGCCAATGCTCATTTACTATTTCAAAAATTCTTGAGCCCTTAAGAATTATGCTAAACTTACTCTGCCTGTGCTCTGTAAATGGAACAACAAAGTCTGGATGACAACATATCTGTTTACACATGGTTTACTGAATATTTTAAGTCTACTGTTGAGACCTACTGCTCAGAGAAAAATAATCCTTATAAAATATTACTGCTCATTGAAAATGGGCTTGGTCACTGAAGAGCTCTGATGGAAATATACGAGATTAATTGGTTTTCATGCCTGCTAATACAACATCCATTCTGTACTGCATGAATCAGGAAGTAATTTTTACTTTCAAGTCTCATTATTTAAGAAATAGTGTTTTGTAAGGCTACAGCTGCCATAGATAGCGATTCCTTTGATGGGTCTGGACAAATTAAATTGAAAACCTTCTGGAAAGGATTAGTCATTTTGGATGCCATTAAAAACACTCATGATTCATGGGAAGAGGTAAAAATATCAACATTAACAGGAGTTTGGAGGAAGTCGATTCCAACCTTCCTGAAGGACTTTGAGAGGTTCAATGAAAGAAGTAACTGCAGATGTGGAAGAAAGAGTAAGTAAACTCAAATTGGAAGTAGAGCCTGAATGTGACTAAAGTGCTTCGAGCTCATGATAAAACTTGACTGAATGAGGAGTTGCTTCATATGAATGAGCCAAGAAAGTGGTTTCTTGAGATGGAAATTACTCCTGATGAAGATGCTGTGAGGACTGCTGAAATGACAACAAAGGAGTTAGGGTACTGCATAAACTAGTTGATAGACAGGGTTTGAGAGGATTGATTCCAAATGTGAAAAAAAGTTCTAGTGTGGGTTAAATGTTATAAACCAGCATCACCTACTACAGGAATCCTTTATAAAAGAGTTCATCAATGTTGTCTTATTTTAAGAAATGCACAATGCTACCCCACCTTTTGGCAACCACCACCCTGACCAGTCAGCAGCCATCAAAATGAAGGGAAGTCCCTCCACCAGCAAAAAATTGACCACCTGATGAAGGCCCAGATGACGGTTAGTATTTTTTAGCAACCAAGTATTTTTTAAATGAAGGAATGTACAATGTTTTCTTTAGACATTAATGTTATTGCACATGTAATAGACTATAATAGAGTGTCAAAATAATTCTATATGAACCAAAAAATTGCATGTGACTTGCTTTATTGCAATATTCACTTTATTTGTGGGGTCTGGAACCAGAGTCCCAACATTGCTGAGGTCTGCCTGTAACTATTGAGCTTTATTGCCTAGGTGGTTATGTATTTTCATGGGAGGACAAGTTTTAAGTTTGCTGGCTTGTTTCATTCTAAAGAATGTCTCTTGGATATGAAAAATCAACGAGCAACCACTGAGTATTTACCAACTGCACAGCCCTGGGCTAAGGTGCAGTGGCTTACATTGCAGGGAGCAATAAAATACATGTGCATGGGGAGATAACCAACTGTTCCAAGAAATAAATGAACAGGGACTAACTTAAGGCAGAGACACCTCCCATTGGGCCCTATGTGAGGTTAGATGAAAGAAATGTTCAGGACAGAGCAGACTGGGACAGCCAGAGAAGATGGGAAAAAATTCCAGGAATGGCTCAGAGAGAGAGCACAGTGAGGCTGGGATGAAAGATGGAACATTACCAAATACATGCAGTCAACAATAAGACAGCTGGCTAGGCAGCAGAGTTAATGGCAGGATTAAATAATTTATTGATGGTAGACACTTTATTGTTTTACTGCCTACCCAGCGATTTACATATGTGAACATAGTTAATTCTTACAAAGACCAAGCTAAGCTGGCATTATCTCCATTTTGCAGTTGTGGAAAAATACTCAGAAATTCAGATTCACATTATTTTCACATTTGATCCTCAAAATAATTCTGAAAAAAAAGTAGGGCAGGCAGCCCTGGACAGTTGCTCAGTGGTTGGAGCATCAGCCTGTGAACTGAAGGGTCCTGGGTTTGATTCCTGTCAGGGGCACATGCCTGGGTCACAGGTTTGATCCCCACTAAGGGGCATGCAGGTGGTGGCTGATCTGTGATTCTCTCTCATCAATGATGTTTCTATATCTCTCCCTCTCCCTTCTTCTCTGAAATCAATAAAAATACATTAAAAAAAATAAAAGTAGGGCAGACATTCTCTTCATTTCAAAAGAAGTTACAGAGAAACGAAGGCCCGGAGAGCCCCATGATCTACTCAAGTGGTTTTCAATGCCAAAGCTAAAAACCCACTGCTCTCTTTTTATAATTAATATTTATAATGCCACCCTTATTATCCTGAAATCAGATCAAATCACAAATAATGTAACATCCATAACTGTGACACACTAATATTGAAAGTGCCACCTAGGAAACTGGATGTCCTAGGTGGCACTTTCCAGTGGTTGGCAAACTCATTAGTCAATAGAGCAGCAAACCGCAGCTTGCGAGCCACATGTGGCTCGTGAGGTGCAGTTTGCCAACCACTGTCCTAGGCTAAGACTCATCCAAAGTCAAAGGCAGGGCCAAGTCTCAAATTTAGGTCACCAGACTTTTGGAGCATGGCTCTTCCTCCTTGAAAAGATGGAATGTGGCCAGAGTAGAGTAAAAGACCACCAGAGCTATGAATGAGAAGGCTGAATGTCAGTGTGGCCAGGCCTGCAGCTTCTTGCCCCTCTCAACTTGGTCACCAGTATTGAGAAGAAGGTTTCATTTATACCACATCCACTACATTCTCATTCTTTAATTTCTAAAACTTAATTTGTTAAAAAAAATTAAACTTTTGTCTTCTACTATTATGATAAATTGCACATCAGTTCTAACAACAACCAAAAAACTCAGGGACTTAAGAAGAATCCCTTACATTCTTCATAGCCACCTCAAGTTAGGCTATGGTACAGAACAAGACTTTAGAAATCACAACTTTTGTTTTACAAGTCTGTACATGGCTCTGGATTAGATTTATCTCCCTCTTGCTCAAACCACCTGACAGCACTGATGGCTTTCATCAACTCTACCAAAAAACAAAAACCAAAAAGACATCAGGAACTCACATTCCTGAGGTGCCTTAGGGAGAGTTTGGACTGACAAGTTTTATGAAGACAGGCAGGAAAAAAGCCAAACATTATTTTTACTCTTGTGGTTTAAATCATGTACTTTAATACCATGTTAGTATGCTTGTAGGCCTATGTCATGATCAAACAGTGAGCAGTATGCATTTCTCTCATCTGGTTGTGTAAAATTCTTTTAGCAAACATCTTACCTAATAATAGATAAACATGTAAATTGACCTTACCTCTATTACACCACCAGCCAATCAAGAGTGATATGCAAATTCACCCCAGAAAGATGACAGTTAATTTGCATACACAGGCACCCAGTGATGGGTGCAGGATGCTTGCATCATTGCCATGGCGATGACACAAGCATTCTGGCCCACCCCTGGTCTCTCAGGGACTCTGGGCAGATGGGAAGGTGGGGCTGGAGTGGACAGAGGCAGCTCTGGAGCAGAAAGGGGCTGGGACAGAGTGGAAAGGTGGTGCTGGCAGCCAGGGAAAGGAAAGCCCATTCTAGCTCGAATCTTCGTGCATAGGGCTTCTAATCTCTTTATATATAAAATGCTAACATGCTAAGTGTCCCTCCTACCATCTGACCAGTTGCTATGATGCACACTGACCACCAGGGGGAAGGCACTCAATGCAGGAACTGTAGAGCTGCAGTGACTTGGCAGTGGCGGTTCTTGGGTGAAGCACCCCAAAATCAGAGAGGAAGGAGCCTGATTCCCCATGGAGCCACGTGATTCCACCTTCGGCCATGGGTTATGTTATTGCTGGAGCACTAACAGCCCTGAAACAGGTTTACTGCGCACTTGCATTTTTGTTCCACACCCTGTACAACATCAACTTTGCTAAGTGACCTATCACACTCCAGGACCTCTCGGGGGATGTTGGAGAGCTCGTTTTGGCCCTATCCCTGCGACCAGGCTGAGGGACCTCACCTGCCAGAGGGACTCCACTCACTCCACAGAAGCTAGGGAGGGACTGAGGAAGGTTGGTTTCAGGGCGTGTCTGGCCCATCTTGCCCAGTCCTGCCTTGCTGGCCACCTTCTAATTAATTTCCTTTCAATGTGCACAAATCCATGCACCAGGTCATTAGTTAATAAAACATGTAGAAAATGTTTTTCTGTAGCTCACATACTTAAAGTTTTTTGTTTTGTTTTTGTTTGTTTGTTTGTTTTAGAGAGAGAGAAGGGGGAAGAGAAAAGAATAGAGAGATAGAAACATCAATGAGAGAAATCAGCTTCCTCCTGCATGCCCCATACTGGAGTCTGAGACCCTTACCCAGGCATATGCCCTGATGCTCAACCTCTAAGCCACACCAGCCAGGGCTCAGGTCTTTAAGTTCTGTCAGCCCAGAATTATTCATTCGAGAAATGATTACTAAGCTCCGATGTATCACAAAGCACTCTGAGGAATTTAAAGCTGTCCTGGGTCCTCCCAGGATTCCACAGTCTGAAAGAAAATGAGCTAGTAGCCAGGCACAAGCCACTTTGAGAGAGGGATCATAAAGGCAATGGGAGCTAACAGTTAAAAGAGAGTCCGGTCAGTGTCTGGCCATAGGGCAACCCACACTAGGAATGGTGGGGATAAATAAAATATATTGAAAACTCCCAATTTAAATTTATTTAATATGTAAAGCCTTTTCATTTAAATTAATTTAATAGGTAAAATGATTAATAGGTAAACCTCCTTTAATCAGCCTTCACCACTCCTACTAGTAAGCCTAAAACTGACTTATTAGGCAGAGGGAAGAGGGACTATTGTTTTATCAAAGGTTAGTTGAGGGACAGGGACCAAACACCATCTGAGGAAGAAGAGAATGTACAAAAAGGAGAGAACCTTGGTTGGGAAGTCTAGACACAGTGCTTACCTGGCCTACAGGACAGAGACCGAAAGACTTACATGCCACGGGAAGGACAGGCCAAAACTATCTTCAAGGTTTGTGAAAATCCCGAGACACAAAACTAAGATTCACTAATTTTGCCCTCATTTGTTAGGAAAAAAAACCACTACGTTTTTAGGAAATGAATATTTTGAAAATTTGTTTTATTTCTTACAACCTTAGAAACAAAATATTTTAATTTTCTTTTTTTAAAATATTTTCAATGACAAATTCTCTAATTTCTTCTCCAAAAGGAGTTATAGCATTTTATTTTATGGAGGGGTAAATAAAAAAAAAATCGCTTTCATGATATAGCATCCTCATCTGTGGAATGCTGTGATATTGCTGCTAAACTTTTTAAAAACAGCATTATTGATTTATTACTTACATACTACAAAGTTTACACATTTAAAATATATAACTTGATGGGTATTTGTATATTTAGTATGTTGCAACCATCACCATAATCTAATTTTAGAACATTTTCATCATCCCCAAATAAAATCCTGTACGTGTGTAGCCATTCTCCATTCTCCCCCGCCACTTGCCCCCTCCCTCCTAGGTAACTACTAATCAACATTCTGTTTTTATAGATTTGCCTATTCTGGACATTTTATAAAAATGGAGTTATACAATATAAGGTCTTTATGATTGTTTTTTTCCACTTACCATGATGTTTTTTAGGTTCATCCATATTATAGAATTTATCAGTACTCTATTCTTTTTATTGCAAAATAATATTCCATTATATGTATAAACCGCCTTTTGTTTATCCATTTATCAGTTGAAAGATACCTGAGTTGTTTCCATTCTTTAGCTATTATGAATAATGTTGCTAAAAACATTTGTGTACAAGTTTTGTGTGGACATATTTCATTTCTTTTGACTCTATGCCTAGGAGTGGATTGCTGGGCCATATGGTAACTATATTTAGCATTTTGAGAAAGTGCTAAGTTGTATTCCAAAGTGGCTGTACCATTTTGCACTCTCACCAGCAGTATACTAGTATGAGAGTTCTATTTTTTCCACATCTTTGTCAACATCCTATATAATAAAAGCCCAGTGACTGAAATGGTGGAATGCAGAACAGCCAGAGACCAGAATAACCACAGCCCCTCACCCTGGCTGGCCCTGACCCCTAGTGGGGATCCTCACCCTGATCAGGGGTGTAGCCAGCCTACAAATCCCTGTAGCTCTTCACCCCTACCAGCCCCATATCCCAGTGTGGACCCCCACCTCCAATCTGGGGCCATCAGGGCAGGCCAGCTGGCCCCCCACCATGCATTGGGCCTCTACCCTATATAATAAAAGGGTGATATGAAAATTGACCTAACAGTGAAACAACCAGAACACCCACTTGGCGCACTGACCACCTCTTGGTTCCTTTCCCTGGCCATCAGGTTCCAATCACCCAATGGACAAAGGGGATCCAGGGTGGGTGGCAGGGTTGACCACTCGGCTCCTGCCCCCAGCTGGCAGGCTCCAATCCCTAGATGGCAAACAGGAAACCAGGAGTATGAGAGTTCTCCAGCAGGGAGCGAAGATGGCTTTGGGCAACAGGGGAAGACAGCTCGGACCGTACCCATGCATGAATTTCATGTGCTGGACCTCTAGTCTATTTTACTTTTTTTATTATTATTATAGTCATCTTAGTTGATGTGAAGTGTAATAGCATGTAATCTTAATTTGCATGTTCATGATACTAATAATATTAAGCATTTTTTCCAAGTGCTTATTGGCCATTGCATATCTTCTTTAGAGAAATTTCCATTCAAATCCTTTACCCATTTTTAATCAGCTTATTTGGGGGTTTTGTTGTTGTTATTGTTGAGTTGTAAGAGTTTTTTATATATTCTGGATATAAGACACTTATATGAATTGTCTTTTCACTGTCTTTTTTATGTCCTTTGAAGCACAGTTTTTAATTTTGATGATGCTAAAAGATTTTTAAATTCTTCTTGCCATGCACAGTATAGGAGAGGTAAAATTAAGATGAGGGCATATTTGTACATTCATGTTTACATTAGCCAAAGTGTCCATTGTCAAATGAATGGATACATAAAATGAGGTATGTACACACACTGGAATATTACCCAGCCTTCAAAAGGAAGGAAATTCTGACACATGCTACAACACAGATGGATCTGAGGACATTAACCTAGGTGAGGTAAGACAGCCACAAAAAGACAAGTGCTGTATGATTCCACTTATATAAAGTTCCTACAGAAATGACAGAAAGAAGAATGGTGACTACCAGGAGCTGGATGAGGAAGATGGGGAGTTATTGTCTAATAGGGACAGAGTTTCAGTTTTGGAAGATGCACAGAGTTCTCGTGGTGATAAGGACATAACAATGTCAATGGAATTAATGCTACTGAACTATACCCTTTACAAATCTTTTATTTGAAAATGCTGTTTTAAATACTGACTTTAAAATGGTTATGCTAGCTAACTATAAATAAATTTTAAAAAGGAGGGCAGCAGTTAGTTCCCTGTTTTGGGATTTCAGGCTCATCACCTTTTCTTTCCTGCCAACCTCTACACCAAAAGGTAAGATGGGCCAAAAACACGAAAAGTGAAAATGTTGAACAATCTAAGAACAAGCAGTCTTCTGAGTTAAAAGAGTCAGCAAATGTGAAAATAAATTCCTTTTGTTGATTCCCATATTGGAAGAAGATCTGGACTACATGAGGTACCATGCTGAATTCTGGGGGTTCGAAGAAGGACCTCTACCCTAGAGGAATTTTCAGGTTAGGAAAGTATTTTCAACCACATAAATGAAGATTCTGTAAAGGTTGGATTGAACAACATTGCACTCAGAGTCTGACTATACCCAGGGGAGCTCTGGCTTCTCCCCTCCTAGGACACAATTTTGCACATCTTTTCAACACTAAGAAAAGCCAGAATCTCTTATTCACCTGTTAAATATAAAAGAATATGATTGTGCAATTTGGGATCCAGAGAGTCATTTTTCTGAATGAATTCATGCACATGCCTGTTCACAACGCTCTCTTTTTCCTGACTGCATGAGAGATTGCCGCAGGTGAGTACAGTCACGCTGTGAACTCGTCAGCAGCAGCAGCGCTGGCCTGCTGAGAACTAAGAGGAAATGCCACAAGTGACGAAGTCTGAATTATCTACCAAATCGAACTTACGAAAATTACAGACACAGTTTACTGGGACAAGACTATACCAGAATAAGAAAAAGTTTTAGAAGAGGGATTAATCAGAATAATCTATGCCAAAGAGAACTTTTATAAAACAACAGAAACATCTTTTCGACACTCACACCAGTTCACTTAACTCAGTAAATATTTATTAAGTATCTATATGCCAGGCTTCATGCTAGGTTCTAGGGTAAAATAATGAGACCTAAATCTCCCTGACCTTCCCCAAGATGTTGATGTCTCTTATGAGAGACAACGTGCAGCATGTTCAATACGTTCTGTGGTGGAAAATGTATAAGGTGTTATGAAGGCAACAGGACTATGGAATGGCAGGGAGAAATCAAAGAAGGCTTGCAGGAGGAGTGAAGACTGAAGGTGCGTAGAAGTAACTAGCCAAAGAAGGTATGGCGAGAACCAGTGTTCCTGGGAGGAACATAGCATGTACAAAGGGATGGCTACCTGCATAAGTAAGACAAAGACATTGGACTCTGCAGTCAGGAAGATCCAGGATAGAGTCCCTCTTCACTTGTTAGGTAAGTGACTCTGCAAATTAATTCATCTTTTCCAGCCTCAATTTTCTTATCTGTAAAATGGAGATAGCAATTGTACCTCCTCATAGAGTATTAAATGAGATAAGCACATTAGAGGAGCTCAAAAAACATAGCAATCACCATCGAGATGATTTTTTATCAGAAAGGAGCATAGTAAGAAAATAATTGAGAAAAGCTTTTGATCCTTGAGTTTGCTTTTACTTTGGTGTCATCATTCAGACCAACCACAAAGTATTCATGCCTGACAAATGATAAGGTCTAAGACACTTAAATTGTTGATGTAGCCTCTTCTATATGAGCATGTATGTCATCAGTTAGGGTTACATTCAGCTGTGAGTGACAGAGACCCAAAATAATGATTTAAACATAATAAAAATGCATTTCTTTTGTATGTGGAATCAGATGCAGGCAGCACCATGTATGATAGTTCTGGCCAACAAAGTCCTCACAGAACCAAAAGCCTTCTACATCACTGTCCTACATCCTCTAAGTATGGGCCTTGTCCTCAGGACCAAAGTGGTGGTGAGAGCTCTGGTCAGCATAACTGTGCTCCAGGCAGAAGGTAGAAGGAGAAATAAACAAGAAAGGGCAAAGGGTTCACACCAGTTTTTGTCCAAAGGACCCTGGAAGCTACCAAGCAACATTCTACCAGCAAAAAATAGTCACCTGGCCTCCTTTGGTTGCATGGGAGGCTGGGAAACATAATCTTCATTCTGGATGGCTGTGTTCACAACTAAACTAGGGGTTCCGAAAAAAAGAGAATAAACATTGCCGCCACAATATTTAATATGCTATTCAAAATATAATAAATAGGTATTTCAAAAGGGGAGCACATTGAAATCATTCCTAAGTGCTAAGTGTGAGAAGTTTGCAGAACTCTAGTGCAAAGGTTGACAAGAAGATCCAGAGAACTGGTACACACAGGTGAGCCTCAAGGAGATGAAAAAGCCATGATTAATGTGTGGAGATAACCAGCTTACAACAGCTCTTTTCATCTCCTTTGTGGACAAGATTATCAAAGAAAGTTAACTGATGCTTTTAGAAAGTTATACAATGGTAAGTAAAGATGGGTATATTCTTTGAAACAGTAAACTCATTTTTTACATTTCCTATAACAATAAAACAAATATGTTTTGGAGAATATTCAGTAAGAAAAATCAACAGCTACTGAACTGTATAGTAGAACTGATTCACTGTACAAAATTCTGTATTTTATACAGCCAATAAAATGAATACCATGTGCAAGCAAAAACTAAAACCTATGAAGTGAGCAGAAATTTTAAATGATTATAATTAGATATATATTAAGTATACATAAATGAGGACATAAATTTAAGTTTTAAAAATTAACCAACTTACCAGGGGCTCTAATTCATAGCCCAAAGTTAGATGGGCTTTATATAAACTCGCAGGGATTTAAAAAATATAAATAATTCTGTGGCTTGGAGAATAAAAATGACACGCTGAGCTAAAATGATATAGCATGTATGATTTTAACCAGAACTGTAATCAGCTACAAAACTGGCTATTCTGAATTTACTTCCTTTCCCTTCTCTGTATTCCTTGATGGCACTAACAAAGAGTGCATCACTGACAGTGTGGAGACCATGAAGCAAAGGAGTAACTATAACAGTTAAAGAAAAAAAAGGGGAAAGAAGTATGCAAACTGAATGATCAAAATTGAATATCAGCTATCCTATATAATAAAAGCCTAATATGCTAAATGTTTGGTCATCTGGTCAGCCGTTCAACCAATCAAAGCAAAATATGCTAATGATATGATAAGGCCACTCAACTACTTGCTATGATGTGCATTACCCACTAGGGTCAGACAGTCAATGTCTGACTAGTCACTGTGACATGTGCTGACCACCAAAGGGCAGACACTCTGCCCAGTAGGTTAGCTTGCTGCTGGGGTCTGGCCAATCAGGATGAATGAGATGGGCCAGACATGCCCTAGAGCCCTCTCTCAGTCCCTCCCTGGCTGGCCAACTTCCCACATCCCTCCCTCGCCCCGATTGTGCATCGGTGGGGTCCCCGGATGGCCTGTGCCCTCTCACAATCTGGGACCCCTCGGGGGATATCAGAGAGCTGGTTTCAGCCTGATCCCCCAGGCCAGGCAGAGGGACCCCAATGGTGCATGAATTCATGCTCCGGGCCTCTAGTAGAATAATAAAAATAACTAAAATTGCAATCTCTTAAGAAAAGATTGCCTCTTTTTGAGAAACTTGTGTGTGCTCTCCTCTCCAAAAGTGTGAGTGATGTACCTTATCATTTTTCCTTTTTGCCATGGCTGCCAAGAAGCTCCATGTAAAATCAATCAAAAGGCCTATTTTAAAATGCACAGATAATATTTTGGCTTTCTCTTTATTTGGTTCTGATTTTCAATTTCTAGATCCACTCTACTTTAGTGCATCCTATGGACCAGAAGGCACTCGCATGCCTGCCCCAGGGGAGCTCCTTTTATTACCAAGGAAGGAAAGAGTAGTGGCTCTGGGGTAAACAACAAATAGTCTGACATAGTGATATCATCTCTAACCAGCAGATAAGGAGCCTGCACCTCAGTGAGGTGACAAGGTGACGTAATCTGCCAAAGGTCACAGCTAGTAAGAGGCAAAGCGGGGACTCAATTCTGGGATCCAACTGTCTTTCATTCCACAGCTGGCCTCTCAGGACTGTAGTAGGCCTCCTACTAGGATCAATGACTTCCATCTGCAATCCTCAGCCCCCCTTTATCTTTCATTATATATGTTTTTTTCTTAAGATAACCATACTAAGTCTATGAATTCAACTGAGGAAATACTCCAATTTCACCCAGGAGTGTTCAGGTCAGGCCCTTCCTTCCTATTTATAAAAAGTTAGTCCAGGCTGGTCAGGTCAGGCGCACCCCAAGCACAGATGTTTCGGCTCTGTGCGAAACAGTCACTCCCTCCTTACCCTGGATGGGGAGCTAGAAACTCGCCTCTCCAGGGTCACCAGGGAGCAGCCATCCTATTACCAGTATCTCAGGGACTTGCGGGGCAATTAGCAGGAGGTATGAGTGTGGTTGTGGGGATGTTGAGGTGTTATGGGGGGGACGGCAAGTAGAGCCAGACATCAATGTCACCCTTGAAAATAAGAAGAGGTGAAAGCCTTTTATAAACTGAAAGTGTCGAGCATTTGCCTCCTCCTCAGTCCCAGGTGAGACTGGAGGCAGCAGAGAAGGTCTGCTCCCAGTGCAAACACTTGCTGTCTGCAGATTTCCTAACAATAACAATGGAACTCACAATGGATCCCATCTCACGGCACTTTTTTAAGAATTAAAGACATAATATACATTAAGGGATTAACAAATGTCTGTTCAGTGCATACCAGTGTGTCAGCAGGAGGGTGGCAGTAACCTTGGCAGGAGAAAAACAAGACCCAGTGGCTGCCCTGTAACAACCAGAGTTTTAAACATACATCAAATCGCCTTATTATCTTCACAGTTCAAATCCTGAAAGCCTGGCTGCCTTCTACTTCACACTCAACAGTGAACAATACCCTCAAACAATGCAGACCAAGTATAAAACTGGATATCGCACAACATCTTGTTTTATTTTTATTCTGCATATGCTTTGTATTGTGCGTGTTTCTTTGTATGTGTGAAATATTCCAAGGAACTAAAAGAATGTACATAACATGTATGTACATCTATACTAATAATAGTGTAATATGCAAATTGGCTGAGATGCCGTCACAGTAATTATCAGCAGGCTGCTGGCACAGCAAATGCGGGAGGGCGGGGACTTTCAGCATTGGAGATGGGGGCGGGCCAGGGGTCCAGAGGCATGTGGAGAGGCCCCACTGCTGTGGCCCCAGCCAGGGGTCTGCAGGCACTCTGAGGCCCTCTGCAGCGGGTCTGGCTGGGGTGCGCAAGAGCATGGAGGTCCACAGGCCTCCACTGTGGCCCAGCCCAGGGGTCCACAGGCCTCCCCCAGCTCCGGCCCACTTCTTTGGGCAGGGCTTACCTCTTTGGGGCGATGGATCATGGGGATCCTGCACTGTGACAGGGCACAAGCCAGGCTGGGGGACCCTCCCCCCACCCCAAGTGCACAAATTTTGTGCACTGGGCCATTCGTTTTAAATAAAAGAACAAAAATGAAATACTCTTGGACCCATTACAGAGTTTAAGAAAAAGAGTAAAATCAGTATCATTGAAGCCTCTTGTGTCCTCCTATGATTCTTGGCCCTTTCCTGGCTCCCATCCAGAGCAGGCAAACATCCATCTCAATTTTGAGTTAATCATTCCTTTGTTTTCCTTTATGGTTTCATTAACTATATATGCATCCTAAGCAATAAATCATTTATTTTTTCTCTATTAAACTTGATGTGAAGGAAATTACATAGGACTTGCTTTTGAACTTGCTTTTTCACTCAATATTTATTTTTTTACTTTTATCCATGTTTGCACAAATAATTATATTTCATTCATTTTTACTCCTACATAATAGTAATTTATTGAAGGAACATACCACAATTTACCTAGCCATTCTCCTGTTTATGACTATTTGTTTGATTTCTAGTCTGAGACTTCTAACCTCAAAATAGGCTTACACAAACCTTAAATAGTTAAGGTAACCATATAATTTAATGTCAAAACTGAGACATGTTTGAGAGTGAAAGGCAATGTTATTAATAATTATACCAGGACAACAAACATAAACCAAACTGCATAATCATTCCACAATACCAATTATTATCTCAGAATTTCTACAGCAAAGACTGAGACATTTAAATCCAATCCTGCTTAACTGATGGTCAGTTCACATTTCACATGCTATTAGCTTCTGCATTTAGAGTATAAACCAGAAGGAAAGCCCAAACAATTAATCATTCCTTTTATCTTGGGAAGAAGAAAAGCAAATTCTTTAAAAGGCAAGGTGGAGAAAACACATGGCTTTCCAGTCTCTGCTTTTCAGATATTTGTGGTTTATTGTTTGAAGAACAGCGCAGACAACATTTTAAAGGCCTTGAGATCCAAATCCCTTTTCTGATCTAGGACAGGGCTGAGGGCTTGCTACCTACTGCCTCATTTAGTCTTTGCTACAACCTGGTGTGGCAAGTGAAGCTCAGCGAGGTACAGTGACTTGTCTGAGGTCACAGTGCATGTCAGTGGCAGAGCCTCAAACACTATGTCTAAATGCATGACCATGTAATTTACTATACAAGTCAGGACACTTCTGGGAGTAAAAAGGGGGTGCTATTAACAACTGCACCAGAAAAGTAGATGTAAACAAGGATACCCGCACTAGGACATGAGGTCACTCTAGTTCTACCTTTCCCATGTACAGTTGTAACCTATCAAGTTTAGAAATAAGTGATTTATGGGACTGACCAGATTTTGGACCCAAATCTCTGGTGTTGACACTCTTTTTGGATGGAGGTGCACCTCTCCTGCATGATACACATAGTCCTTCACCCCTCCTCTCAGTACATGTGAAAGGCCTGAGGGGCATCCCAGCAACATTCTTCCATCCAGCAAAGCCGTGGGAGAGGGTCATCATTTGCCTCCCTGAAAGTCATAATTAAATTAGAGCAATATTCCTCCTTCCAACGCACCTCCTCTCTGGAGCTGGAGCGGCAGAATGAATGTTCCATTCATCAGGGCTATCATCCCTCCTGTGACCACGTTCTCTAACTGCAGCCTTTTCTGCAGCAGGTTCCTGGAGACCCTCGGCCTCACGCCTTTCTTCATATACACGTATAAAATGTGCACCGTGAAAATGACTGTTTAATGGGATGACTGTCATGGGAAATCTGTTGTGTGGAAGACAGATCGCACTTGCTGTACTAGGCTCAAGAGGTAGAACCAAGATTGATAGACTTAAGCCACAAGGAGAGAAGGGGAGGATAATATGATGGTTCAGGAGTCAAGTATGCTGCATGATCACAGCATGATCACACACATGTGTATGACTTCTCATTTTCTTTCAAACACACACATATACAAATACACAAAATAATTTTTAAAAGTAATATTTTAGGCATATATAAATAACTATATAAGTCCCCCCCTAGGCCTGAAGCACATGTATGGCTTTTGCTTATAAAAATGTTCACAATTGGCCCTATCTGGTTTGGCTAAGTGGATAGAGCATCAGCCTGTGGACTGAAGGGTCCCAGGTTCAATTCCAGTCAAGGACACATGCCCAGGCTGCAGGCTCAATCCCTAGTGGGGGGCATGCAGGGGGCAGCCAATCAATGATTCTCTCTCATCATTGATGTTTCTATCTCTCCCTCTCTCTTCCTCTCTGAAATAAATAAAAAATATTTTTTAAAAAGTTCACAATCACCAGTCAAAGTAGCCCCAAACCAGAAATAATGCAAATGTCCATCAACAGGAAATAATGAACTGTAGCTTGATCTTACAATAGGAATGCTCTCCAGTAATAAAAATGCACACAGATCACTGCCACGTGCAATAAATTACTCTTACAAATCAAAATGTTGAGGGGAAACACACACACACACACACACACACACACACACACACAATTACATTTATTTATTTTTTTTATATTTAGATAAAATTCAAAAATGGGCAAAAATAACCTAAATGTTAGAAATCAGGATGGTGGTTACCATCTTTTGCAGAGGCAATGAATGAGGTTTGCATCTGGGATGTTGATAATACTCAATTTCTTGACCTGGATAGTTACAGAGGTGATAACTGAGATAATTCATCAAATAATACAACTGAAGAAGTGTATACTTTTCTGTATATATGTTACACTGGGGAAAAAGTTTTACTTTTAAAAAGTCTAGAACTAAAATCTTTTCAGTCAGATACTCTGTTACACCAAAATTATCCATTTATTTGTGTGACCTTGGGCAAGTCACTTAACCTCTCTGTGTCTATTTCTTTATCTGTACTAGCACCTGATGTGCAGAGTTGATGAGAGAAGTATGTGATATAAGTATACCAAACATGCTTAACAAGTGTCTCTCTCACACAAGTAACCACTCAAAACTGTTAGCTGCTTGATTTCCTGGGATTCCATTGACTCCTGCCCTCCTTATATTTAGGACCAATATCTCCATTTATTGTATCCTCTGGATTAGGTGAGGGCACACTAAAATAGACAAGTTCATCTACTCCGTTGGGAGGACAATCTGAGCTTATGTAACAAGAGCTCAGAAAATGTTTGCACCCAGTATTCCATTCTAGGAGCCTATCCCAAGGAGAGAAGACACACAAAGATTTACATGGTGCAATGCTGTTATGTGCAATTGGATGTTATTCATAGAAGTGAAAAACTGCAAACTATTGTGTCCTAATATATCAGGAAACAAGTTAAATGAAACAATGCCAATGAGAACTTTTAACGACACAAATAAGTTAAACATAAAAGAGGCTTATTTGTACTCATTAAAAATAACAAATTAAAAAAATGACAAATATACACAGAAAAGATTAGGATAAATTATGCTAGAATTTAAGCTATTTGTTCCTATATAACAGTATGTAGGAACTTTACAGGACTTTGCATTTTTCTTCCTTATATTTGTCTGTATTTTTAAATAATCTTCTGTGAGTATATATTACCTTTTATAATAGGAAATAGAAATAATTTTTTAATTAAATCTTTATTATTCAGGTTATTATATTTGTTTCTCTTTTTTCCCCTCCATAGCATCCCTCCACCCAGCTCCCACTCTTCCCTCTGCCCTTACCTCCCTCCCATTGATCTTATCCATAGGTGTATGATTTTTTCCAGTCTCTCCCTGTACACCCCTCACCCCTTTCCCCTGAGAAGTATCAGTCTACTCCCTTTCTGTGCTCCTGATTCTATTATATTCACCAGTTTATTCTGTTGATCAAATTTTTAATTCGCTTAATTTTTAGATTTACTTGTTGATAGATATGTATTTGTTGTTCATAATTTTTTGGCTTTTACCTTTTTCTTCTTCCTCTTCTAAAAGAGTACCTTTCAGCATTTCATATAATAGTGGTTTGGAGTTGATGAACTCCTTTAGCTTTTTATTCTCTGTGAAGCTCTTTATCTGCCTTTCAATTCTGAATGATAGCTTTGCTGGATAGATTATTCTTGGTTGTAGGTTCTTGCTATTCATCACGTTGAATATTTCTTGCCACTCCCATCTGGCCTGCATCGTTTCTGTTGAGAAATCAGCTGACAGTTGTATGGGTGCTCCCTTGTAGGTAATGAACTGTTTTTCTCTCGCTGCTTTTAATATTCTCTCTTTGTCTTTTGCTCTTGGTATTTTAATTATGATGTGTCTTGGTGTGGTCCTCTTTGGATTCCTTTTATATGGGGTTCTGTGTGCTTCCTGGACTTGTAAGTCTATTTCTTTTACCAGATGTGGGAAGTTTTCAGTCATTATTTCTTTAAATAGGTTTTCAGGATCTTGCTCTCTCTCTTCTTCTGGCACCCCCACAATTCTGATGTTGGTACGCTTGAAGCTGTCCCAGAGGCTCCTTACATTATCTTCACATTTTTGGATTCTTTTCTCTTCTTGCTTTTCCAGTTGAGTGTTTTCTGCTTCTATATATTTCAAATTTTTTACTTGATTCTTGCCTTTCTCTAGTCTGCTATTAGGACTCTGTATAATATTTTTTATTTCAGTCAGTGTATGTTTAATTTCTAGTTGGTCCTTTTTCATCTCTAGTTGGACCTTTTCCATCTCTAGTTGGCTCTTTTGCATCTCTAGTTGGTCCTTTTTCATCTGCTCTTGGCTCTCGCTAACTTTACCCAACTTTTCTAGCATATTCTTGAAAAACCTTATAAGCGTGGTTTTGAACTCTATATCCAGTCATTTTTCCTCCATTTCTTTTGTTTGTGATCCCTTCCCTTGTCTCGGCATTTTCACTATGCCGGGGAAACTTCTGTGTTGAATTCAGCCTTATGATTCCAGACTTGCAAAACTGAAGAAGCCTCTGTTGAGCTTGTGAGGGTTGCAGTCTCAGGGCTTAAGGGACCGCCTTGCCTTCCAGTCGGCCCCGCCCTCCATGGCCCCTGAGTCTCAAGTGACTGGGTAATCGCTGGAGCGGTCCTTGTGTGGGCGCGCCCGCAGTGCCTCTAGACCGTTGCCTTTCCAGCTCCCCTGCGCACCAGGACCACACGAATCTAGGTCTCCAGGGTTTCGCCCAAAACAGGGGCTTAGTGGAGTCAGAAGTGGCACAGTTGGGAGGGTCTGTCTCCTGCCCACTCGCGAAAGCCAGTGGCACAATCAGCAATCTGTCCTCTGCGCAGATCAGCCCTCTGATCTTTTGTGACTCCCCTAAATTTCCATGCACCTCTCCCTTTTCACAGTCCAAACTCACCCCGTATGAGTTTCGGCTGGATCTGGGGTTTAGTGTCGTAAGATAAGGGGTTCAATGCCGTTGGGAGTCTCCGTTTCCCTCCCACCAGAGAAAGCCAGCCAGGTACTCTGGCACCCGCTCTCTCAGTGTGTGTGTCTCCATACCTCAGCTTTTTGCAGCTCCTCTGGGTTTCTGTGAGCCCCTCTCCTTCTAGCTGTAGAACTTCCACTCAGCCAGCTTTCCTGTGGTTCTGGATGATGTCCGTTCTGTCTTTTAGTTGTAGTTTTGAAATTGTTGTGCAAGGTAGCAGTGTAGGTGTTTACCTATGCCACCATCTTGGATTCTCGGAAATAGAAATATTAAACAAAGAACCGTACCACCTTCTACAAAGGCCTCTGTCTCTGTTGTCAAGGTGACAGCCAGATGAAATCCATCATATTTTAGGAAGGACACTACCCAGTGAACGGTGTCTGGAGGAAGGTGACTGGCAGGGTGGCAAGAACTTCAACAACAAGCCCCCTGAGGAACAGCTGAACGAATGGGACATGCACCTTGAAAAGGATGATTTAACCACTTGTCTTGGAACATCTGTTGTGTAGAAGGCAGATTGCACTTGCTCTACTAGGCTCCAGAGGTCAGAACCAAGACCAGCAGATCAAAATCACAAAAAGAGAAAGGGAGGAGGAAGATTATAGCTCCGGAAGCAAGCATGCTGTATGATCACACTATAAGCCTCAGGTTTCCTTCCTATCCGACAGTAAGGAGTTCCCCTGGGAATGGCTAGTGGATTATTTTGTGAGCACTAGGCAACCATGCAGCACCATCCTGTGGCCATTCTCTACCTTCTCATACCAGCCTACTTTGTGGAGAACCTCAAGTTAGGATCTCTTAAATTTATAACCAAACTAGAGGCCCAGTGTACAAATTCATGCACAGCAGGGGTCCAGTAGAACACACGAGGGCTGCGCCATTCTGTCAGACGCATGAAGTCAAACAGGTTTCCCTGCCGATAGATCTTGCCCTTTTCCAGGCTGGTGATGCAGTCCCACTGGAGCGAACCCTTCTTATCAACTTTTCGGAAAGGCTTGCGCGGGTCAGTGAAGAAGCTTGGTTTGTCTGCCTGGACGATGACCACATCAAACAGCTGGCGCCAGTTGGGACCCACCATGTGCCGCATCTCCTTGTCCACGAAACTGAAAGGGCTGTTGGTAATGAGGAACAGCTGCTTCCCGTGGTCCACCAGGCGGCTCAGGATGGCGAACGTCTCATCCCCTCTCAGGATGTACTTCTCCATGTCCCACTCGATCCACTGGTACATGAGGCCCTTCACGTGCACATCTCGAATGGCATCCGTTACGTCCTTGTAGAGGTGCGCTTGGTCAAACTCCAGGCCATGGCCCAAGAAGTGATCCACCACACAGAAGAGCAGTGCCATCTCTGGCAGCGAGAAGATGTCCATGAACTGCTTGATGGAGGGACCCTTGCCACAGAAGTCGCTCATCTGGTACAGTGGGATGTGCTGGGTCCCCCCATACAGGCCGATCACATCCTCATCTGGCACAGGTTACAGGCCCCTGTAGGCTGTTCCCAGTTGCACATAATGGAAGGTATCAATCTTCATCAGAAGGCTCTTCTGAATGTCATAGTGGAGGCCATGGATAGCAAAGCTGGGATTGTAGTCATACTTCCGAATGCCTTCTGGGTACTTGTAGTGCTCAATCAGGATGTCCTGGGCAGCATTAAAGATCTCTGGATGCAGGGAGTCTGCGTACTAGGCCAGCATGTAGTCATAGTCGAAGCCATAGACCTCGACATCATGCAGGCTGATCTCATTGTTGGCATAGATGGCTGCTGGGTTTAGGAGGCTGCAGACCTCGGGAGGCAGGAGGTCGTGCACCAGCCTCCGCTTATCTTGGTAATGAGCCCACAAGTTTGCGCTGAGCTCGGAGCCACCAGTGGGGGCCAAGGCAGACACATAGCATGGAGCGCCAGGGCAGTGGACGCTGGGACCCGGGGGGCTGCAGCCGGGGCAGGAGAGCGAGGACGAGGTGGCTCGCGGCCTGCCATGCCTGGGCATGGCAGCCAGCGTCGAGTGGCCGCCCGCAGCCCCATGCCTGCCATGCCTGCTGAGCGCCACCCACCCCTGAATGTTTCTTATATCAATACCCTGAATGCTACCTCCTCAGGAAAGCATTCCTTACCTCTAAATATTGAGTTAGGAACTTCCTCATGTGTGCCTATTGCACCTATAATTATTCCATTATAGCATTTATTATATTCAATTGTATTTCCTGCTACTGGGGCAAACTATATGGAGGCAGAGACTGCATCTATATTGTTCATAACTATTGAATAAATGACTTCATTTAAAATATATCACTCCTGTCCCCTCCTCAAAAGAAGCAAATAACAGATTAAAAATGTTGAAAAGTAGCCTCAATAGGAAAAAGACTAATAAGTAATATTTTTGTCCTGTAATAATGAAGCAAATCTAGATTTCAATCAATTACCTGTGCCAAGCAAAGGATCATGTATTGCCACTTGCATTTTCACTAGCAGGCACAGTAATTATTCTTCCCCGCATTTGAATGCCCTGTTGTCATTATCAGTATGCACACAAAAGGATCAATAGGTACTAAATAGATTATAAAGATGTAAAACATTGAATTCATAAAATGCAGTACATAAAAGAAAAGTAAATCAAGGAAACACCAGAGGTCGTGAGACTAATGAATAAAAAATAAATCTTTCATAGTCTGCTTCCCCAGAGACATAACAGCATCTATAAATTCAATGAAATTGCTTCCTGTGAAAGACATTCAGAATCCCAAAGTCAAAGCCTTGGTATGGATTCAGGATAGAAATACAACCAACAGGGCCAATGCCCTGTGCCCTGCCCCTGATGACATCATAACTAACTCTGAACTGCCTTCACAAGCAGAACAAGTACACTTCTATCTCCTTTCACTGATGAGAGCTTTGTGAAAACGATGTTCCTTTACCTTTATTCCACTTCAGCCTATTCAATGCACTGTTTGTGGCTCTCTCCCTGGGGAGAGCCACTTTGCTCCCTTTGCCTGCCAGCCCTATAAATGTCTATAAACACCGTGCATTTGATCTAAGAAAATCTGTGTTTCCACATGATCTTGGGCTAGTTGCTAATGTTGCTTAAGTGCTCTAAGTCCCCTTCTTTATCCATAAAATGAACATCCCTTCCTTCTCTCTTTTTCTAGAAATATAGTTTAGAGTAAAGAGCATAGGTTTTGAATCAGATGCTGATTCAAATCACTCATGGCTATGTGACTTGTGCAAATACTAATCTTTCGGAGTCTTAGTTTTATCATCTTTAAAATATGTTAATTAACTGGGCATTGTAAGGATTAAATGAGATACAAATGTGAAGCACTTGTGTGGAGGCTGGCCAGTAACTTACTACAAAACAGTAGCTATTATTATCTCCTTTTCCATTTGTAGTGCTATCACTTATGGCAACAACAGCTAACAATTACTAAGCACTCACATCTCAGGCACTGTTCCAGTACCTTTCATGTATTAGGTAACTTAATTCTCTAGAGATAAGTACTAGGATTATCTCCATTCTTCAGATGAGGAAACTGAGGCAAAGATGTCCATTACCTTGCTAAGATCGAACAATGAGAGAGGTGAGCCCTTGCTCTTTATGGCCAAAAGATACCATGCTGTTTGTTCCTGGGGGCAGTGTCATGTGCACCCCCGCCGCCCGCCCTAAGCAACTTGAGAACTTCTGCAGGACGTGGCCTGCGTCACATGCATCTTGGTGCCCATCATGGCAGCTAGTAGGGAATCTTACCCACCCGGAGCCCTCCAATCATCTTTGATAATTGATTGGCAGGCAATTCACAATTGAATTCCAAAACATCTAGATCAGCGGTTCTCAACCTGTGGGTCGCGACCCCTTTGGGGGTCGAACGACCTTTTCACAGGGGTCGCCTAAGACCATTGGAAAATGCAGATATTTACATCACGATGCATAACAGTAGCAAAATTTCATGGCTGGAGGTCACCACCACATGAGGAACTGTATGCAAGGGTCGCGGCCTTAGGAAGGTTGAGAACCACTGATCTAGATTGTCAGATGACCTTGAAGTAGACAATTTCCCTGCTGAACCAAGATGTTTCTGAAGTAAAAGACAGAAGGATTCTGCCATAGGAGATGGATGATCCCTTCACTCAAATTCTTGAGTTTTCAAAGTCGGATCCCTGAAAGCTTAAAAAACTGAGAATAATTCTGACCAATATTTATATGTTTCTAGAGTCTGACCTGCCTGAGTTTAAGGCCTCTGTCACTCATTACAATTAAAACACCTGCCAGACAAGATGAAATGTGCCACTGAGTTTGTTGATATAGAGAGATATCATTTCCCCCTCAGCACACGTGGACAATGTTAACTGTTCATGTCACCATCAGGATACCGACTGAGTATATCACTCTGCAAATTAGGTGCTAGGGATGACAGGACACAAACCTCGTGGGCACAAACTCCATTCATTTGCAATATGTGATCAGTAGTTCTGAATTTTATCTTTTCATTATCTATAAAGAAAAACAATATGCATAATAAATGCATAAATAAGATCAATTCGTCCATTCTACTAATATTTATTGTGAATCTATTTTGTGCCAGCACTAGCAAGCAATCATAGTATAATCCTCATTAAAAAAGAACTCTATAGTGAAGGAAGTAATGTTTCCATTTTAAAATAAGTTAGAAGTCTGGAAAGTTAAATATGGTATATCCATATAATGGAATGCTATACAACTGTAATAAAACCAGTGGGGTACATCAGATGGTGTTAACTTATTAACAAGGATGATTGCTGAATAAAAAAAGCAAGAAGTGAGATACTCTTTAAAGAATCTCATTTACTATTATGTTAAAAAATAACAAGAAGAAAATGATGAAAAAGAAACATACATAAGTGAATTTGCAATGGTATTCTTGGGAAGGACAGTCAAAACCTGATGGTCTGAGATGGAAAAAACCCACATTTTTCATTGTACTTTTGTAACATAAAATGCTTTACCATTTTCCTGTTATTTTCGTAGTATGAAAGCTTACTAAAGGAGCTTAGCATTAATTATTACTTATTGGCCCATGCCAACCTGTGTCTGGCACATAATTGCAATTTCAGTATTTATTGCATAGATGTAAGTAATAATGCTATTAACTACCATTTATTTAAACACATTTATCTTTTTGATTCACTATATCAGGTTCCATTGCAATAATATAGGCAAAAACACTCTGCAGTGAGTCAGTTCCTATATATGCTTAAAGAAATAGAAGTTCAACAATCTGGATAAATATTCTGTAACTCAAACTTTTCCTTCATGCTTCTTTCTCATGTTTCTTAAAGTCTGAGTTGGTCAAAATTTTTTTTAACCTGACACTGATTTAAGGAAAGCAAATCTGTAAACATACATCACCACTTAATTAGCCATACCCATTAATTTTCTATGTATTTTGGAAAAAAAAAGTGATGCAGATTCATTTGAAAAAATCTGCATCATTGCCAATAGTAACATCAAGATGTTCTACATAGTGAGAGTAACCTTACACATCTTGAAGGCCATCCATCGGCACTACATTCCCAATTCAGCTCTCAGGGATTCCTGATATGACTAGCTGCTATCTCCCTTTGAGTGATGGTGAGCTAAGGAATTAGAAACGGACAGTTCCGTTTCCTTGGTGCTGATAAAGGGGAAACAAATTATGGATTTGCACTGAGTGTGCAATACATTGTTTTAAGTTGTTTTGTTGGAGCTTTTCTCCCATTAAGCAGCAACTAGGGGCAAAAAGACATCTGGTAACTTTCTCAGAGAAAATCTTAACAGATTTGTGGGTATAACTCTACTCTGTTTTGTAAATATACCCCAGGCAGTGGCATAAATTAAAATTCGTTTTTAAAATGGTTTCAACAAGAGCAATATACTAGAAATTAAAGTCCTACTACCCCAATAATCATAAGAACCACCATGTATGGAACACTCCTTATAGGCAGGCATAGTGCAAAGTGCTTTACAGGCAAGTAACCATTTAATGCTCACAATTCTATGGGGTGTCATTATTATTCCTATTTTGCAGATGAATAAACTGAGGCTCACTGAGATGTATTAGTCTGCTCAAGTCATACAGCTGGTGAGTGGAAGAAAGGAGATCCAAACAGATTTCTGAAGAACTCCAGAGCATTCTGGAACACGGTTTTCCATCTGTGCTCAACAAGTGTGTATATAGAGAGAACAGTAAAAATCAAAGGGACAATAATTAACCTTCTCTGACTTTGGCACCTTTGAGTACAGCATGTCAGGTGTGGTAGACAAACAACAGCTCTGGCACTCGGAAGCCTAGGATTGTTCTAGTCCTGCCATGAGCAAACCTGAATGCATCACTTCATCTGTCCACGCTTTGTTCTCTGTGGCCATCAGACGAGGAGCTGGACTAGAATAGCCCTTAGTTCTAAACTGTACATCTACAAGGAAGGGCTGTGTAGAAGCAATGTTGCTGGATGCTAAAGTACAAAAAGATTGAACCTAAGCCATCAAGCACACATTTGAACATATCATGTCCACTTTACAGAGAAAAGCTTTGACAGAGTATTAATCAGCAGCCAGCAATGACCTCCAGTGGCTGTTGTAAATCCAGTGGTTAATTTCTGGCAATCTTAACGGACCTATCAGCAGCATTTGACAGAGTTAACAGACTCTCCTTCTCTTCGAAACCTTTTCTTCACTGGACTACCAAGATCCCATTCTCCACTGGTTTTCCTCTCTACCTCACTGGAGGCCCCTTCACCATGCAGTGCCTCAGCACCTTTTTGTGCCCACTAATCCTCTTGGCACTCTCCTCAAATTTCATGGATTTAAATGCAGTCCACATGCTGATGACTTCAAGTGTATAGCCCTATCCCAGAACTCCAAATGTTTACATCCAGCTGTCTACTCAGCAGCTCTTATAGTATGTCTAATGGGTATCTCATGCCCCAAAATGAGTTCCTCTATTCCCCCAACTCTGCCTTTAGTGAAGGGCCATTGCAGTAAATGGGTACTATACCTTTCTATATGCTCAGGCAAGGGGGCCTTATTAAGGGTGAAAGCCAAAGTCCTTACAACTCACAAATCCTCCCAGGATCTTATTCCCACTCATCTGTAATTCTCTCTCTGATCTCATCTCCAGTTACTCTTCCCTACCCCCACCATCTCCAGCTACTCCAGCCAGCCTTATCTAGCTCACTTACTATGCCCTCTGCTTGGAACATGTTTCCCAGACCCTGGGTATTCACAAGGTTGACTCCCTCACCTTTCTCGGGTATTTGTTCAAATGTTACCTTTCCTCGACCATTCTGTTTTAAACTGCAACCCATTCCTCAAAGCATTCTATTTCCTTCTCCCTGCTTTTATACTATACAATAAAACCCTAATATGCAAAATGACTGAATAGTGCAACTACCAGTTGCTATGACACACAGTGCCCATTAGGGGACAGATGCTCAATGCAGGAGCTGACCCCTGGTTGTCAGTGAACTCCCAAAGGGGGAGTGTCGCTCAGCCAGAAGCCGGGCTCACAGCTGGTGAGCACAGTGGCCATGGGAGGAACCTCTTTCCCTTCTGCTGCAGAAGGGCAGTAAGGAGTGAGGGGTCTGACTGTGAGAGCCCCGGACTGCGAGAGGGATGTCCAACTGCTGGTTTAGGCCTGATCCCTGAGGGGAAGTGGGACTAAGCCATCAGTCGAACATACCCCAAGGGGTCCCAGACTGCAAGAGGGCACAGGCATGGCTGAGTGACCCCTGCTCCCCAGTTCAAGAATGTCGTGCACCGGGCCTCTCTAGTTTCTTCATAAAGTTTTATCATCTGGATAGATACATGCAAAGAAAAAAAAAGAAAAGAAAGAAACTAGACCACTTTCTTATCCTATATATAAGAATATATTCAAAATGGATTAAGACAAATGTAAAACTCAAAACCATTTGAGTTTTAAAACTCATTTAAAACTCCTAGAAGGAAACATAGGCAATAAAATCTCTGATATTTCTTAGCAATATTTTTTTCTGATATATCTCCTCAGCAAGAGAAACCAAAAAAATAAATAAATAAACAAATGGCCAACAGACATATGAAAAGATGCTCAACATCATTAGTCATCAGAGAAATGTAAATTAAAACCACAGTGAAGTATTACCTCACACTTGTCGAATGTTGTCATCAATAAATCCACAAACAATGAGTGCTGATGAGGGTGTGGAGGAGTGGGAAACCTGGTGTGCTGTTGGTGGGAATGAAGACTGGTACAGTCACTGTGAAAAATGGTAAGGAGGATCTTTGAAAATTTAAAAATGAAACTGCCTTATGAACTAGCAATCCAAATTCTAAGTATATATCCAGAGAAACCCAAAGCACCGATTTGAAAGGATATGTGCACCCTCCATGTCCACTGAGTTGTTACAATAGCTAAGATACAGAATCAACCCAAGTGCCCATCAACAGACAAGTGGATAAAAAAGCTGTGATACATGTATATAAAGGAATATTATTTGGTCATAAGAAAAGAATGAAATCTTACTATTGGGACAATATATATGGACCTAGAGGGTAAATGCTAAGTGAAATAAGTCAATCAGAGAAAGACAAATACTATATGATTTCATTTAGATGTGGAATCTAAAGAATAAAATTAATAAACAAGCAAAATTCAAACAGGCTCACAGACACAGTGGACCAACTGATAATGGCTGCCAAAGGGGTGAAGGTTGGGGGGACTAGGTGAAAAGGTGAAGGGACTAAGCAGTACAAATTGGTAGTTACAAAATAGTCACAGGGATGTAAAGTACAGCATAGGGAATATGTCTATATATATAAAAGCCTAAGCAGCTGTCCAACTGCTTGACTGTCCAACTGATAGTTATGACATGCACTGACCACCAGGAGGAAGATGCTCAACACAGGAGTTGCAGAGCAACAGCAACTTTGCAGAGTGCCCTCTCACATCCTAAAACCCTTGGGGGATGTCAGACTGCTGGTTTTGACCTGGTCCCTGCAGGCCAGGCTAAGGGACCCCACCTGCCTGAGGAACCCTACTCACTCCGCAGACACCCTTTGAGCCACTGCACCACCCCAGGTGCGGCCGGCCAGGGAGGGACCACAGAAGGTTGGCCCATCTTGCCAGTTCTTCCCTTCCAGCCACCTTCTAATTAATTTCCTTTTAATTTGCATGAATCCATGCACTAGGCCTCTAGTTCAATAATATTGGCATAAGTATGTATGGTGCCAGGTGGGTGATGGAAATATCATGGGAACACTTTGTAAAGTATATGATTATTTAACAAATTTGCTGTACACCTGAAACTAATCTTATATAATAAAAGACTAATATGCAAATTTCCCCTTGACCAGGAGTTTGACCAGGGGGCAGGGCTGGCCAACTGCCTATGGCCCTTCCCCCTGGCCAGCTCTGCCCCTGATCAGCCCCCACACCTAAATTGGAGGTGGGGCTGGTGGGCCAACCTCCTGCATACCCTCCCCCAACCAGCCTGACCCCTCCCATGCACAAATTAATGCACCAGACCTCTAGTACAAAATAATAATAAATGCAAAAAATGTTCACTACCTGATATATTTTTTATTACATCCATGCATTTACTGCCTATATTCCCCAACTAGAACAGCTCCAGGGACGGGGAATGATTTGTCTGTCTTGTTCACTGATGAATCTCTAACATCTATAACAGTGCCTGAAACACAGGTATTCTTTGTAGAAAAAAATGATTTAATTTATAGTCATCCACGTATAGCTTGTGAAGGGTAGCAGAACATGCTACTTTAGCATAAGGATTACTTTGAGCTGAAGACAACTGAGAAGAAGCAGATATAAGAAAAGTCCTCAATGCTCCCCCTTTTTGCCTAAAAGCAAAACATAAACTCATAGAGGTGTCCCCTCTCTATAGGAAGGACATAAGTTAATCACCAGAAATAACTCTAGACCCTCAGCAACCCAGAGAAGGCACCAGAAGAACTTGTGTAACAGTCCTTGCTAAAACTAGCTCTTACCTACCACTAGCTTCCTCGTGTATTTGCCTTCCCACAATTTGCCAAACCTAGAAGCTCAAAGTCCTTTTCCTTTGCTTGTCACATCTCTACAAATGTATTATTTTTCTAACCACCCTATTGAGTTACTCATCACTGATACTCCTGTGTGTGCACATGCACATGTTAACAAACCTTTATTTTTCTCTGTTAGTCTGATTTACAGAGTCCAGCTGGAGAACCTAGGAGGGTTGAGGGGAAAAGTTGTTTTTCCTCCCCCTACTGCAGAGCATTCTCAGTAGCCATTTCTCTGTAAGAGACAGGAAATGATGAAATTCCAGTCTCAGACACTAGTTTCTTTTCCTCTCCTCTAAAAATAGTGGTCATTTTTGAATTCAGAAGTACATATCATGGTGTCCCATTTAGACTTCACAGTCCCAAATAGTAAAGAGGAAATATGTTATCTTTTCAAAAGTATCTGAATGATAATCAGTGTGTTTTCATTTGTAGATTAACTTTTATAATATACTATATGACATACATGCCAACATTCATATGTTAATCTTAAAACTATCTTTACATATCAACAGCCTGCAATGTTATTTGTTTATCTGCAGCAGGATGTACTGATTTTCTGATTTTTCAATTCTTTTTTTCCCTTCAAATTTGAACTCTGTCTTTCATTCATCATAATTCTGTAATGGCAAATGACAGTCACCAGGTATTAGTGGTCAAAGCTCAGAAACTAGCACCAAAGAGCCTGAGTCTAAGTCAAATATTTCTGTGAGGATCAATGCATAATCCATACAAAGCACAGCGCTTGACAAACAGGAAGCACTCAATACACATGAACTATTCTTATTATTTAGACTTCATCTGAAGATCCTGGCTCTCAACAAATGCAGGCCTTATAGGTCCCAAATCGAGTCCCACCAGCTGCAATAAAATAGTCTCTTTTTCAGTTTATGGCTAATGAAAATGACTCCATGTTCTAGTAGACAAATCAAACCACCTTAAATGTCCTAATAAGGTATTTGAATGTGAGTTTTAAAAGAAAACTCTTGAGGGGTTAAGAACTGGCTGATGGGTAAATGAATCATCTGTCGGCATCTAAAATACCATAGAGGGAGATGGAGAGCAGGAAGAAAAGGGGAAGAAAAGAAAAAGATATTATCTAAGAAAAGGGTGAGTCTGAAAGGATTACTTTAGCATTAGAACAGTGTCAACCTCATTCCCCTTTCAAATAGGCTTCCTGGACAGATAAATCAGGAGAAAGCTAAATACTCCATGCTCACCAATGCACTGTTATATAACAACGACGATACTGAACACTCAGATGGATTGCACCTACTGTGTGCCAGGCACTGCTCTGGGCTGTGTATGGGCCCACTTCGTCCTCACTGCACCATCCTAGAGGACACCGTTATTATTCCCTTTTGCAACTGAGCAAACTGGGGCACCAGGAGTTACATGCCCTAATTCCAACAGCTGGCAAGTGGCACAGTCAGGATTTAAATACAGGCAATGCAGTTCTAGTGTCTATGCACATGTATTCTCCCTAATGCATGTCCCCTGAGGTCAGAGACAGATTTGTGTTGTTATTATTTTGGGAACTGTTCCTCTTGCCCCACCCTACACAATTCCAGAAGGGTTGTCTCTGTTTCCTACCATACGCTTAGCCACAAGGTTGGGCATGACTCAAAATAACCAGGTAAGGTCCACCTCTGGTATTTATTCTATTGAAACTATCCTCCTTTGAACTGAGAGCTATATGGCTATGATCCCAAAGTGGTCAGAGTGCTTGTAACCTCACTACATAGAGGCACAAGGTAGTGCTTAGAGCATGAGGCCAACCAGGGGCAGGGGTCAAAATGAGAAAGGGGTAGATAGAAGAGGGATGGGGAAGGCTGTGTGAGTCCCTAGATCCAGCTGTACCCAATACACATGCCACTGCTTGCTTAGAAAAGCAAGTTATGTTTACACAAATCATCTCTACCTTACTATTTAAGTTATTAGTTTGTATGACTTGCAGCAAAAGAATCCGAAGGAATACATTTAACTAGGCACTTAACATCTTCAGGGTGATCTGGAGGAAAACAAGCTGCATCTTAAACAAGAAGATCGATTTACAGCTAAAGGAACATATGTTCATAGATTAAACACACATCTTCTGAGCATCTATCCTGTGTCAGGTACTGTGCTAGACACAGGGGAGTAATGACATATAAACACTGTCTTAGTTCTGAAGGAGTACACAGTCTAAGTAGCAGGCACATATGGAAACAAATAATGACAACACAGTGAGCTAGCTGGTTAATATACAGTTCTTGCCTCAGGCTTTTGCTCTTGCTGTTTCCTCTACAGAAACACTATGTGCCCAGAACCATAACTTTTGAGGCTGGTGTGTTAGTTTCCTAGGGTTGTTGTAAAAAAGCATCACAAACTGAATGGCTTAAACAACAGAAATTTATTGTTTCATAGTTCTGAAGCCTAGAGGTCCAAGCTCAAGGTGTCAGCAAGTTTGGTTTCTTGTGATGGCAGGGAGAGAGAATCTGTTCCATCCTTCTCACCCAGATCCTGTTGGTTTGCTGGCAATCTCTGGTGTCTTCCTTGTCATACTGGCCTGGAGGCCTATCCTACTACAGTATGAACTCATCTTAAGAAGTTATATCTGCAATGAACCTATTCCCAAAGAAAATCACATTCTGAGGCACTGGGGGATAGAACCTCAACATGATTTTTCAGGGGACACAATTCAACCCACAACAGCTGGCTTTTTCTCACCATTCAAGTCTCGGTCTACGTATTATCCCCGTAGAGAAGCCTTCCCTAACCACCCAGTTCTTTCCAACCACCTGTCTATTTCATTGCCCTATTTATTTTCTTCATACACTCACCACTACCAGAAAGTATCCTACTTGTTTATTTGGTTTTGATCTGTCTCTTCATTCTAGAAGGTAAACCTCATGAAGTCAGGGACTTTGTCTTGTCTGTCCACTTGGCTCCGGAGCCTGGAGCAGTACCTGACACATGGTGTGTTCAATCAATATCAATTGCATAAACACATGCATTAAAGAGTATCACCTGACAATTCACAAACATAATGTCAGAGAGTGCCACCGCTCTGAATGAAAACAAAGAAGGTAAAAAAAATAGGGAGGTTGGGAAGTCTTCGAAGGTGCTGACATGGAGACAGACAGGATTTCAGCGACAGTGAGGTTGACAGGATGACTGGAGTGAGATGTGAGGCGGTGCAGAGCAAGGAGACTTGCAATAAGGAAGCTGAAAGTGGGACCCTCTGCACTACCAGCCTCTAGCTAGACCTTCAGTTAACAAAGTACTTGAATTTGCTACGTGCAATACAGTTTTCCCTTATTTGTGAATCCCTCTCTCCTCTGCCTCATAGGCATTTCCAGCATTTCTGTGGAACTTTACATTTTCTGTTTTTCATGCCTCATACCCCTGCAGTGAGCACCCTGAGTGCAGGGAACCCAAAAAATGTGCCCAATAGATATGAAAAGGTAGGGGACTTCTGCCTGGTGCCTCTCCCTATGGATGCCCCTTCTGCTATAAAGACTGTTTTCCCCATTTAAAAACAAGGCATGATGTCATGCACAATGGCACAGCAGAGAGTTCTAGGAGTCAGCCCTCCACAAAGCAACCATTGAGATTCCCAAATCAACTATTTGGGAACTCTGGGACAGAACAGGATGGTTATAACAACCAGGGGAGTGCTCGAGGCAAGGAGAGGTTGCTGATATTTCCTAAACCAGCTACTAACCCCCATTCCTCAGCCCTGTCCCAGCCTGGGTGGGGTTGCTGGGGGAGAGGATGGGAAGGGGAGCTCATGTTGCTAGAACAGTAGGCTCGTGGCAGGGGGGCCAGTGGGGACCCTGTGTTCTAAAAATTTAAGATTGTGCATTTTGGTTGCAGAGCCGGTGTCTTCCTTTCATTATTGTTGCCACAGGATACACAACAGGATGTCAACTCCCGTGTTGCTCCCTAGAAAGCCAAAATGTTTAGCCACGTGAGATTTATTCCTTCATTTATTCATTTGGTCAACAAATACTGAGTGCCTTTTATGTGCCAGGCACTGGAAATATAAGAAGAAACAAAACAGACAAAAATCCAGTATAAGTTCTGATGGGTCATCACAGACAGAGAAAGTGGTGGTTCATTGAAGTGTTGAGTGAGCACAGAGGCAGAAATGGGTTACTGTTCTTGAGTCATTCCAGACCCCTCTGAATGGTACCAGATAGTTATATCACATTTTATTCATGTTGAGTCTCTTGACCTAGAGATAAAAACCATGCAAGTTAATTCTTAGGTCCCTGATCACATCACACCACCATCACCCAGTACCCAGGCCAGAGATCTGTGAATCAAAAATGGCTCAGAACAGACTGTCCAACCTCAGAGGGAAGAAGGGGAGGGAGAGAGGGAGAAGGGTAAAAGATCAACCAAAGACTTCTATTCATGCACATCAACATAACCCATAGACACAGACAGTGGGGCGGGGGGGTGAGGGCATGTGCTGAGGGGTGGAAACGGTTGGGGAGAGGTAAATGGGGGAAAAGGAGACATACATAATACCTTAAACAATAAAGAATTTAAAATTAATTAAATAGACCTGTACTTAAAGGGCAAGAAAAAAAAGATTCAAAGTCTCTTGGTCATGTCCAGAGACAAATAATCACATAACAGCTATAATAATAAAGATGATATTTTTTTCTCTTTTCATTTAACTAGATAATGGTTTTGTTTTGTTTTGTTTTTTTAATGATCTCAATCTTCCCAGAATGATTTAAGTGGACTCCTGCCCAAGATAGAAGCCAAACCACTGTCCTCCAAAATCAGGCTTCCCAATTAGAATCTTGGTCTGGAGCAATCATTCAATCTCCCTGAGCATCGTTTTGCCTGTTAAGTGGGGATAGTAACACATACCTCTAAGGGCTGTGGTGAGATGTGAAAGATGTGAAAAGTGCTTATAACAACTCCTGGCACATATATATTATTGGCCAATAAAAACCTCCCAACATCCCTTCATCTTTTAATCTAGAGAGTATCCTGCTCTGTAAAGCCATGCACCCAAAAGATGAATGATGTAATTATCACAGCACACCCAGTAGGGAGGCAGTTTTGGGGAGTGGGGCAGCACATTCCAGCTGGCAGTACACAGGCCAGGGTTGGCTGCTAGATTCAGCTTCCCAAGAGCTCAGAGCCCTGCCTGCCAACCAAGTTAACATGGGTCTTTGTGCAGAATTTCCCAGGGAGACTCTGCTTCCTTACCTGCTCTGCACCCCCTATTGTTTTCCTTTAAAGCTATTTGAAACAGGTTTGGCCTGACCTAGTGCTCACCAGGCAAGAAGAACAGTGCAAAGGCTGTGTCACAGGGACCAGCACACTGCCAGCCTTTCTCAGTTTTCATCACAAGAGAATGCTCTCAAGCCTCCCTTTCCTCCCTTAATTTGCATTTTGAAAGTCCTCCAACCTGCCCTGAGAGGGCATTTAAAGAGATCATCAAATGGAGCCCCTGAGATTCCTTTTACAGCACTGATTCTCTCTCTGATTACCAGGTTAGAAGCCTGCTTCCCTGGGCACCACTGTTTGACAAAAGGTAGGTAACTGCTAGGCAAAATCAAGCCAGGGCTGGGGCACAACTCAAGGCAACTGATTGCCCCATTACACCAAGTGAAATAAGTCAGAGAAAGACAAATACAGCATGTACCATTACTCACTTACATGTGGAATCTAAGAAAAAAACACCTACTCACAGGAATAGAGAATAGAATGGTGGTTGTCAGAGGTTGGCAGGTGGGAACATGGAGAGTTGTTATTCAGAGGGCACTGACCTCCAACCATGAGTGAATTCTGAGGATTTAAGGTATAGCATTGTGACTCTAACTAACAATACTGTATTTTATTTCATGTTATCATCACACACACACACACACACACACAATTTATGTGAGGGGATAGCGATGTTAACTAACTTTACTGTGGTAACCATTCCCCAATATACTGTATACATGTATCAAATCATCATGTACAGCTCAAACTTACATATGTCATATAGTTATAATATCTCAATAAAGCTGTGTGTGTGTGTGTGTGTGTGTGTGTGTGTGTGTGTGTGTTGGAGGTGCCGGGGGAGGAGAAGGGGAGAGGGGAATCATTTGAGACCTGTGGCTTCTCTCCAGTTTCCTGTCCCACTATAGCCTACAGACTTTTTCTCTTAAGTTTTTAAAACTAAAATGCTAGAAACTGCTTCCCTGTCAAGGCTTAAGAAAATGGTAACTGTTTGGAGGATCACAACTCTTCCCATTGGACCCTATATCCATGTAAACAGGGACTGGGGTTTCTTTGCATTCCTAGCATCAAATTCAGAAACTGGCCTAAGAAAAGCTGTTGAAAAGATAAATAAATACTATTGACACGTATACATTCCTGTTAGGAATTAGAACATGTATGATAAATATCTTCAGGACAACAAATTAATTAAAAAATCAATGATGTACTACATTCTCCTATAGTTTTATGAAAATTACAACTATCTCAAAATTAAAGAAAATAATATACTGCAAAATGTGCTTTGATATTTATTAGTACTAACACAGACCCAATAATTCTAGCCTTCACCAATATAAGATTTTCTCATTTAGAACGTGAGGAAAATAACAGCTACCTTGTTGCACTTTTGTGAAGATTAAATGAGTTAACACATGCACGGTCCTAGGAATAGTGCTTGGAACACAGCGATCACTTAAGATATGTTAGCTATTATTGTTGTTATCAGCAGGCACTGACCTTCCTAACACTATTAGACCAAGTTAAACAGAAGTTCATTTAGTTAAACTGCCCAGAAAAGTATTAACAGATGCACATATAATTTACCCCCCACAACAGCATTTGCCCTTGGAGCTTTGAATTCCTTCTAAATGCCAGTAATGGATTCTCATCGTACAAGAATTGCCTTCAAATTTTTTACTTCTTAGAATGTGACAGTACTTAAAGCAGAAAGATATATTTAGCAGACCCTAAACATATATGCAAAAGAAGTAAATTAGCAGCTTCACCAAAAGGTTCCTTTCAAATAAAATCAGAGAAGAATTTTTACCTTCCCTTCAGACCAGAAGATGTTCGTGATTCCACAAAGCAGGGGGCACTTTTATTTGCTAAAGGCCCTGAGTTTATGAGAGTTTTGAATGACTACTATGTAGGTTAAAAATAATTACTGAGAAACAGAAACTGAGAGACCAAAAGCAGAAGTATTTACAAAATTGCTCTGGTGGCTCTCTCAGGGTGGGTGTTTTCCTGTTTCTCAGAACACCATCCTTCACTCCAGTCATTTCCAAAGGAGTTGGGGGTAGTGACAGTGAAGGGCACTGTTGGTCTCTGGTATGCAAGATGCTGGGCCATACAAGGGTTACAAGATCAAGTAAATGTGTAAATACCTACTATACTGTACCTCTCTCCTAGAGAGCCACAGTGCCCAATGTTCCGAGCCCCCTCTAGGAAAGAAAACTATTTAGTTATGGATTCAGGACAACTGAAATGTGGCTAGTACAACTGAGTCCGAATTTTTAGTTTCAGTTACTTTTAATGGAAATAACTATATATGGCCTATGGCTACTGTGTGAGCTAGTACACCAGCTTATCCACTCCAAGTTCCTTCACATGATTTCCACAAAAATAGAGATGGTCAAGGACTAGGGGAGGCTCTCCAGAGGCTCTGGAAATGGACTATTTTACTTCCCAAAGAAGCAAGGAGAATTGAACCTACTGCTCATAAATCTTTATGTACATTACTGACATGGCTAAAGACAAGCACCATTACCATTTACTAAATAGAGAAACTGGCATATAGGTCAACTAATTGGTATGAACAGTAACTGCTATTTGTGGAATCTCTACATGTGCAAAGGGTTTTATATGTGATCTTTACAGTAATCACCGAGGTAAACATTATTGTCTTTCTTTGACTGCTGTGGAAATGGAGGTTAAAGAAGGGTAGTGGCTTAGGAAAGGTAATACGGTAAAAGGAACTATGATTGGAACTCAGACTTACCCTTCAAAGCCTAAGCAAAATATAGTTTAGGTCTTCAGCAAATTTTCCTGTCAAGATTCAGTCACTAAGCATTTTTTGAGCATCTATGATATTTACAACACCATGCTGAGTGTTGGGGGCTGGGTGGCTAGGTGGGAATCAAAGATAAATAAGGAAAAGCATCAGGACCCAGAACCTCAGCATTGTGTGGGCTTGTTTCTTCCCTGACAAAGTACATTAATTATTCCATTAGTCACAGTGAACTCTTCTAGTATATTATAGCAAATGGCCCACAATAAAAGATTAGCTAATGTTTTTAGCACTTCAAAAACATAAGAACCAAAAGCACAAGTGACAAGAGAAAAAAACAGGTAAATTACACTTCATAAAAATTCAACACCTGTGCACCAAACCATACCATCAACCAAGTGAAAAGACAAAATGGGTGAAAATATTTGCAAATCATATATCTGCTAAGGGACTTGTGTCCAAATACGTTTTTAAAAAACCCTTACAACTTAACAATAAAAAGACAACTGGTACACGTTTTTGTCTGAATGTGTATTTCTTTTGGGTCTAGGAGTGGAACACAGGGTCACATGGTAATTCTGTGTTTAGCATTTTGAGAAAGGGCGAAACTCTCTTCCCAAGTGGCTTCACTATTTTACAATCCCACTAGCAGGCTGTGAGGGTCCAAATGTTCCCACAACCTCACCAACACTTGTTATTGTTTTGTTTTGTTTTGTTTTGTTTTGTTTTGTTTTACTTTAGCCACTCTCATTGGTGTGAAATGGTATCTTATTATGATTTAACTTGCATTTCTCTAGGAGTAGGAATGCTGAACACCTTTTCATGTTTATTGGCCAGCTGTGTATCTTCATCAGAGAAACAACTATCCAAATTCTTTCCCCCTTTCTAAATAGGTTGATTTTATTGTGTAATAGTTCCTCGTATATATTCTGGATACAAGTTACTGGTCAGATACATGATGTGCAAATACTTTCTCCTATTTTTGAATTTGCTCTTTTATGAGTCAACTCAGGTTCTCCCGCCTATTCCTCACTCAGGAAAGAAAATGTCATCAGGAAACATGAACTACACCATTTTTAAGAAGAGCATCTCGCTTGCTGATGAGGGGCAATTAAGAGACCCTCAGCCCACAGCACGGAAGGGGCAGTAATGTTGGGAAAATAAGGGGGACAGCACGACTAAGCAGGCTGGGAAAGAAATATTAGGGCTGAATTGGTTATGCCCAGATTTTAAAATGAAAAAAATTGCCCATCTCTTTTCTTCTTCTATTTTGTTTTAAATCCATCCTTAGCCATTTTCTCCTAAATGTATCTAAGTATGTCATAATCATCACTACACAGCCATATGGGGCCATGATGCAGAGAACCTGACTTTGTCCACAAAAAAGTGGAAATGTGTCATAATGAGCTATGTGAGCCCAAACCAGGAGGGTCATGGGAGAATACATGGACATATGTGCAGAAAGGCAGGCAGCTTTCATCCCTCCCTTGGATCTGCCTCCTACACTGCTATTAGCATTATGAACAAGGCAAAAATAAAGCATATCTGGCTAGAGAGGACCCCAAATGGGTAAGAACTAGATATGAAAACTTCTCTCTCAATAAATAGAAGTTTTTTGGAGGAAATAAAACAAGAAACAGAAACAAAATTCACAATGATCCCAAAAGGCAAATCCTGGAGAAAACCCAAAAGGATAAACATGGCAAATTCTCAATAGATGCTAGATATAAGTGTTATTAGTAGTAATAATATAAATTATAAAGCACCAAATTTATTATTAAACAACAATTACATAAAAAGAGGCAATTATATAAAAAGATACTAATAGCCGAGACCGGTTTGGCTCAGTGGATAGAGCGTCGGCCTGCAGACTGAAGGGTCCCAGATTCAATTCTGGTAGGGGGCATGTACCTTGGTTGTGGGCACATCTCCAGTATGGGGCGTGCAGGAGGCGGCTGATCGATGTCTCTCTCTCTCGTCGATGTTTCTGACTTTCTATCCCTCTCCCTTCCTCTCTGTAAAAAATCAATAAAATATTTTTTAAAAAAAATAAAATAAATAAAATAAAAAGACACTAATAGAAAACTGGCTTGGCCAAAATCTACAGGAGGAAAAAAAAATTGGTGTTTTTGTAGACCACAAGCTTTGCATATACTAACACTGCAAAGCAGCTGCTAAGTAACTTTTGCCACATCTGTCTATATCAAAGGAACTGATAGACACAAAAGATGTGGATGATCTGAAGTACATCTAGCAAGAAGTGACCAAATGACTGAAGGTCTGGAATCCAAATTAAATGCAAAATAGCTGATAGAACTGGAGGTGTTTGACCCTTTAGAAGTAAAAGTTTAAGGTAGTTATTCTTAAATACTTGAAGAATTGCCAATAACAACTCCCCTTGTTTTACTAAGGGGTAAAAATTACAGGAAGATGTTATGCTCCATAAAGGAAATAACTTTCTAATACTTAAATTTATCCAAGAATCAATCTCATGGGCTTGAGAAGTTATAATCCTCTTTGATTGGCCATGCCTGCCTACCACACAGAGGGTTATCTGCGAGCAAGAGGAATCTAAGGACTCCTGTGGTGGGTGAAAGGTTCTTACCAACTTCACGAACCTGCAATTCTATGATGCTGACCTTGGCTGAGATTAATGAAATTAGTAGTCAAAGCCCAGTGATAATCTATTTTCCAACCCATCTTTATGTGATAAATGGTGGACACTTTAAGATATTCTTGATAGATCCTGGAAGAAAATGATTAAATAATAGTGTCTCAAATATGAACAACTTATTTTTTAAATACCCTTCTACTATACTTAAACCCTCTATTTCTTATTTGCAAAAGGAGTTAAATGGGATGGCAAAGGTGAATAAACTCTGAAAACCTAAAAGCAATGTAAGGGATATTTAGTACTATTGCTGTTTGCCCATAATCAGAGAAGCACTGAACTAACTTTAATAAAAGAGAAAGCACATCCAAAAGGAGCAATTGTTTGTTTTGTGTTTTTTTTTTTACTTTCAGTTATAAATAGCAGCAAGACAGGTTAATTTCATCTTTTATATAAAAAGACACTAATAGAAAACTGACTTGGCCAAAATCTACAGCAGGATTTGCAGACTTGATAACCAGAGTGACAGAGACCTGCAGGCACGATGCCAGTAGGCTGCCTGTCACAGACAACTAGCAAGAGAACTCGCAGGCCAGGCTTTGTCTTCTGTACTCAAACAGGAATAAATGCAGGACCCAGAGAGGATGTGAAAACTGGGGCAGTTAAACTAAGACTAAACCGAAGAGACAGGCTAAAAGGCACAGTCCAAGCATAATCTACAAAAGAAAAATAATTGAGGAATTGAACTTCCTAAAAATTAAAAACCTTTGCCTTTCAAAATCACCACTAAGAAAATGAAAAGATAAGTCACTGTTAGAATAAAATAGCTACCAATCATATCCAAAAAAGGTCTTGTATCCACAATATATAAAGAACTCTTACAACTCAATAATAATAATAATAGGACAAAGAATGCAAATGAAAAACAGGCTAAAAGTTGAATGAACATTTCACCAAAACAAGAAATATGAATAGCTAATAAACACATGCAAAGATGTGCAACATTATTAGTCATTAAAATGTGCAAATTAAAACCACTTTCATGACTATCATAAAAGGACAAACAATGTCAAATGTTGGCAAGGATGTGGGGCAACTGGAATTTCCTGGTATCCTAAGAGTGGGAAGATAAAAACGGTACAGACACTTGAGAAAACAGTTTAACAGTGTCTTAAAAGGTTAAACATGTATCTATCATAGGTCCAGCAATTTTATTCCCAGGCATCTACCAAAGAAAAGTGAAAATATTTGTGTACATACAGAAGTACACACAAGTGATTGGAGCAGCATTAGTCAAGTAGCCAAAAAATGAAACAATGCAAATATCCATCAGCTGGTGAATGGTTTAACAAAAGATGGTATATCCATATAATGAAATATCACAAAAACTCATTGAATTGATAATAAGTGAATTTTACAATAAGTAAACTATATTTCAAAAAAGCCTTTTTATGAATGGCATAGCCTAAGACACATGATGTAGCAGTCTGGATCAGAGGGCAGATCTTTAAGTTATATTCATTCTATATGACATATTCAGTTCAAAGAAACAGAATGGAGAGGAAGGACACATTTTCTTTTTCTTCTATTTTACTTATCAAAAGCAATTTCTTCAGATATCTCAAGGTCTGAAGTTAAAAATGCCCAGGTTTCCTTATAACATGATTTGGAGGCAGTCTGCCTAGAGGTTAAAGGTGGAGACAGTGGACTCAACCTGAGTCTGAAACCCAGATCTAGTATTTACTAGGTCACCTGGAGCAAGTCACTTAGCCTAACTTGTTCCTGTAAAACTCAATTCATACACATCACAGAGCTGTTTAAATGTGCACACTGCCCAATACACAGAAGTACTTAATAAAGGCCAATGTCATTTTTTATCATCAACACATCATTCTTACCATCACTATCAACCTGGTTCCCTCAGGAAGTTTGACAATGTGACCGATACATATGTGTTCTCAGCGGACACTTGCACTTCATTACTGCTCTATGCAATTTAATTCAGACTCCTACAACCCAAACAAAACCAGGGCTCCTTGAAACCCTCATTCATTATCTCAGGAACTTAGACATTGAGAGAAAGTCCCTAAATCATTTACTGGAAAGCTGTCCTGTCACCTGGATAACTATGGTATTTTCCAAGTCAACAACAGAAAAAATTGAAATAGGTGTATTTTTTTGTTTCTTTAAAACTGGATAAAGGAGAAAATGTCAGCATCTCCTCAGAGATGCCTGGCAAACAGGGAAATAACATTAAAAAAAATACAGCCATCTGTCAAGAGTTTCTGGCACACTGACAAGATGACTAGGCCCTACACCAGAGAATCACCACCATCCATAGGGTAAAGCCAGGGGCGTGGCACAGTGCTATTTCCGGGGTATACAGCTGGAATCCAGCCAAGTTAAAAACAAAACAAACAAAAAAAAAACCTTGCTTTTTCTGTTTGTTTGTTTTTAAGTCTACAGAAAAAAGGAAGGGAAACTACAGGGGAGTGAATTCTCTATTCTATAAGACAAGCATCCCCTGGGAAAATACCTGTGGTGCTGGAACCACACCTCAGCACATCAGAAGTTCGCTAGCTCACCAGCACACACTGCCCTAGAGAGCCCCAGGCTTCCCGCACTTTCTTCTCTCCACACACCTCAGAGAACAGCAGGCACCATGGCCAGGGACATGGGCCCTTCACTTGCTGGTGAGACACAAACTTCCAAGACCTTAACATATTCCAAGGAAGTGTGCCATGGGCTTGACCTGTCATGAGCACTGCTCTAACTCTGCATCCATAGAAACTTCATGGTCTCTGTGGGGACTTTTCATGGAAAAAAGCAACTTCCTCATGGGAAAGTCTACTAGGGCAAATGTAACTGCTCTGACATCCGAGTCTATCTTTGAATGCTGCCTCTGCTCTGCTCTTTCCCCTATAAACTCATAGAACTTGAGAGCTGAGAAGGCCTCCAAGGGCCCAGAGAGGTGAAATGACTTACCAGAGGCCACAAAATTTGGACGTGGCTGAGCCAAGACCAACACCCAGCTTTATCCACAGAAACTGCAAAACACTTATTGCTTTAGAATACAACCCACCAAAGAGCATGCTCCTAGCTCAGAAAGAACGCGCTCATAAAGAAATTATCACAGAAGTAAGGGATATGGACTCAGCGCCAATGACAAGGTTCAAATTCAGTTTTGTCTCTTACCAAAGCTGTGATTTTAGGCATGTTCCTTAGCCTCGGCTTCTCTTCCCCATGTAAGGGACTAATAAAAGCACCAACACTAGAGATTACTCTGAGGATGAAATGTACTGATAAAGTTTCTAAAGCAGTGACTGATTTAAGTACTGTATAACTCATCTTCATCGTCATCTTCAGCCCTTTGAGACCTGGGCTGGTAGTAAGTTTCTTTTTTTAAAGCAATCTTCAAAAGCAGTTTTTTAATCCTCTTTTTTAGAGAAAGAGGAAGGAGGAATGAGAGAGAGAATTTGTAAGACAGAAAAAGATAGAAAGAAAGAGAGAGAGACAGGAAGAAAGAGAGAGAGAAACTGTGATGTGAGAAACATTGATCTGTTGCCTCCTATATTTACCCCAATTGGGGATCGAACTCACAACCTAGAAATGTTCCCTGATTGGGAATAAAACCCACAATCTGATGTACAGAATAGTGTTCCATCCAACTGAGCCACCCGGCCAGGACTCCGGCAAAAGCCATCTTTAAAACCTACAATTATTTTGATTTCTAAAGTAATACACGTCTGTTGTGTAAGACTTGGATAGAAAGAAGAAAAAATCAACCCTAATCTCATTGCCCAGAAAGTGGCTGTTAATGTTTCATTCATTTTCTGTTTTTGAAGTATAGGTATGTGTGTATAGTATGATTATTTGACACAATTGGAGTCATATTGTACTTAATGTTTTATAATTTGTTCCTGTTTTGCTTTTGATTTCCCACACTAGCCACTGTTAACATGACTCTTTCATGTGTCTTTAAATTTTTTGATGTTCTACTTAAAATTAAATGATGTTCTACTTATTTAATGACCACACACTCACTTTCTTTTTTCATATAATTCCCAAGGTTTTCACTCTCATTTCCCCTCTGCTTTAGAATGCGAGAGAAGGATAGGGAACGACTGGAGCCCTAAGAAAGTGGGCTGTGCTTGGGACTGTGTTTGGGAGGGGAGACCAAATGACAAAGACAGGGGAACCTCAAACTACTAAGCAAATGTGAAAGATGGTGCCTGGAAGTACTGGGTCAGAGAGGGGCAAGGTTCTGTGAAATAGAAATGAATTTTTAAAAAGAAAAGAAAATGGGAGTGATTACTTCAACGGTCCCTGGTTTCAATGAGAGATTGTGAAGGCCTAGAAAAAAAGGAAAAATGAGAATCCTCAAGAAAGCTAATCAGCAGCCTACTTTCTTGCCCTGGCTGAGAGATGATCAGTCACTGAAACTAAAAAACTAAAGGTAAACATGGCTGAAAAAAGGAACTGTGGGCCCTACTGGCATCTAGGCGTCTGATCTCAGGGAGGATCAAGAATTTCCTCCTTTTCAGCATCCAGATGGGAGAAATAGATCTGCTGACTCTGGGGCCACTGACAGCCATAAACCAGAGCTCATAAAAAAAATGCCCCACAGGGTCTAAAAACACTGAGTTAAGCAGGGCATCCTGCTTTGAAAATCTTCCACGCTTGTCTTCAGTCCCCACCTCTTCCAGCTTCAGTTCTCAGCTTACCACTTTGGCAGGTATTTCTTGTAGCTCATTTATTTGCAAGGGCAGACAGACAACAAGGACAGTAAAGCTGAAGAGACAGAACAAAAGAATAGAATATGCAGAACAGAGAGCAGCAGGCCGCACTGGGCCCTAGCAGCTCAGTGTCTGTCCACTCTCCTGTGAAATGCCCCTTATCCTCAGACCAGCTGCATGAGCACCTTTCCCTCTAGCCCAGCATCTCTGTGTCTTTCCCACCAGCTGCCCTTCTTGAACAGTGACCTAGGATCATAACATGTTAGGTTATTCCAGATCACCCACCGTTTCCCTATTTCATAAATGAAAAAAAAAAAAGAAGGCACTCTGTACCTATCCAAGTCAGATGAGATAACAGGTTATTCTAAAACCATCTGTTATAGGACCCTGCCTGAGGTTACAAACCTTTGTAGTGCTACAGCCAGGACAATTAGGTAGTTATCCACTGGTTGCCCTTCTCCTGGCCTTCATCACTGCCTGTGACCTGGACTGCACTCTCCACTGTTTACTGTAAATGCTCCAATCCAATCCAATCCAATCCAATCCAATCCAATCCAATCCAATCCCCAGGCTCCTCTTTAGCAGAGCTCAACATATAAAATAATTCAGGAGGCTAATCAACTTTAGGTAATGGACGGGGTGACTTACTTCTTCTTAAGAGTCAATTAGAACAGGAAATTTCTCAATCCCAAATCTCACCCTGCAGTGGTGGACTCTTAGGATATATGAGTGAAACTATGAATATCTACATAGTCTTCAAGTATCTTCCCCAAAAGAGTAATATGAATAAATGTATTAATTGCTGTGGTCATTTTAAAATATGCCTACAAATTCTTTGATGCTATTCCCTCCCCTTGAGTGTGATATGGATACAATGATTCTCTTCTATTGAATGGATTATGGAGAGGGAAACACCGTAACATTACCAGAGTGAAACCAGGAAGACACAACCTTATAACCAAGTGATCAAGGTCACCATCACCAGGGGAAAGTCATGCTGACATCACATATTCCCTGATGTGATGACAAGAGCATATTGCCTCTATTGTACTCATCCCCCAAAACCATAACTTCAGTCTAATCATAACAAAACACCAGGCAAACACAAATCATAGGACATTCTACAGAGTACCTTACCACTACTTTTCAAAAGTGTCAAAGTCATATGAGACAAGGAAGATAAAACAGCCATACATTGTAGGAGAATAAGGCGACATGATGACTAAATGGATGAATCCTGGAACAAAAAAGAACATTAATAGAAAAAACTGGGGTAATATGAATGATGCCCTTAGTCAATAACTAAAATGAACAATATTGTATCGATTTCATAGTTTTGATAAATTTCATAGTTTTGATAAATGAACCACGGTTATGTAAAATGTTAATATTAGGGAAAGGCCAGAGAAGGATATATACCAACACTCCCTAATATACTTACAACTCTTCTATAAATCTATGATTCAAAATAAAAAAATTTAAAACAAGAAAGTGATGCTCCAGGAAGACACATAATGCCTGTGCAAAGGCTTCAGGTCCCCACAAAATCCCTGAGTGTGCCCCGTCATTCCCAGATTGAGAAGTATCACAGGCTGTCTCAGTTATCAACTATTTACTAATGCCATAGCAATTATGATTACACATCAGGAAGAAATGGCATGTATAGTTTTAATAACTAAGGTAAGTCTGCACACCAGGGACCTTTTCTAAATTCCATTCCTATGGGGAACAAGATGAAAACAGTGATAAGGCTCTGAGCATGGTGAGGTTCCAGGCTGTTGCTTCTGGTTGTGGTCCCATTGCTCAGCCCTTTGCTAAGACGCACAAAAGATGAGTTACCGAGACACCTAAAGGACAAATTCTGAGTGTGCATCAACATTAAGTCACTTACAGAGAGGACTTTGTTTTCTCCCCTCCTTCAAAAACAGTTTAAGTGCTTAATGCTACCTCAAGAGATAAGCTGTGATGAACTCTCAACCAGCAATGAGAAGATAAAAATCGTTCCAATAACCTTGAAGAAAAATATTTCAAAGTTTTCATCACCTAAATATATGCCTTTTGATGAATAAATAAAAATAAATATATGCCTTTTACTTCACAGTTTGTTTTAGTAATCTTTGGGTAAGGCTTCTTTTGTTTTTTTTTTACGATGTAGTGACAGATTACATCCTTTATTTGACATGACATGATTATGTGCCTTCTTCCATCAAGGGGATAAGGGTGAAGGAGGTATTATTTCCCTACCCCTTGGAGCTGGACTGGCCTTGTAACTTGCTTTGGGAAACAGAATGGCAGAAGCGACAGTGTCATTTTGAACTTAGGCCCAAGAGGCTCTGCTCTGGCTGTTCATTTAGTCATCATGTCTTCTTCTGCTCACTCTCTTGGAACCCTGCTCTACAGACAAGAGAACAGCCAGAGCTCCCCTGCTTAACGATGAGGTCTCCGAGAAGGACCCCAGCCGACCCAATAACTGACGTAGACATGTGAGCAACCCCAGCAAAGAACAGAACTGCTAACCTAAACCCAGTCTGAAGTGTTAGCCTGTAGAATCATGACCTAAGGAAAGTAACTAAATTTTGGCATAGTTTGCTACACACCAAAATTTAACTGATACCATGGAAATGTATGATTTTAGTATTAAATTTTCTGATCCTAAAAGTATTAAATACTTATTGGAGAAAGGTCAGCAAATACAGAAAAGGAGAAAATTATCCATAATTTATCATCAGAAGAAAATCAATATTCTGGTGTATTTCTTCCTAACTTCAGTGTGTATGAGTGAATGAAATGGGATCAGTATAGTTATAATTCCATGTCTTGTTTCCCCTTCACGCTATAATTTTTATGCCATAAAAACATGATTTTAATGGCTTCATAATGCCATTATCATAATGTAAATAATTTAAACCTGTGCCATATGTTATAGTTCTATAAGTATATACTTAATTCTTAATTATTGTAAATGATATTATTTATTTGAGCACAGAAAGCTTTGTCCACTTTATTTCTTTATAATAAACTTCTGGCTCTGAAATCCCTAATTCAAAGAGCATGGACTGCTGGTCATCTATTTGAAGCCAGTCCCCCTACACACACACACACACACACACACACACACCCTACCTTGCTGGCAGACACTTGTTTTGTTCAGTTTTTCACCCTACACTCTGCCTTGTGCTGAGAGTAAGTCCTCTCCAGCAAATGAAAGAGAGGAGACTCTTGCTTAGTCTAAGCTGTAGGCTAAATCCAGCCCATGCTTGTTTTTGCAGGGGCATTTAATGACATTCTAGCCTGTGAGATTTGAGAAGTCTTTTAGGGAGTTTTGAAAAAGATTTCCTTATAAAAAGATACATGTGCAGGAGGGAATAGTCCCTTTTCTCTACTGGAAGCATCAGTGTGTGAGGATCTGTTGCCTGGAACTAATACAACAGCCTTCTTATGACTGTGAGGAGCAAGGCTTAAGGGCAAGAGCCAACACACTGAGGACAGGAGAAAGAAAGAACCAAGTCCTTTGTGTTGGTGGTGAGCTACTGAATTCCCTGGAAACACTACACCTCAAAACAGTGAGACAATAAATCTAAACCTCTTATTGTTTAAACCACATTTAGCCAGGCTGTCTGTTTCTTGAGGCCAAAAGAACAGACTTTTTCAAAGCTTTCTTTGCACATTACCAAATGAGCTCCCAGAAAGGCTGTAGCAATGATCCTACTCTTCAGTATTCCATGGGCTTATATAAAATAATGGGGAGGTAATGACAAAAGCAAAATATTCAATATGCTGACATGGAGAAATCTGATGTAGGAAGGCAGGGTGGGTGGATGGGGAGAGATCAACCGAATAACTTGGATGCATGTTTGCATAACCCATGGACACAGACAATAGAGTAGTGAAGGCCTGGGAGAAGAAGGCAGGGTTAGAAGGGGTCACTGCGGGAGGGGAGGGGCTGGGGGGGAGGGACATGTGTAATACTTTCAACAATAAAGATTACAAAAAAATAAAAATGGGAAAAAAGAAACCTGATACAGTTTTCATCTGTTCAAATTTTTATGTCTCCTGGTGAATTTGTTTATGTAAGTCCAACAATGTGTTGTGAAAGGTTTTCTATGAGTTTTACACTTTTTGTGAGGGAGCATTTTCTCCCATTATAGCTAAGAGGTTATTGCTGGCATATTATGTAGCTACTAGAGGCCCGGTACACAACATTCGTGCACTTGGGGCAGCGTCTCTCAGCCCAGCCTGTGCCTTCTTGCAGTCTGGGAGTCCTCAGGAAATGTCTGACTGCTGGCTTAAGCCTAAGATGTCAGTTGGATATCCTTAGCGCTGCTGCAGAGGCTGGAGAGGATCCTGCCACCATCGCTATACTCGCCAGCCATGAGCCTGGCTCAGGGCTTCTGGCTGAGCAGCATTCCCCCTGTGGGAGCACACTGACCACCAGAGGGGCAGCTCTTGCATTGAGTATCTGCCCCCTGGTGGTCAATGCACATCACAGCAACCAGTTGTTCTGCACAACGGGGCTTGATGGGGGACCTGAGGCTGCGCCCTCCTGTCAGTGAGGCTTGGTGGAGGATCTCAAGTCATATAGATATATTTTCACAATAAATCTGCAGAAAATGCAATGCAAAAACGTCACTGACATATAACAGAAAGTGTTTATAGTTCTTTCTGTTAAGTGTGATGGTCACTTAGATGGCTCTGCTGATCTTGGCTAGGATGACTTATCCTGGTATAATTATCACCCTGGGGTCAGCTGGCTGTTTACTGATTTAGGAAGTCCTTGGCTGGGAAAACTAAGGTCATTTGGCTCTGCTGGCAATGGTGGAGTGCAAAAGAACAAGTAAAATAGGCCTAGGCTTGTAACTGGCACACCATTCATCAATACAGCACTCTGCTGGTTAAAGCCAAGGTCATAAGACTAGGCCAGATTCAAGGGGTGAGGACACAGAATCTGCATCTTTAGTGAAAAGAAATGAAAACAGCATGGGCATATGGAGAGGTGGAAAACTGGTCATCCCTGCAATCTATCATACTATACTTCTTCTGTCTTTAGCTCACTAAGTCTAAATTTCAGTAACCCTCTGTCCTTTTTCTTCACATCTTCTTCCTACCATAATGTTTGGTCACAATTCACCCTTTCTCTCTACTCTCTAGAAGAAACAGTACTGTTTTGCTTTTTAAATCTTCACCTGAGGATATGTTTATTGACTTTAGAGAGAGGAAAAGTGAGAGAGACACATAGATAGACAAGAGAGAGAGAGAGAGAGAGAGAGAGAGAGAGAGACAGAGAGAGAGAGATAGATATGAGGGACAACAGAGAGAAATGTGAGGGAGAAATATTGATCAGTTGCCTCCTATATGCACTCTGACCAAGGATGGAACCTGCAATCTAGGTATGTGCCCTGACTGGTAATCAAACCCGCAACTTAACGGTATGCAGCAGTCACCAATTGGTGGTCTGCAGACCACTGGTGGTCTGTGAGGTCTAAAAGGTTGGTGGACTCTCATATATGAGACAATGTTCCAACCCACTGAACCACACCAGCCAGAGTGAGACAGTGCTATTTTTTGTTCCAATATTTTAGCTGTCTCAGGGAAGGACCCAAGGAAGCAACTGGACCTTTTGATGGGAATAAGGAACAAGAACTGTTAAGTGAGCTGTTTAAAGATGTCCTGAGGATAGGGCAGCAATGAGAGAGAAGAAAAACTCCACGACAGACCACAGAGACCAGGCTGGGTATGACTCAGGGGAAACCAACTGGTGGGGAACCATGTTCCACATCTCTGCCTTCTAGTGAGAAAAATAAAGGTGGGATTCCACAGAGTAGCACTGGGAGAGGCGCATCCTTCTGCGGGCCAGTAGTGTGGATAAAGGCAGAGGCTTTGCCATCCATCACTAGCTGCCTGATCTACATGTCTCAGAACACTGAGAAAATCAAGTGGTTGGACGAGGCTCGGTAAACCTTCAGCATTAACATTCCATGGCTGTGGGCTTTATTTTGTCTCCAAGCTGAACTTTTCTTGTATATTCATTCTTCAGATCAACTTGTAGTGACCGCTTACAATTTTAAAAATCAGAGGGAATACTTCCAACAGCACAATCTTAAAGCCATCCTCTTGAGATGGGTATTTTACTATGTCTGATGATTAAAGGCTGACAAAGAATAATTTTTTCTGTCAGTACCTTTGTGTGATAGGAACCAAATTATACATTTTTCAGGGCAGTGATTGAAGGGAGATTCAGGCCTATTTAAAGTCATAACATCTTTGAATTTGCCCACATTGAGAAGTACCATTATTTCCCCCATTTTTATTCTTGTAAAAAAAGAATTTATTTTTTAATAGTTGATAGATGCACATGGCACCAAACTTAGAAGTTACAAAATAATATAAAGCAAAAAAAGTAAGCTTCCCTATTCCTAAGACATTCCATTCCCCTCCTCATTGACAATCACAGTTACCAGTATTCTATATATGTAAGAAGTGCAAGCACTTGTGTACCCATGTGTGCACACATGAGTACACACACACACACATACACTATTGGTTTTAAACTAATAAATGATATGATACTAAAGGCACTGTATTACACCTTGCTTTTCCCTCTTAGTGGTATAGCGCAGATATCCTATCTAATAAAGAGGGAATATACTAATTGATCATAATCCACCACAAAGATGGCTGCACCCACAGCTGAGACCAAGTTCCCATAAGGAGCCTTAATGAGCAATCAACAGAGACCAGAGGCTATGCCCTCCCCCACTTCCATGGGGCTTGACAGGGGATCCCAAGGTGCACTTCCTGTCTTGGTGGTGGGCTAGGGGACCTCAGCCTGCTTCCCCTACCCCAGCACCAGGCCAGGGAACCTCAGGCTGCACCCCCAATCAGATGGGGCTTGACAGGGGACCTCAGGCCATGTCTCCCACCGAGCGGGACTTAATGGGGGACCTCAAGGTGCACCACCAGTGCTGAGTCAGGGGAACTCAGGCCGTGCCCCTGCCCAACAGGGCTTGATGGGGGACCTGAGGCTGCGCCCTCCTGCCAGTGAGGCTTGGTGGAGGATCTCAAGGCATGCCCCGGTCTGGGCTGGGGGACCTCGGGCCACACACACCCCCATCCTGGTGCCAGGCCAGGGAAGCTGAGGCTACAACCCCTGCAAGACAGAGCTTGAGAAGGGTGGGACTGGCCAGGTCTGGATCTAGCCCAATTGGCAGGGCTGGGGAGGGGTGGCCAGGTCTGGATACATGTGGGTGGGTGGGGACTTTACGCTGGGTCCTACGGTGAGCCCCAGACTCTGACAGGAGGAATGATTTCAAATATATTTTACTAATTTTCTTTCATCTCTGACACTTCCATTATGCAAATAGCAATATTAAATTACTATTTCCTCTAATTAATCCCCTTTTCATGTGCACGAATTTCGTGCCTCATTCTTTTAAAAGACTGCTCTACGGATGTTCTATTAATTAACCAGTTCCTATTAATAAATATTTAGATTACTGCCAGTATTTTGGCATTTCGAACAATGCAAATGAGTAACTGTACACAGGCCATTTTGCAAAGATGCACGCCTTTCTGTAGGATATATTCCTGCAGGTGGGATTGCTGGGCCTGTGGATAACCGTGCAGTTCTAACTTGGACAAATAAAGCCAAGCCACCGTCAAGGGATCAGGGGTTGGCAAATTATGATCCACAGGCCAAATCTAGCCCGTGAGCTAAAGGGCTTTTGCATTTTCAAAGAGTTGTTTTTTAAAAAAAGGAGTGGGGAGGAAATAATATGTGACAGAGACCTCATGTGACTGTAAGCTTAAAATATTTACTAACTGCTCTTTTACAGAGGTTTACTAACCCCTCCACTAGGCCAATTTACATTCCCGCTAGCGTTGTCTGACAGAGTGTTACTGCAGTATTTCAGTTCCAATCTCTGGTTAAATTAAGATTTAAAATAATGCTTCAGGTTTTGTTTCAGTTGAAGAAAAAGTTGAAGCATCCCTAATACTTATATACGGCTCTATGATTTTTCCAGGCAAAAACACAGCTTGTTTCAAAGGCAACCAGAAACTGACACTTGAGTTTCTCACCTCACAGTGGCCAAGGCAAAAAAGATTAGAATCCCCAACTGCTGGAACTGAAAGGAACTTTAAAGGTTATTTGGCCCTAGCCGGTTTGGCTCAGTAGATAGAGCATCGGTGTGCAAACCAAAGGGTCCCGGGTTCGATTCCTGTCAAGGGCACGTACCTCAGTTGCAGGCTCCTCTCCCCACCCCTCTGCCCCTGGGCCCTGGTCCGGGCTCAGTTGCAGGCTCCTCTCCCGGCCTCCCACCCTTGGGCCCTGGTCGGGGCTTGTGCAGGAGGCAAACAATCGATACGTTTCTCTAACATTGATATTTCTGTCTTTTCCTCTCTCTTCCACTCTCTATGAAAATTAATGGGAAAATATCCTTGGTTGAAAATTAAAAAAAAATGTTTTCTGGCTGAGCATTATGGATTTTGTGTATCATTAAAATTTAAAAAGAATTTAAAAGATTAAAAACAATGCTGCCAACATTTTATTTTGCCAAGTAAGGTCATTAAAAAATAAAAACAATCTAATCACCATCTATTTTCACCACCACTTCATAAAAAGAAAGGAATCTTTATCAAGAATTGGGCCATACCCAATCTTAGAATAGAGGAGAATTCATTAAACCGAGTACAGTACACTTAGCTTCACGACAAGCCAACTATATCCATTTTCTTTTTTGTGCCAATTTTGTTTCAGATTATGGAAGACTGCATGTCAAACCCATGTTTGGAAAGCAACCTCATTGTTCTCTAAACAATCTAATATCCCCACATCCAGTGACATGGTCTGGATTCAATTCTGGTGACAAGAAGTAATTCATGGCAGATTCAGAACTAGAACCCAGGACTTCTGCCTCCCAGTCTCACATCTTTCCCCCAGCCCACAGCTAGTCCAACCAACACCCCAGCCCACTCTCTGTCTTCCCCATCTCACGGCCCTTGGTTCTAAGGTCTGCTCTGCTCATCCAAAGTATGTTTTTGGTCCTCTCCCACGGGCAGGAAAACAACAACAAAATAAAATAAAGCCCTCTCTTGTAAGTGGCTGGAGATTTCTACATAGATGCAGGCCCAAACAACAATCATCCATCCGTTGTAAATATGTCCTTTTTCACAATCCTTACAAACAGCCCTTACCTCTCTCACTCTTCCTGGATGCTGCCAGAGTCTGCCTTTCTCTAGTGTCCCTGATGGAGAGCAACTAGGTAGGTGCTCTGGAATTACATGCATGCATGAGTTTTCATGGGCACTTAAGAATTAACCAGCTGTGGTGGTTATTTTTATGTGTCAACTTAACTGAGCTAGGATGCCCAGATGGTTGGTAAAACATTATTTATGGATGTGTCTGTGAGGCTGTGCCTGGAAGAGGTTAATATTTGAAGTGCTGAACTGAGTAAAGCAAGTGGCCCTCCCCAATGTGGATGGGCAGTATCCATTCAGTTGAGGCTTGAAAAGAGCAAAAAGCAGAGCAAGGGCAACTGTCTCCCTCTGCCTGAGCTGAGACGCCATCTCTTGTTCATGGACATCACACCAGAGCTCTGACTCTCTGGATTTCAGACTCAGAGCAGGACTGCTGCCATCAGCCAATTCTCAGGCCTTCCGCCTCGGGATGAATTACACTCCTGGCTCTCCTGGCCTCCAGTTTGGGAATAACAGATTGTGGGACTTCTCGGGCCTCCATAACCGCAGGAGCCAATTCCTATAACAGACCTCCTCATATATCACATGCTATTGGTCTATTTCTCTGGAGAACCCTAATACATCAGCTTCCCCTGGAATTCAGAGGCAAGGAAACTTCAGTGGGCTTGTGTATGGAGTAAGAAAAACCACATCTATCTCAGATCCCTCACCTTCTTCCACTCCCCCTGTCCTCTTCCATTCAATATTCAGCTCCCTCCTGTGTGCTGGGCACTGTTAACTTGCTCCCGTGACTGCCACCCTTGTCCTGACACAGCAGTCAGCCTCATTTAGCATCACTAGCCACATGGGTACCAGCCACTTCTCTGACACAGACACAGTGGCCTCTGCCACTCAAGACACCCAGACCCTGCCTGGTCTACGCCTGCTGGGCACTGCTATCTCCAGCTAGCCCTGCAGCTAAAGCTAAATGATGTTCAGGACTTCAAGGCCTCCAGAGTCCTCCCAGGAGCATAAAAAGAATGCATTTGAGAGCAGTCAGCATTAACACTGGCTGTAATAGATACGATACTGGCTCAATCCATTCTGTTTTCCATTAAGATTTTTAGCTTTCACACAGCAGGGCTTTGATAGAAATCCTGAACCTGGGAGCAGGTCATTGAGAATGTCTAATACCTTTTTTAATGAACCAACGAGTAGGACTTGTGTTGCCATGTTAGCTCTCTTTCTTTTCAAAACCTTCCTCTGGCTCTCCTCATTCCGACATACAGCTAAGGACAATTCTTTTTCCTTGCCACTCCACTTTACTCCCTCCCTTCCATTAATTACTTCCTCAGTTTTTTATTCCTTTATAAAGCCTTTTAATAGGACTAAACAATTCAAGAGAGAAACAATATAGTAGATGGAATTATTTTGTTCCTCATAATAGACTGCGGTAAAAAACACACAAATTCTCTCCAGGGTACCACGAAGTGAGATATATCCCAGAGATTCAACACAGAGAATGGGGAAGATCCTCCCTGCCAATACCCCGTGCTTCTCTCAAAATGACCTCCTCAGGTTTTGGCAGCAGGCTCTTCATAGCATCGGGTCTATGTGAATCAGCCCGGTCATGCAGATACGATTTATCTGTCTCCCAGAACAACAGGATGTTGGCTGACTTAGATTTGAAGTTTGGAGATAAATGAGACTGCCTGCTGCCCTGTTGGAGAGCAAAGGTATTATCTTGCTCACTACCCCTAAGGTATTTGCTTTCGGGCTTGTAATTGACATTTTCAAGACATCTCCTATCAAAGACATGAACAGGAGATGGCACGATTCCAGTGAGCCCTGTGTTATGCAACAGTAGAGGTGGAAGATGGCACAGGTCATCAAGAAAAGCAGCCAGTTAAAGGGGCACATCAACAAAATGGTGTGAATAACACAGGGCAGATGTGTATACATATAACTGCGGTAAATTCCCACGTGTCTTGATATGTGACATTCCATATGGTTAGTGCCTTTTCTCAAAATTTCGTTCATTCAGCTATTTACTCATCCAGCAAATAGTTATTGAATGGTTACTGCTTGTCCTATATGATAGTGAAGTAGGTACCTCCCCACGTAGCTTACGGTCTAGAGTTTACAGTTTGTTATTAAACAAAATTACAATTGCAGCCCTTTAAAAAATACCAAATAGTCAGGGAGGGAGGGAGTATTTAACACACTGATATTCTGGACAATTGAAATTAATATAAACACCACGAATGGATTTTCAATTTACAAATAAGTAAATTTACCTATAAGTAGTTTGCTTATGAATATGTAAGCCAAAGTAACAGTTCTGTTCATTCACAAAATGTTTATTGGACCAGCCTTATGGGCTACTGCATAAAAATCTGGGTTACATGACTAACAAACTTCCCATCCTTAATAAGCTCACAGTCTAAGTGAGGAAATTAAAAAATTAACGAAGAGCTTCAATATAGATGACAAAAGCTTTAATGAAGGATGGAAAACATTCCAGGAGAATAGGGACTGGGCAGGTAATAAAGGTTGGAAGCAGGGCAGCACTTAGAACTTGCAGCTGAGTCTGAAAGAAGGAGTAAGGCTTTCTCTGACTGGCTGATTTCACTTGGCATAATACGCTCCAGTTCCCTCCCTGCTGTCTCAAAGGGTAAGAGAGCCTTCTTTTTTTATAGCTGCATAATATTCCACTGTCACATGATTTCACTTACATGTGGAATCTAATGAATAAAATAAACTAATGAATCAAATAGATCCAGAGAAATAGAAGCATGGAATAGACTGACAAATCTCAGAGGGAAGGAGGATAGGAGGAGGTGGGAAGGGATTAACCAAAGAACTTATAAGCATGAATGCCTAACCCATGGTCACAAATAATAGTGTGGTGAAGGCCTGGGGAGGAGGGGAGAAGGATATGGGGCAGGCAGGATGGAAGGGTCAAAGGGGGGGGCAGGGTGGACATCAACAATAAAGATAAATTAAAAGAAAAAAAGAATGAGTAAGGCCATGCCAGGCAGGCAAGGGGTTGGGGAGTTCACTTCAAATGGAAGGGATAGCAAGTACATTCTCAACTGCAAGTAGTTCTTTCAGGGTGAGCAGAGCCTGCATCCGGCAGCAGCCAAAAGCAAGCCTAGAGTGGGAAACAGAAACCACGTCTTGAAGGGCTCTGTATGCCTTGACAACATGGGTGAACTTTATCTTGCAAGCAATGGAAAGCCTCTGTTTCCTTGGAGAATGATTGGATTAAATGATTAGTTTGGCTGCTAAAACATTACTCAGGTGGCAGTATTCTGCACTTTGCACATTTCTGAAGGTGTGGCTTGAGGTGTGAAGACTGGAGGGAGCATGGGCCATGTAAGCAATGACAGTGCAGTAGGAGGAGGATGATACTCATCATTTGTTCTTTCTCAAACAGGATTTATGTGAAAGTGAAAGAAACATGTCTAAAAAGTTTTATATTACAACTCAGTCCAGTCTCTTCATTAAAAAAGCCTAAACCTGGCCAATGTGGGTCAGTTGGTTGGAGTGTCATGCTGTGCACTGAGGGGTCAAAGATTCAATTCCCTGTCAAGGTGTATGCCCAGGTTGTGGGTTTGATATCTGGTTGGGGCACAACTGATTGATGTTTCTCTCTCTCTCTCTCTCTCTCTCTCTCTCTGTCTTTAAAAAAACATATCCTCAGGTAAGGATTAAACAACTATACTCACATTAGAAGAGGAAGAAAAATGCTCGTGCCTTTTGACTTGATAATTCCATTAGAGGAGTCCCAAAAAAACAATCTAGATTAGATAAAAATAACTGTGCAAAGATGTTTTTTAACTATACATGGAGCCAACAAATGAAAATAATCCAAAAAGTCTGAAAATAAGGGATGGCCTCAGCCAAACATCATCTCTCAACATGACTAAATACTACTTAATATTAAATTAACTGCAGTCATATATGGGAATGTGTATGGTGGGAAAATCAAACTCCAAAATGATATATAAACAGTGACTACAACCATCTATGTGTTGGGCCCAATGCTAGTTTCTGGGAATACAAAAAATAAGCCAGACATAGTCCCTGTCCTCTGAGATCGCATGGTCTATAGGAAAAACAACACACACACAATTATAACAATGTGAGAATTCTAGACAAAAGTGGGCAGGCGCCACGAGAGCCAGAAGAGAATCTGCCTGATTTAGAGGCCACACAGACACACCTGAGGACATTAAAATCAGTGGCAGAATCTTAAGTACAAATCTTGATGATCCCAACCAAACATGGGCATGTTAATTTTGTTAGATTATCTGGACATGAAAACAGAAATTGTAAAACTTATGAATGGAAAACACTCAAACCCCAAAGAATATTTGTATAGAGCTCTTTCAAAGTCCTTGAACCTTGCGATGAGAAAAAAGGCTGTAAAAGTATGAGGGTAGAAGTGGAGGGGAAGAAAACAAAGATTCACCCAACAGTGCTTAGCTCCTGATTATGACTGAGTCAGAGGACATCAGAGACTGAAGCCCCAGCATCTGGGAGAATAGCAGGGGGCTCCCTGAAATAAGAACCCCAAGAAAAAGGATCAGGCTTCAGGATAAAAATAAGTTCCATTTCTGACATACTGCATTTGAGGGCCATGTAAGAGGAGAAAGGTAGAGGTATTCAGATTTTGCTAGAAATTTATCTCTAGAGATTTAGAGTGAGAGACTCAGCATCCAACCTCATCTTCTTGGGAGAGTTGTAGCTGGAAATGGATGCTAAACATCAAGTATGAACATACCTACATAACATTACTAAATATAGATGGTATCCCCTTTTAGTCCCTCAAATACTTGTTAAGCATCTACTTTTCATTATATCTCCATCAAATTGATAGATAAAAATAAAAAAA